>JAOPJJ010000001.1:6933497-6943643 GCA_027122795.1 Enchelyopus cimbrius
TGAATGTGTGAAAATCAGTGATATTCAGTGAGGTGTGATTCATTAAACGCGCTGACAGTTCATTGCTCCATCCACACGCATCGCAGTGAGTGGAGCGGATCCCCACTCCAAGATGGCCGCCGCATTTCTCGCGTCCCAGCAGCCACTGCTCCGTCCATGTGTAAGATGTCTACGCACCACACCGCTGGTGCGTCACTGACGGCCAACCCGTTCAAAATACGCGGGGGTGTGACGTCACGACTCTGCTAATTTGCATGCCGCTCTCCCAGCGCTCCCAGCCCGCGCTCCACAGTTCAGATGAACCGGGGAGGGTTTCGGGAGCGCGGCAGCACCGAGGAGCGTCCTTTCCTTGCGGATACTTCGAATCCGGACGTTTGACTTCTGCGAAGGAGATGAACTTGGTGTTTTGAGTCTGCTGCCCCCTGAACACACACAGCTCCAGGATGACGGTGGATTTTGAAGAGTGCGTTAAGGACTCACCCCGCTTTAGGTAAGAACAATGTCCAACTACTGAGAGTGTCTTGTTTTGACCGGCACACTTTGATGCTGCGTTCCATGAACAATCAGAGCAGTAAAGAACCCGTTCGACTGATCAATATCCACACTACTGATCAGTTCCACCTCCGGTCCATCCCGTTTTAAATGCGACTGCTCTACACGATGTCTCATCAAACCTATACGAGTTCTGTGCATGAGACCGTGGACGTGTGCGGGATGACCTCCATCCAGTCCCATGTGTGCAGACCGGGATGTAGACGTTACTCCACGATGGGGAGGCAGTACATCAGTACAACCAGATGGAACAATTGTCACCGTGTCCTGTGTCCAAGTGTCAGACCAATGGTGTGGTTATATAACCTCACAGATGCGTTGGCACGGTGGTCACGACACACTCGAACCCAGGGGTGTCAAACATACCGCCCGCCTAAGGTTCCAATCCGGCCCGGTTAAGAGAAATGAAAATAATTTTTGTGTGGCACTATATGAGCGTCCGCCGATTTCGTCACTTGGAAATAAGGGGCAGTGAGGGTGTCTAAAGGGTGGTGAACTAAAATGAGTTTGACACCCCTGCTCTAACCTGTAATGACACTCACTCTCATCGCAGGATAGGACGTCATTCACGACGCATGACCGAACGCCAAAAGCACGAAAGGGCTTTCTTTTATATACGAACTGCTCAGACTAGGGACGAAAGCGTGGCCCTCGGAAGTCTGTTCAAACAGTGTCGCTTACTATTTGGGCACGAGGGGCTCCACGCTCGACCAGGCGACCCGTGCTGCAGCCCACCAGAGGTTAGATAAATAACGCAGGAATTCCTCAACACCCACAGCTCCCCACCACGGCTGCTGCCTGCCTTGCCTGTAGAGCATGTGTGTGTGTGTGTCTCGAATATCAGCTCCAAATCAAAGACTTCCCAGGCAGCAGCACCTTAATGACGGCCATCTGGTCTGGAGAAAGGCAGCTCCCAGGATGGGCTGAGACCGAGAGGTATTAGAGCGACAAACCTTGTTTTCTCTACGACACATGCCTTACGCCAGACAGAGATATTGGCTCCCATAACCACCATTGCCACCAAAGTAATTTCTGAAAGCTTACAGAGGTCTTACTGGAAGATCTCATCCGGTACTTGTTAAGTCCAACAGGCAGACCAACATATTTTTCCCGGCTAGGGATTTGAATTTGGAATGCATGGCTCTTCAAATGGGGGGGGGGGGGGGGTCAGAAAGGGTCTAGCATAGATGCCCGCTATGTTTCATACCGAGCTCTTCTCTGGCGTTCCTTCTGTCTCGTGTCGGCGGTGAAGCACCGAAGCAGCGAGGCATCCGCTCTTCTGGGGCAGGCGGTACAACGACCGGACCAGACGCTCAAATTAGACGCACCACACAAGAGATTATTTCAGACGGTGAAGAATGCCACAAGGCTTTGAGAGGACGTGGAAGCGGTTCTTGGGTTGTAAAAGTACTGTGACGTAGGAAACCCTGCAGGCAGATGACTAGACCGAGTGCAGTCTCGGAATAACGGGAAAATCAAGTCACATTTTGTCTCTCCATATTTTGATGTTTAACAGTGAGGCTCCACGAGTCACACATGTACAATCATGCCAGGAGCTCATTTTGCCATTTGTAAGTCATCTATGTTCTGGAGCTGTTCTTCAGTCCAGGATGTGGAATGACCCAAAATGTGTACACAGTGAGAGCGAGGGAGAGGCCGTGTCGGCTGATCTGAACCTCAAGGTATCTGACATATTACATGACCCGCACATTACTTTCCTCACAGTTATGCCTCCCCAATGTGTACTCACTCTCCACTCTTACCGTTCTCCCCGGACACTGGCAGATGTGAGGCTTCTACCACGTCCGCAGTTCCACATCTGTTCTTCAGGAGAATGCGTGGCTCCACGTTGGTTCTGTGTGTACGCGATGACAAATACGTGCGTGTTTGCCGCAGCACAACACTGGCAGCGCTTCGCGTTTGGGCGGCTCTCCCCTCAGTGACGCGCCAAGTTGAGGGCGCTCACGTGCACCGTCAGAACATGAGTCACCCAGAGGCGGCTCTCGTTCTATCCAGCATCCCACACAATAGCTTATTTCTCCCAGAGAACTACACCCTGCATCACGGCGATCCCGGAGACGAAGGCTTCTGGGTGAAGCCAATGATCAGATTGTACGCTCTGACCTTCGCTGCTAAGACCCAATGTGGGGCCAGAGGGACACACTGAGAAGTACAAAGAAAACAAGTGTATGAAAGTCTCTTTCATCACACCTTGTCAGAGAACAATGTGGGTTCAACTCCCTCCCTCCCCCACACTCCCACATGTTTGCAAGATTTGTTAAGTGTCCACACTGATCCGGCCCGCTGTCCTTTCAGTCCACACAGTCCACACCAGCTGACTATGTCCACGGTCCTGGCAGGGCCTTGTCCCCCTCCCAGGAGACCCAATCCTCCTCCACACAGTCTGAATGAGCCCCTCCCCAGATTCCTCCCCTCCCCTCCCCTCCCACGCCACCGTGTGAAGAGCCAGAGGGGGGTGGGGGGAGATGTCAGTGCTGTCCCTGAGCGGACGGGGGTTGTCAGTTGCTCTCGCTCGGCGCATTGCTGTGAGGAGGACTTCCTCGGCTGGCCGTGGGAGTCCAAAGCCTCGGGGGGGGGCACCCGGGCATCTTCCGGACGTGAGCCGAGCTAAAGACGGATGGACGCGGCGGACGTGCGATCAGATGACAGGGAGGCATGTCAGATCCAGTGACATGGCCTCTGCATTGGAATGCATGGCATGTGGTCTCATGTCAGGCTGCTGGGAACGCTGGGGGCTGCTGGTTAATAAGGACCCTTTGGGGATGTTCCTCCAGAGTGTTCACTGAATGAGACAAATAGTAGCACACAGTAGTCTTGCCATCCTGTCTCCATGTTGCGTATGAGGTCTCCGCATCTTGGAGTGCCAGGTAGTGAAAGTCACAGGGATTATCTCAACTGTTTGAAGATGGTGTGTTACTTAATCAGGGATTGGCCCATATCCATTCATTCATTCATTCATTCATTGGTCCGCCACTCAATCCGTCCACCTCAAGCTGTCAAAACTGGAAGTGAAAAATTGGCACGAAATATAACGCCTGTCTAGGGATGACAAAGGAATGAGAAGGATATCCAACCAGGCGGAGAAAATCTAAAAATAACCAATCCATCCACTGCATGTTACTCCGCTGTGGTAAAGCGAGGCATGAGCAGCCTTAATTCATGTGACGGTGATGAGGGCATTATGTCAGCCTAGACTTAACTCTGTCGAGGTGGATTATGGTACATAGATGATGTCACTGCGTCGTTCTGTTGGGAGATGGTGGTGGTGGTGGTTGTGGCGGCGGTGGGCGGGGTTTCCCCTCATTCCCTCTCATTCGGGGTTTCATGAATAGCAACTTTTCAAACCCGTGTGTGGACAAAGAGCCGTGCGGAGCAGGGTCCTGCATGCTGAGCAGTGTGCTAATCCTCTTCTCTAAAGGACATCCCAAGAGCGCACAAAGCGAGTCTGGGATGGGTGCCAGCGCTGAAAGGACCTGCTCTTGCCGCCTTTGACCGTGCGCAAGCAGCAGTTGTGTGTGAACTGTTTAATAAGCGGAATGAAACGCAGACTGAACTCGATGGCCGCCGCTCTGAAGAAATGCAGTGGCGTCTCTCCGGTCGTCCCGCTGTATCCGCTGTGTGTTGAGTCAACGCTGAACCAGCTCCACCACAGCCTCCTTGAGGCCCCAAGCGAGGCCGCGAGGGGCGGATGTGAAGCCACATGTGAGACCAGAGCGGCTGTTTAGGTAGTCCGGTCTCTGACCCTCGTCCAAATCCTCCGGGCCAATTTCGAAGTGCAATCCAGTTAATATGGCGGAATAGATTAGATTTTGGTCCTCTAAAGCCAACATCTGATTTGAATTCTCAGTGCTTGTTGAATATCGAATGTCTATTGCTTTGTAAGGGAACCAATCCACCTTTCCTTTGATTCTGATCCAATGAAGGTGAAGATGTTGTTATTGCCTAGTCTTCCAATTAAAGTACAATTTAAGTATCACAATATTGGAACAGCAATGTACTGTTTTTTTATCCCACAGCTAGGAACTCGCTGGAAATGGGATATTTGCATCTTTAACCCTCGGTATCAAAGGTACGCGTCCTGCGCTGTGGTTCTCTGACACCTCGGAGGACCGTCGCCGGTTCTGCCTAGTCAAATAGGCCATAACTCTGGGTTCATGTAAATAATCTACCTAATGTCCCCAGTGGATTATCCATTCTGTGCAGAGCTTTTGAGATTTATTACAGGAAAGGATGGAGGAATAGGAAGAGCTAGATATGCAGCTGGGTTTTATTTTGTCAGTGCTTTTACATCAATTGAATAGTTTTAACGGATCAGATTGATACAGGCCGTTTCATCTCTCCTGAACTCGTGACCCTTCACATATTTCTATTAAGCTTCAGGTTTCACCCCTTGGAAACGAGCCGCTTTCCCTCCATTTTGACGTGCTTTACAGGGTTTTCCACTGACGGATTTCAGATTTCAGAGTTCAGATACCATCGTATGCTGTAGAATAGCCACAGCCCTGCACCAGACTGACGTTTGCTGGACTATCTCCAGGTTCAACTGAATAGGTACATGGTAGGCCTATCTGTTGCGAGTATATATGAGACTTTAGACTTGGCTCCGCATGCATGTATCCATAAGGAATTGTTGGAATCACTGGTAAGCAGAAGACTTGCTAGTCATTTATGATTAGTTTACCAGGAGCGGACCGACAAAGGCAGAAAATATTGTCTTCTGAATATCTGTGTTGTACTGAAATAGAAATGTAGGGGCCTAGTCAGCACACATTTTATCCTTCCACTTTACTTCGGCAGCTCAAAGTATCCCGAAAGCTAAACCGTACAAAGAGCAAAGTAATAGTTGATAGTTAAATGTATTATCTTGGAGATGTGAGGAAGAATGTGCTCGTGGTGATCTCTAAGGAACATCAAGGGCTCTGAGGCCTGAAGTGCACCACGAACACAGAAACAAAGAATACACGTTTCTCCAGCCAGCTCCCTGGTCTGGCTCCAGATGCTCCGGCCCGGCTGCCGCTCCGGTATGAAATGCTGAATCACACGAGTAACCAAGGAACGCATCTGTTTCGGATTTGCTCGCCCCTTCTCTCCATCTTCACTCTCTCACTCCCTCTCCGTCTCTCTCTCTCTCTCTCTCTCTCTACCTCAAACACTTCTCCCCCTATACTCTCCCCCCTTTTCCCTCCACTCAGCTTTCCCCCGTGTGAGCGGGGGTGGACTTCCTGGTCATGGCTTGGCCAGCACAGGGCCACGGGGATGTTTCAGGAAATGCGTAAGCTTGTTGAAATATTGAAGAGGGGGCCTGAAGGGAAGGGCACGGGTCCCTGGGTTACGAGTTCCTGTGATGGGGTGGCGACCCCCCCCCCCCCCAGACTCTCCTCTGTTTGACGTTCCCAGCCTGCTGCCTCAGCGTTGGTCACCATCCTCTGAATCATACCGTTGATTCATAACATGATTCAACGTATGGAATTGAACGACGGTTCCTACTCGTTTCTTCCATCGGAGGAATCCCATAGTGCCTCATAGTGCCGAGGCTTTGGTCAGTAGATTCCGCTGATTCAAGCTAGAGGCGTCACGGGTGAAGGTTGATACCGGTCCCGCGGATGAGCCTCAGCGGCCTTCCTCTCTCCATCACCTTGCGCTGCCCTCCGGTCTTGTTCAGGATCTGTGGTGCCTCGCAGTGGCTTCATCAACATCCTAGTTCAGGGACTGCCTGAATGGGGTCAAGGGGCAGGGCGCTGGCTCCCAGAGAGTGACGTCGAGGACGGGTCGCTAGCAACGGCACAGCGGACACATCTGGGGGAAGAGCCAGGGCCAACCCCTCTCTCCATGCCCCCCCGCTGATCCACAGTCAGTCTGAGCAGCCCTTTGAAGCTGAGACCTCATACATGTATTCATAGAGACCTCGCTACGCTCAACCATGTATGTGGGTGACTCGATCGAACAGGCGCACACACAACACACACACACGACAGACTTGGTTAGTTTAGCTTAGCTAGTCCTCTGTGTAAGGCGCACATTCGCGGGTGAATGTTTCAGTATGGCTGTGTTCTGTATTCATGTTGAGCACAGAGTTAAACGGGAACGAATGAGCACTTCCCTTCCTCGAGCCACTTGTGATGAAATGGTCCTGGTCTTTAGTGGGTCAGCGCGGTACCGTGTCCACGCGAGAGCCATCTCCCCGGTTCTCAGACAGGAAGGAGCTGGATGCTTCACGCGTCTGGTATGTCCTTCGAGTGCGAGCCAAGCTGCATGTTTAGCCCGCAAAAATGCCGGGAAAAACTCCCAGCTCAGCCCCGCCGGCGTTGAACACGGTGGCCGTGCGGAGAGCAGTGACGTCGCTCGGTGGAGTTCAGATGTCTCACCCCAATGGAGCTCCGGCTCGCGGGGCCCATTAGGTCTTCACCGTTTCAGCCGGATGCGATCCACAAGGAAGAATGCGCAGAGTGGCCCCGAGTCTGTGGAGGCTCATTGTATGTTCTCCGGACAATAAAACCTTGTCATGTTGGCTTGTTCCCACGCCTCGGAGGCCCCTAGGAGGTTCAGGAGCTCCTCTCCGCCACCCCCAAATATCTTCCCTGACATGCTTGTGTGTGCGAGTAATGTTGGACCACCCTGCGCTAATGTAAACCTGCTCCTCCTGCCAGACGTTCTGTGCCGTGCTCTTGTTCTGTTCTTTCAGACTCTCATCTCAACTCAACTCAGAACTCCCTCACTCTGTGGTTGATCATAAGAGTGAGTCCACCCTCACTCTTACAAAAGCATCTCCTACCCCACTAGCATCTCAAATGTTTGTTCAATCATTTGTACTTGTGATTTCGCCGAATGGCTTCACAGTCCTAAGACATTCAGAGGAGGCTGATTCGCCCGTACAAAAGGTGGCTGTGCAGCACAGTTAATCCTTGTTACACTTCCTGTCCAGTCTGGCCAGCCTGGTTTGGCCAAGCTCCGCCCATCACCCGAAGAACCATTTCCCACTGGGGGTTATTGCAAAATTGCATCCCTCCCATATTCTCTAATAGACTGGAAGATGTGGGCAATACATTATGCATGAGGCTGGTACGGCTGTCAGAAGGCATTGTTGTAGCCAATATTTGGGCCTCTGTCCAAATGAACCGGCAGATAAGACTTTGGTCTACCTTTTATCACTCAAATTGTGTCTTCACTGGGGTTAATGTGCAGTGAACCCCCACTTTGTAGTCAAGCTTGCTTGCTATAATGAACGATGTCGTGCGCGTGCGCCACACACTCTGGCCTGATGATGGTGTTTAAGAAGCTTAACCCCTGTGGATGCATCCATTGCTTCCCTGACGGCGATCCACACATACTCACATCCACTCATCCACACACCCACACATGCACTCATCCTTGCATCCCAGGCCGTGACGTACTTCCTGGTAATGGCATCTGTTGGTGGAGACCAAGAAGGCTGGAGCCAGGTAGAACTTGATCAAACTATTCTCTATGTAGTTTGTAAATAAGACCATTTGGAGATCACTGGCGCTTTGTCCGCCTTCCTGCCTTCATGCTGATGATTGATGGTTCAGAACCTCTGATATTGTGCTTTGTGAACCCAAATCTGTTTGATTGAGATTCAGTATTTACTACATTGTAATATTTAAAGGTTCATGAACCTTTAACCCTCTTTTCTTTTGACATTGTTTTTGAAGCCAATCAATTGAAAAAAATAGTTTTCCTGCTCCATTTTATTTCCTCTGCTCTTTCCAGCTCTTTTCCAGCACTATCTTTTTATGGCTTTCCTTTTATTGGCCCTGGGAAGAACATTTGACAATGCGGCTTTTAGTTCAGTTGGGGACAGAGGGGGAAGTCACCTTAGGTAGACGGCCTTCACCCTTCCATTCCATCCAGGGACATTTTCCAGTAATATTCTCCAGTTGTGCGGAACATCCGTCGAATAATCCCCAAAACAGGAAGCGTCTTGCTTCCTCGTGATGAAGATAATATTGGGGCGTCTGTTGGGGGCTCCAGCGTGACTTCAGTTATTCCCTGGCTGAATTCCGGTGGAACCTCCAGTTGAAGGAAGCCTCGCTGACAGTAGAAGGGGTCAGGACAGGGAGCAGCTCACATCTGCTGGAGAACACATGCTGTACACAGAATGTTAAGAAGCACCAAACCGCACATCTTCCTTGTAGCTGCTTAGCTTGCTGACTTAGCTACAACTACCTTCTTTTGGTGCCTTCATGTTTGGTTGGACCTATATATAGACAAACTTTCATTGCTCTTGGAAATGATGTAGATTTGCATCTTCTGCTCAGCTATTTAGAACGACGGGGCCGCCAAAGTGACGACCTACAATGCTTCAGTTGACTGCAACACTGACTGCAAAGTTGTAGCACAAGCCGTGGACTCGTTTTGTACGACTGAAATCTCATCCTGCTCTGTCATGGGATCGAGTGTCACTGACATGTCGATCTGGTTGCGGACAGATGACGTCCCCTTGTCACGTTGTCCTTTGTACTCGTCTGTCTGCAGACGAGTCCGTAGTGCGTCTCCTGCTGCCCCGCGCTCTAGTCCTGGTTAGGATTGTCGCTGGAGGCTTAACAGAGACCCCACAGCATCAGCCCAGACGCTATGAAACCCAGGATGATTCCAGGATAGGCCCTTGGCCCTTGGCCACGCCCACTGTTTAGTCCTCTGGCCCTGAGCGACAGCCAGCCGCATCCCCCCCCCTCCCCCCTGAGGGGGCCCGCAATAATGGAACTGCTATCACGTTTTCCAAACAGTCTGAGAGGCTTCGCTAGGAGGCCCACGCAGAGGTTCACAGCAGAAGGGCAGCGAGCGGTCTCGCTCCCTCAGCGGTGAACAGGACAAGAAGAGGTTGTGTTTTATGGTGCGTCTCATTAGAATTCGTACACAACGCTTTCCCGCACACATCTGTATCAAAGATCTCCTGGTGTTAAAGCCGTGTACGAATATACTCACTAATGGTCACTTTAACAAGTCGTAGGAAAGTGGAAGTTTGTTTTTGCAGTTATGCAATGACAACAATGTTGACATACACATCAGTGTTTGTGGATGGATTCAGCATGCAGATCCATTGTTTACATCGGATACCATGAGGAACCATTGTTCAGCCTGATGTATCTTCCTGTCTTTGTTTGAATGGGATCTAAAATTGGATAAACTGAGGGTATTTATATTATTGGGATGTCGTGGTACACAAATTCTTTATTTTAGTTTAGGAAATGTAGAAATCCTAGAGTTCCCACACCTGAACATAAGGTTCACTTGCTTGAATCTAAAAACCCCTGATGTTTCACAGTTCAATGCTCTATAATAATGGAGGTCTTGTTCTCCAGGCATTATCTGGTATGCATTGATTTAAATCCTGGGAATGGACACGAAAGATCTCATCCATTGCTGTCTTAGAGCTCTGGTCTCTCTCTCTCTCACGCTCTTTCTCTTTGGCTCTGTCTGTTTCTGTCTCTCTCTGTCTTTCTCTGTCTCTCACTCCTTCACTCTCTCTCCTGACACGTTGTTCACTGGCTGCGGAGGACCTTGTGAAACGCGAGGCCGTGAAGGGAACGTGTTTCTCTTGGCAGTCCTCAGCCT
>JAOPJJ010000001.1:8615782-8632611 GCA_027122795.1 Enchelyopus cimbrius
AGCTAAGGGTTGGATTAGTTGCTGGAGTGGTAAACTACGTTCCATTACAATTATGAGTCTACCGGCGGAACGGACGCAGTATGTCATTAGTCAGACCCCATGTGTTTCCATGGAATCTCGAGCCACGCTCACAAAAACCTTTACAATTTGAGAGCAAATTGTCCATTAACATGGATATATTAAGATTATACATTATATTGTGTTGGTATTAGTTTTATAATCGCAATATTACACTCGAGGGTGTGATTTAAAGTCATTTGAGCACTTCAGCGCTGCTTGCGGATCACTGTCGTGCTCAAATGACGTTAAAGCGCACCCTCTCGGGTAATATTGCTTAATTGATGCTACCTCTTTGGCCGAGTCTCCGTACACCTCCTCGATGTGCCTGAGGAACGCCGTGGTCCACTGCAGAGTGGTGGCCTTGTCGGTGTGTGGTCTGCAGAACGGCACTAGCGTGTTCAACTCGTCGCAGCACCTGCGAATCCTCCTCCTGCAGGAGGAGGATTTACATGGCCAAGTTGTCAAGTTGTCATTTACATGGCCAAAATAATCGGAATGATGGTCTAGATTTTGGAACGTAAAGTAAACTCAGCCCTTGTTAAGTATGCACTTTGGTTCAGGTCCTATGCTGATTAACCGCGACTCCAGCTGTAACTTGAAGCAGAGAATGATTCGCTGTACTCCTGCACCTGCGCAGTGTTGTGCCTGAACGCGTTCATTGAACGAAAGTTCATGAACTCGTTCATGTTTTGGGTGAACGTAAACTGAACGTACTGTTTTACTACCTGATGAACGCGTTCGTTCTGGTGTCTGTGAACGGCACGCTCTCTCTGTTGAACTTTGTTCAATAGGTTGCCAGATTTCTATAGAGACTTCCAGGGGAAAACCCGGCTTACAACACATCATAAACAGGCCTTTCTAAATGTCGTGAAAAAATGCGTCATCCAAACAAAAAGCAGCACGGAAGATACAGCAGCAAGTGGCAAAAGGAGGCTCCGTATGAGCACTTGAAAGAGTCAGTGTTAAAACTGATCAAATAATTGCCGTCTGTGGTTCTATATGGGCTGTGGCAATAATTTTGAAAAATAATAATTTGCAGTAACAAATTGAAAAAAGAACTAGTTCATTTTTTGGAACTTTTAACTTGAACTCGAACTTTGAATGATGAACTTTGAACTGAAGTAGTTCATTTTAAAATGTGTGAACTGAACTTTGAACTAGTTCATGTAGAATGTGAACTTTCCCCAACACTGTACCTGCGGTCCCTTTCTTTACTGTTATGGTGCTCTCTGTGACGGCTACTCTCAGTTGGGTTGCCTCTCTTCTTCCTGCCAGTCCTCCCTGCTTCTACAGCTGCCCCGGCCCCTTCTAACGGAGGGGCAGAACACAGATCCCTCAGAACCCGGGACCGGGTGGGATTTCTAGAGGCCGAAGGGACAGCCTCCTCTCCACGGATGAGGAGGAGTGTCCGATTGAACACGGCGTCATCATGCACATTATCGTATATTGAAAGGCATTTGTCACTCGACTGGTAATGGCATACATATCGAATATGATGCGTTGATAGAGGAAGGAAAGAGCCGTCCGTACTTTCCACTTTAACCCGTTCCAGGTCCTCTGTCAGGTTGCTGCGGCTGATTTGCTTGTCGAGTTCAACAATATGGGAATTATGTCCAAAAGTCTGCAGTTAACATAAAGAACATAATAAAGCGGTGGGGGGGGGGGGGGGTATTAGTCAACAGTGCAGAAAAAAGATGCTTTAAATCTTTAAATTTAAATCTGTACCTGTCCACACACGCCAGTGATTAGGTTGAACAGAGGCCCTCCGCATGGATTTGACATCTCAATAGGATTAGTGTGACCCGATTTCATCCATTTCTGCATTTCTGGATGCGTGCTCGCTTCTTGAGATTCATTGGATTGCTGAAGCTTCGTCAAAAAACTGGGAACCGAACGAAAAAGTGGGCACACTACAGCATTAATCACTGCACCGCGTCACAGTTATACAAAAAAAGAACAAGTTCTAAAATCATAAATGGATCGTACTTGGTAAGCACTGCCATCTGAGCGTCTTGTCTGGGGCTAAACCTCCTCTCCAAACACACTCTAGCAGAGGAATGGGGTCGGCTCAGTGACGGTCCACCGCTGTGAGCAGGCGTGTCCGTCAAGTGCTCACGTTTTGCTCTGGCCAGCACAGCGCCTGGCACCTCTCCATTGGTGCTTGGGGTTGATTCTTCGGCGTGGCCACCACCACCACCACCACCACAGGGGTCGACCGCCATGTCGAGCACTTCGATGTCCACCGTTTCACTCACCCACAGATCTCGTGTGACACATTGCTGATCGGTTGAGGCGGAAAGGTCGATAGCTTGGAGGGATGGGGAGGGAAACACTTCGCCCGATCTAGTGGCTGCGGGTTGAGTGGTCACACTGCGACTCAATGTAGCATTGGGGAATCTGACGTCTGCGCCATCATGACATACCGCTGCTGGTCCGTCCATGTGTGGCTGAAGGAGAATGTGCTGAAGGTGTGTGTATTCACCCTCCGTCATCTCCATTAAATTGAACTCGGTGCCCAAAAGCTGCCCCATCTCATGGGACATCTCCAATCTAGAGAAGGGGGTTGAACAGAACGGCATGTTCTCGAAATTAACACATCGTGTACAACCTTTTGTGAAAATGTGCGTCGTTTCGTGCTTTGAGCCTGGCGTGTCTCGCGCTCAAAGCGTTTATTGAGCTACATTAGCGATCACATTTAACTTCAGCTGTTACGGTTAATTGTGATCGCTAATGTAGCTCGAAAAACGTTATCAGAGAGCGCGAAACGTCGCAAATTGGCGTGTCTCGCGCTGATAGCGTTTATCGAGCTACATTAGCCATCACATTTAAGCTACATTAGCGATCACATTTAAGCTACATTAGCCATCACATTTTAAGCTACATTAGCTATCACATTTAAGCTACATTAGCCATCACATTTAAGTTACATCAGCCATCACATTGAAGCTACATTAGCGATCACATTTAAGCTACATTAGCCATCACATTTAAGATACATTAGCCATCACATTTAAGTTACATCAGCCATCACATTTAAGCTACATTAGCGATCACATTTAAGCTACATTAGCCACCACATTTAAGCTACATTAGCGATCACGTGTAACTTCAACTGTTGGAAGTTAAATGTGATCACTAATGTAGCTCGATAAACGTTATCAGCGCGACACACACCAGGCACCCACAGTGTAATGGTCGTATATAGTTTCCCCGCTGAACAGGACGGAATGCTCTCGACATTAAAACATTGTTCAACCTTCAGTTCAACATGGCGTCTTTTCGCGCTCTGGGTGCCTGGCGTGTCTCGCGCTGACAACGTTTACCGAGCCGCCTTAGCGATCACATTTAACTTAAACAGAGTAGACTTCGTCACGTGTCACCATTACAGATTGGCCGTATTTGAGGTTGTATCCACGCGTAGTAATATTACAATATTCGGATATTTGCAATTATAATTATCTATAGGCTATATGTGTTGCGAGATGACGGTTAGCCACAATGGACATGGACAAACGAGTCGATTTGATCAAATGACCTGAAGACCGCTCTGAATGAACTTACCAGAGGAAGGTAATCTGCTAGGCTTACACACTAAGATGTCAACAGGTTGTTCACTTGCTCCTCAAGTGTATTGTCCTCTAGTTTCACCACTGCGATGCCTGTTGGTCCAGGCTACTCAGTCTAGCTAGCAACTCCGGCCACTGACCTCGCCAGTCATTGGTTTAAGAATGGTATGCGCACCCAATCAGAACTGAACCCATGTAATACCTATGTAAAGACTTCAATAAAAATAAATAAATAATAATAAAGAAAAGTGGCACGTATTTAAAAAACCAACAAAGATATTCCATTGTATTGTACTTCTGCTAAAAGGTACTTCTGTTTCCTGTTTATTTCATGTATTAGTTGGGAGCCGAGAGAGAAAGAGACAGCTAAGATGGTACATCCTACCTGCTCCCTGGTCATTGGTATATATTTAAAATAAATTGAAATTTGCTTTGTATATACACTTTAATGATTTCAATATCAAAGGACAAAACATTCAATTAAAACATTTTTGGTTGAGTACTAAACACCAGATCAAGGCTACAGTCCTGAAACTGGCTGTTGAGGAAATACCAAAATATCTTGCTTATCTTAATGAACAAATAACTTGAAATGCCACTTGCATTGCTTGTAGTTAACAATAGCTTTGACATCAATTCTAAAACAAATATTAAACCAAAGAAGATATCAACTTAAAAAAAACATTCAAAACTAAAATATAGTTATGAGCATATCTATATCAAAACAAGAGTCGATTTACATGTTTGTTTTTTACAAAATTACAAGATGATTTCAATGCAATGACTTAACACAGTCAGTCATTCAAATGTGTGCACGGCCATGACATATATAGGGGTATGCCATTGCATTTCTACATCTTCTTTTGACGTCATCTAGTGCCCTGACGTCCATGGGGATGTCATAGGTCATTCTGTTGCCTTTTTGTTGACTGGCTTTTCATCAGTTTTTGGGGGATTCTTATCAGAGTCTGTTTCACATATAAAAGGGTCTTTGAGTTTCTCATTTTGGTTGTCCTCTTTACTTTGTCCCGCAGCTCCTCTGCTTTTGCCAGCAGGGGTTCTGTTCCAGTCCCTTCCATGAACAAAAGCATTTGGTTTGTGTACTGGACGGTTTGGATGGCGAACAAGGCCCGTGGGAGTAGGTAGAAGAGGGGTTTTGTGTTTCAAAAGTCTGTTTGCTGATTGATTATGTGGCAAGGCTCCGATGTCTTCAGATGGGCTTAAGGTTTTGGTGAGAGAAGACGGCCCATGTGAACCTAAACTTTTAATTTCAGGCACTGGTGGTAGTCCAGGGTCCCTTAACTTCAGACCTGGGGATCCCCTCATACCTGCCCCTTTGTTGAAATCAGCATCAACACCTCTTGGATCGCTACCCCTCTTGCCCTGTGATGGTGGACCTTTGATCTCCGGTCTTGTCACCTGAGCTTCCCTTTCTTGTTCAGATACAACACCTTGATTTCTCTCTGGTCCTCTGCCCCCAAGCCATGGGTCTTCCACATTTGGACCCCTGAATCCCCCCCTTAAGCCTGGTCTTCTGCCTCTCCCACGTGAACCATGATATTCTCTGTCAGAACTTTCAAGCTGTGATTCACAATCGTCTTGCTGCCAATCATCCACTATAACTGGCCCTTCCCCCAGAATTTGGGGATATCTTTCATCATCTCCACCTCGATATGGCCCCTCCATATTTGGCCTTCTTCTATCAGGAATAGGTCCCTCTATACCTGAACCCCTCCTGAAAGGCCCTGGGCCACTACATAATTCTTGGTTCGGCCATGTTCCACTTAAGTCTTCATTTCCACTGCCTGGACCGCCTGGACCGCCAACTCTTCTTTCTGGCCCAGGCTGTATTAAGTCTGGGCCTCTCCTATCAGCACCACGTCCCCTGAAGTTTGGCCCACCTGGCCCTCTCCTATCATGTTCAGGTCCCCTGAAGTCCGGCCCACCTGGCCCTCTCCTATCAGGAAGGGGTCCCCTGAAGTCTGGCCTGCTTGGTCCTCTCCCATCAAGCCCTGGTCCCCCAAAATCGATGCCATCTGGCCCTCTCCTTTCTGGTCCAGGTCTCCCAAAATTTGAACCACCTGATGCTCTCCTATCAGGCCCAGGTCCCCTGAACTCTGAACCACCCGGCCCTCTCCCATCAGGGCTGGGTCCCCTGAAGTCTGGACCAACAGGTCCTCTCCTATCAGACCGGGGTCCCCTGAAATCCGGCCCTCTCCTATCAGGACCAGGTCCCCTGCAGTCCGGCCCACCAGGCCCTCTCCCATCAGGACTAGGTCCCCTGTAGTCTGGCCCACCTGGCCCTCTCCTATCAGGACCAGGTCCCCTGAAGCCTGGCCTGCTTGGCCCTCTCCCATCTGGCCCAGGTCCCCCAAAATCTGGACCACCAGGCCCTCTTCTATCAGGACCAGGTCCCCTGAAGCCTGGCCCACCTGGCCCTCTGCCATCAGGCCCTGGTCCCCCAAAATCTGGACCATCAGGGCCTCTTCTGTCAGGACCAGGTCCCCTGAAGCCTGGCCCACCTGGCCCTCTCCCATCAGGCCCTGGTCCCCCAAAATCTGGACCATCAGGACCTCTTCTATCAGGACCAGGTCCCCTGAAATCTGGCCCCCCTGGCCCTCTCCTATCAGGCCTTGGTCCCCTGAAGTCCGGCCCATCTGGCCCTCTCCCATCAGGTCCCGGTCCCCCAAAATCTGGACCATCAGAGCCTCTTCTATCAGGACCGGGTCCCCTGAAATCTGCCCCCCCCCTATCAGGCCTTGGTCCCCTGAAGTCCGGCCCATCTGGCCCTCTCCCATCAGGTCCCGGTCCCCCAAAATCAGAACCGGGTCCCCCAAAATCAGAACCGGGTCCCCCAAAATCTGGACTATCTAGCCTTCTCCTATCAGGACAGGGACCCCTGAAGTCTGGTCCATATGGACCTCTCCTATCAGGCGCTGGTCTCCTGAAATCTGGACCACATGGCCCTCTTTCATCAAGCCCAGGTCCCAAAAAGTCTGGGCCACCCAAACCTCTCCTATCGTAATCCGGAACCATGGAGTCTGGACAGTTTGGCCCTCTCCTATCAGGGCCTGGTTCCCTGAAATCAGGTCCACCTGGCCCTCTTCTATCAACTCCTGGTCTTCTGAAATCTGGACCACTTGGCCCTCTACCGTCAGGAACTGGTCCCCCAAAGTCTGGATCACCAGTACCTCTCCTATTAGGACCTGGTCCAATCAGGTCGACACCTCCTGGCCCTCTGATTTCAGAACTTAGATCCCTGAAATCTGGAGGGCCTGACCCTCTCCTAACTGGCCTACCAAAATCTACATCAACTGGCCCCATCGCATCAGATCTATCAACACTGAAATCAGGGTTGCATGGCATTGTCCAATCAGGTTCTGATTCCATAAGATCTGGACGATCTGACCCTATCCTATCAAATCCTGGACTCCTGAAGTCTGGACCATCTAACCGATTTCTATCGGAGCCCAGTTCCAGGGAGTCAGAATCAACAATCAGTCTCCAATCAGGCACTGGTTCTCTGAAATCTGGTCCAACTGGTCCTCCCCTGTCAAGCACTGGTCCTTCAGAATCTGGTCCACCTGGCCCTCTGCGATCAGGCCCTGGGCCCTTAAAATGTGGACCACAGGACATTCTCATATGAGGCACGTGGCTCTGAATTTCCGGTTCTGTACACTCCATATCTGGCCCTCTCATTTCATGTCCTAAACTTCTACTATCTGGTCTTCTTGGTCTCCTCCTATCAGGTTCCAGTTCTTGTTCCCTGCAATCTATATTACTGAGTCCTCCCATAAAAGGCTCAAACTCAATATTTTTTTCAATCCCATGGCTTCTCAAGTCTGGCCCCGGTCTACCTCTCCTTTCAGGCACAGGCTCTGGCCCACTGAGTCTTGGACTTTCAACCCTTGCCATGTCAAGCCCCTGATTCTCTATATCTATTCTTCTACCATCAGGTGCTGTTCCTAGGGTTGAGCCTCCGCCGTCAGGTCCTGATCTATTAACTGATAAGCCCTCTTTATCTCGCCCTCTCCTACCACCCATCCCTCTCCAGACAGGCACTGGAACCTCCATATCAGGCCTTCTCCTTTCAGGCCGTGCCCTCCTTAAATCAGGACTCCTTTGACCTCTCCTTTCAGATTCTGGGCTCTCCCTGTCTGGCCCTCTTCTATCAAGTCCTTGCATATCTGCCCCCCTCCGATCAGGTCCTGGTCCCCTGAAGTGGGGACCTCCCCTGCCTCGCCTTTCAAGCCCTAGTCCCCCTATTTCTGACCCTTTTCCATCACGTCCTGATTCAGGTTCCCTCGCCCTCATAGCAGGCCTGAGACTTTTTATATCAGTTTCACTCCGATCAGGTCCTGGCACCCCAAACTGTAAGCATCCTTGCCCTTTTTTATCTCGGCCTGGGCTATCCATATGGGCTCCTCTCCGAGCTGACCTTGTGCCCCTGAAATGTGGACCCCCTTCCCTTCTTCCATCAGGCCCTGGGCCTTCTACATATGGCTCTCTCCTATCAGCTCCTGCCTCCCTGAAATCTGTACCTCTTGGCCCTCTCAGATGGTCTGCTGCTCCTGCAAAATCTGGACAGCCGAAGCCCCTCCCCGAGCCTTCCATACCCAAGCTCCTCCTTTCATCACCTGGCCCTCTAGAATCTGGACCTCCAGGTCCTTTCCCATCAGGTCCTGGGCCCTCCATATCCAACACTCTTCTATCAGGCCCTGGAACCCTTAAATGTGGATGTCCAGTCCCTCTCCTATCTTGTCCTGGACCCTCCATATTTGCACCTCCCCTAGCAGTTCTTGACCCCTCAAAATCCAGTCCCCTATCATTTCCATGTTCCACAAAATAGGGACCTCCTCGCCCCCTTTCATCAAGGCCTATGGAAACACCTGGACCTCTCCTATAAGACCCTGGTTCTCGGATGTCAGGACAATCTGATCTGCTCATATCAGGCCCATGGCCCTCAATTTCTGATAAGTGTCCCTTACAATCTGTTCCTGGTATAACAGATCTTGCCCCTTTAACAGGTTGACCACGAAACCCACACATTTCCGGCCCAGTACCTTCAATGTATGGTACTCTCCTATCAGGACCTGGTCCCTTGAAGGCCGGATCTCCTCTATCAGACACTTGGTGCTCCATATCTGGTCCTCTCCTTTCCATATGTTCTATCTTGTGAGGCCCAAAGCTTCTCCATTCATCTTGGACATCAAGTCCACTGAAGGTTGAATCTGACTCTCTTCTCACTGAGCCCTTCCATTCATCTCTAACATCTGACCCTGGACAAAGCAATTTACGCTCCGTTGGCTCATACGCTCCCCAACCCCCATCCCAACAGGGAACACCAGTATTTGGCCCTGGTTCTTTGTTGCTATTTTCATTTTGCAGGTTTGGCCATTGTGTAGCTTGGTTACCTCCATCTGATCCGATATATGGTTCTCCCGTTTCTTGTTTAACATGTAATTGTTGCTCACTGGGGTTTGATCTCAGGCCTTGATATTCTTTTCTGGCACCAAACATATTACCAGCACTTTCATCTCTAAAGCTGGGCCCTAGTCTCTCAAGTTCTTTAACTAATCCTCTTTTATCTGAATGAAGAGATTTTAAATCGGGAATCTCATCTTTAATACTTGGACTTGAATGCCTCATATGGGGTGCAATACTTGTATTTTGACTGTAGTCTGCAAATCTACTCCAACCGTGACCTCTGCCTACACTGTCACCAAGGCCTCCTTTTGCATCCATCATCGCTAGTCCTCTGACATCTTGAACCTTCAGTTGTGGTTTTGTTCCAGCAAGTCCTGGAACCCTTCCTTCTGGGTTGACACCTGAGCCAGGCCCTTGCACATTTGAATCTACACCCATTATGCTTGGTTCCTTGATGGCATGCCCCAAACTGTTATCTGGATTTTTAATGACTGGGGTCTCTAGATGTTCCTTGTTTTGTCCAGTTTTCCAACAGTCTGGGCCCATGCCTTGCATGTCTGGGCCACCCATGAACTGCCAAAGATCTCTGACCATTGTCCCTGATGTATTAGACCCTGGCCTTATTATTGGTGCGGGAGCTGTAATGTCAAGCCGTAATACATTGGGACCCAAGTTATTCTTAACTTCCCCTCCTAGGCTTGCAATATTGTGCATCAGTGGATCCTGAAAATCTGGTTTGGCATTCTTTGACCCCAAGCCTGTAATGTCGGTGCCTGTAAGACATTTCCTCAAAAAATCACTTTCAATCTGTATACCTGTCCCTTTTCGACCACTCACAACCATTTCTTCTTCCTTTTTAACTACTTCTACATCTCCCTGCTCTGTGCTGCTTTGCTTCACAAATTGTGGTTCTGGATCAGGGCTCTGGGGAGAATCCCGAGTGGGTGGTTCGAGTACTCTTAGAGGGATAGTACACTCAATTTTGCTATTAAGAGCCAATTCATTCTTAAATTGCAGAGTGGTACTGTCTATGCCCTGTTGATGCCAGGTTGCATATTTGAGAGGTATAAGAGATAGTGGACGCTCTTCCTTTTCAAGCTTGATGTTTAGGGAGGTGCTGCTTTTTGGGGAAGAGTTTGGCTCAGTTTTAGAGTTGGTCTGTGAATTGGAACCTGTAAATTCAGTTTTGTTACATTTAAATGATGTTTCGTCGAGGTTACTTTTAATAGCAACTGGGGGAGTTGAGGTCTTAATTCTCTCATGTGGTTCTGAAACAGAACCGAAAGGAGGGTCACTCTGAGCACTTGACTTTAGTGATTCCTGAAGGTCCTGAGGTGAAGAGTCCATTTGGATGTTTGGCGAAAATGATGCAGAGTCTCTTTTTCTGGAAGACGGAGATTCTCTCTGTCCCCTCGAATGGCGTCGCGAGGCACGTTCTCTGCGATGGCGGCCCTGTCGTTCAGCCTGATCCCGGTTGCTATGTCTTGACCGATCCCTTTCACTTCTTCTGTGTCTTTCCCTATCTTTCCGTCTTCGTGAATGAGATGGTGATCGCTGTTGACCACTTCTTGAAGGACTTCCTCGATGGTCTCTCTCTCGTCGACTACGCCTCTTAGGTGACCCTCGTTGTCTTCTACCACGGTGTGAACTTGAAGGGGACCCTTTTCTGGGGGAACCATGTCCTGACCGGGACAATGAGGCATCTTGAGGCTTTGTGCTATCTCCTTGGAATATATCATCTTGCATTTCATTAAAGAGGGATTCATCCTCTGGGTCATAAGCTACATCAGAGTCCTCAATCTCTCCAGCTGAGAAATATTGTTCATTGTCCTTAACAGTTTCCTCTTGTTCTATTATTGCAGATGATGTATTTGTTTCTTCCTTCTTGACAAGTTCCAAAGTCTGATTGTCCATGGCTTTTTTAAGGCTTTCCTTGTCTGTTGAGTCTAAAGTCTTTTGTCCAGCCTGCTCTGTACCACATTGCTGAGAAGAAAGGAGAGTGGCAGCTACAACTTTTTGAGGGGGAGACATTAAAGTATCAGAAACAGAAAAGTGAGCCATGAACTTTCCCACTGCCTCTCTCTGTTGGCGCAGAGCCTCTTCTTGCTCCTTCAACTGCCTTTTTTGTTCCTCAATCTGTTTATTAAGGTCCTCAAGCATCCGCTGTTGTTCCGTCAGTGTTGCAGCAGAGACAACCACAATGCCGGTGGGTAAGTTCTGCTGGACAGGTGCAGTGGTTGCAAGAGCGGTGTCTGAAGTGGCAACTGGAGCAGGGGCTTCGGTTGAAGCTGGCGCTGGTATTGTTGTGGAGATTGGAACATGAGCTATGATATTGTGTTTTTTGACATCCTCAAACATAGACTCATCTTCAGGATCATAAGCTACATCCTCCTCTGCAAATGTGGATACTACAAGGGAATCTTTATGAACATGAGCTTTCATTGCGGTCTTTGCAGCTCCATATCCCATTGCGGGATCATACTCCTCCTCTGGATCATATGGTCGATCAAAGTCGTTCTCCTCCTCCTCCTCCTCTTCCTCTATCTTTTTGATTTTCGATTTCTGCCCATACTGTTGAACAATTGGATCTACCATTGGGCGAGTGGTTTGAGGTGTATAAAGAGGCTTTGTAGCAACGACAGTTGGTACTACAGAGCTGCTCTCAGCAGCTGCCACTTCGTCAGTTGTCGTACTTCGGAAAAGGCTCTTTAAGATGGTCTGCAATGGGGTTTTGTGAGCTGAAGTTGCAGTGGAATTACTATCAGAATTAGCAGTTGTGATAGATTGATTAGAAGAAATAGGGGCAGAGGTAAGAACAGAAGGTGTCCCACTGTTCGATGGCACAAACCGTGGAATTGTGGAGTTTGAAGGGACGGATAAGGATGGGGTAGTTAGCGTGCCAGAGGAAGACGGAGAGCTAGGTGGTGAACTGGGTATAGGGGTTTCTGGGTCATATGGTTGGAAAAAGTCAAGTTGGTCAGAGCCATAAAGAACTGGTGGTTTTGGGATCCACATGGGGTCTTTGGACATTTGAACTTTTGGTCTTTTCTCCTCACTTTCTTGTTGCATGGATCCCGGCCGCTTAGGTTTTTGAACAATTGCAAGCCCAAGCAGGAGATTGGGACGTGTTTTTTCAAGACCTATGAAAGAATTTGAGGCAATATAAATACATTTACATTAATTTAAATATATTTATCTAAAGTGAAGAAGTTTAAGTGGCAGGCTCGAAGAGTTACATTGAAATAAATGTCAGTTTAATCACTATCCATGGCCGAATAACATAACACAATGATGAGTGAACCTAGGTCCCACAGCTGAAAGCCCTTGCATCTGACTTGTATCTCTGTTAATCTCTGGGGAAAAAATTGCTTCTTGTAAAGAAGCCAAAAATACTCAAACTAAAATCTTAGAGATCAATACTTTAAATCACAAAATATGAACCCTATGTTTGCTCAGGTTTTTAAAGGACAATTTAGTAAAAGCATATACATACCGGGTCCTTCAAGAGGTTGCAAAATGGATGGGATGGTCTCTTTTGCACTGATTGGAACAAGGTACATGTCCTTTATATTGCGGCTGCTGTTGGCCACCACACCAAAACGCCTTCTGCTGCTGAAGTAGGAGAACAGGGACACGTAGGCAACCTCTTCTTCTTCCGTGGCAGGGTGGAAGCGGATCACACAAAGCTCCTGTCAAACAAGTAAGAGGAATGATTTTAGGTCGACGTTCAACATATAATCAGTTTTTTCAGAAATAAACAACAGCATGGGCATTAACAAAACATGACTTGCCTTAGTAACTGAAGTTTTCAATCTCTCAACATAATCCCATACAGTTTGGGGCAGGATGCGCCCACCAATCTGTATGGTATCAGGAAGTTCCTATAGAAAAAAGGTTTTTGTGTATATTGTAAAATATACATCATAAATCCAACAAGATTAAAGGTCAGTTTGTGTGCCACTAGATTGACACTTGATAGCCACAGTAGCTGTCATTAATGTTATTTGTTCAGTTTAACAGTCAACACATGGAAACAAACAGTATGTGATACTTTTGAAGCGTGGATGGAATATAGCAAAATACCGGTTTGAGGAGTTCGCCAGATCCAGACACAACATAGCCCTTGGTCATAAACTTGGCCACACTAAGCATGTTTAAGAAGCCTTTCCACAAAATTGTCTGATTTGCAAGGAACTGAACCGTTTCACCATCAGCACTTGAATGGGAGTGCACGCTCCTGTAAAAATAAAACACAGGGATGTCCCCATAGACTATTAGTGCACACATCCTCGTAAATATCAACACTAACTATTTTCGTGATTGTCAAGTGCAGGATGGTCCAACAATCTATATAAGCTCAACTAAGCAGTAGGTGTTAATCAATCTGCGATAAGAAATGCAGGTGTCAAATAGGCACTGGACTAGCTGGTTAATGCAGTGTTTCCACAGATCGGCTTGGAATAAAGTTTTGTATGGAAATTATTATTAGCACAGTAAGTACAAAAGAAAAAAGACTATTAATACAGAAGACGAGGTGTATGTGGAGGAAGGAGTGGTCTAAGCACCTGGAGTGGTGAAGGTTGGTAAAATTGTCTAATTAATAGCTCATTTGTGGGCTCACAGCTTCCAACATACCTTGCAGATGTTTGATAGAGCCTGGGATCGGGGGATGACAGCTTGGTAAGGATAGACTTGGGCATCGGCTGCGGGGGAAGTGGCATCGGAGGTGGCATAGTCGGGCCAGAAGTAGCCACTCTCAGACCGGCGTATGGGGCCATCTGGTTCTGAGCTGTGCAACCCGGTCCAGGTGCCCCGCTAGAAAGGCCTGAGGACCTGTTGGCTGCCGTGCGGGGGTCACGCCTGGTAATGGTCACGGTGGATACAGCTGGGATGACGACAGGTGAGTACGTTCTGCTGGGGGGCTTCGCCTTGAAGCTGTCCGCGGTCGGGGACGAAGGGGAATCCATGACAGGCGAGGCTGGCGACTCTAGGACCGGTGAGGCTGGGGACTCCAAAACCGGGGTCATGGGAGTCTCCACAATGGAGAGTTCTGGGGCGTCGATAATGAGGCGGGACGAGGGCTCCAGCAGAAGGTTGGGAGGGGAGTCCATGTCCGGTGAGTCAGGAGGGGCCCGCAGAGGGGAGTCGTCTCCAGCACAACTTCTCCATGGGTTTTCTGGCAGTTTGCCATACGAGGTGTGCCTGTATTCACGCTTGTCTCTTGTGTCATAAACCTTAGATCTCTTCTGTGCTGGTTCCTCCTCTTCTTCCGACAACTGGCCTATGAACAGAAAGGTTTGGTTAAACGTACCTCCCAGCATCAGCAATGTTTGACCAATTAATAATGTTATATTAAAGGTGTCTGCGTTGTTTTTTAAAAGGTGGTTCATTCATAACTGTCGAAATGTTATGATTGGTGTGTACTGTATAATGTGAGATTGTTTACCTGTACATATCCTGCACTTCAGATCAAACAGGTGAGTCTTGTGCTCTGAAGTCGTGTCTTTAAGCATACAGTTGAGCATGTCCGAAGCAGAACTGACATGACTTGGCTGAACTGGTCTGGACTTTGCTGCGGGGGGAATGCTTCTCTTCTGCTCCTAAAGACGGACACGCACACAAGCATAATCAAAATATATGTTAGTTTCGCAAATGATACAGTTAAAATGTAGTTTATAACAATAATAAGTATAAATACGAGACGGACACACCATGGGTTTCTCAGGCTTGGGGGTACTCAGAGCAGCCAGCTCAACCTTCACTGTATCCGGCTTCTGCAGTGAACATGGTGGTCTTTTTCCATCCGTGTCCTTAACCTGCGATAACAAGACGACGGACAGTTGTCATACTGTATTTGGTGACAAGGGTGCAGGGATGCAGTGGCAGACTGCTCATGTGTTTGGGTAGCAGCACGTCTTCACCGTTTGAGTTTGTCGGTTTAGTTTTGTGTAACGGTACCTCTGTGTCTTTGGCACTTGGTTCAGGAACCTTGGTGGCCTGCATGTCCTTCTGGCTCATCCGGGCCAGCCTGAAAGGACTGATCTCCCCGCGTATGACCCGGACCAGCAAACCCTGAGGGGACATGGGGAACCCATTGGTTACGTTATAACCTATGTACACTCGTATGTGTGTTGAACCAATGGCTAGCCTTAATCTCGGGGCACATGTCAATACATGGTAGCTGATCAGGTAATCAATTCAACAAAATACAATTCAGTTCAATGCAATGCCTATTATTCCAGTGATAAACAGGAAGAATATAATTCTTATCAAAAATAAACATAATTAAATTAAACATAAAAAATCTACAAACCTTGTTTTTTGGATCTTTCAGGTTGAACATTATGGTACGGTATTTGTTCATGTACTTGCTGTCCGTGTTGCGGAAGATGTCAAACATCTCCATTTCAATGCTTGTGACGAGCTTGCCGACGTCATTCTCGGAAATACCTGGAAACTCTCCACAGCCGGTCACCCTAGAGAGGAGAATGAAGTGGGAAGAAGTTAAAGTAGTATTCCTGTATTTTAGATCGGTTCAGGTGTTCATTTCACCGAAATGCTGCGTTTGGAGACGTTTAGCTATTTTTGTAGCCCAATTGGTCCTATTTCCTCTACAGTACCTCTACAGTGGGGCTACAAAAAAAGATAAACTTGTCCAAACGCAGCATTTCTGCGAAATGAACACCAGAACCGATCTATTTCATCATCAACAAACTGGAAATAAGGCTTAAAGTGTAAAATACCGGAATATTCCTTTAACTGTAAACATCCAAAGTGGAGATTACGGTCTCTAAACTAATCTGCCATGGAGCCAGCTTGTGTCCTCACCTCTTGAACAGGATGCCGGTGAGCGAGCGCTGGATGCTCTGCCTGACCTGGTTGTTGGGCTGGGAGGGACGAGAGGAAGGGGCGATGGGGGCGGGCGCAACAGGAAGAGTCCGTGTTTCGCTTGCGGCAGCGTTGCTCGAAGAGGGCGTTGGGCCCGCTGCAGAGCCTGGACCCTGGCTGGGCGCAGGCTGAGGCACGGGTTGTTTTTTGGGAATGACGAAAGCCTTGGCCATCTTGGCGGCCGGCAGGAGCCCAGGTCTCGAGGATGAAGGGCCGGGCGTGACGGAGACCGGTGGCTCACTCAGTTTGGGGAGGTTGGCGGGCGTGTGCTGAGGTGAAGCCAGCTGTGGTTTCTTGGAGGTGGTCGATGGATTCTTGGTCTTGCCCTGGATGCCGCCTTGAGGCAGGGGGGTGTCAGCTACAGGAATAGAAGACGGTGTGACGGTGGTGGGCTCCTGGGGCACGGGGGGAGCAGATTCTCCTTTTGCCTCCAAATCTTCACCCTCGTTAGTGGCTGTTGGAAACCAAAAGAGAACAGCAGGGCATTT
Source organism: Enchelyopus cimbrius (assembly GCA_027122795.1). Classification (NCBI taxonomy): domain Eukaryota; kingdom Metazoa; phylum Chordata; class Actinopteri; order Gadiformes; family Gaidropsaridae; genus Enchelyopus; species Enchelyopus cimbrius. The sequence continues at coordinate 8,632,212 of JAOPJJ010000001.1, forward strand.
GAAAACGGTTGGGGGATCTTGGGATCCTTATTCTCTTACCAAATTAAATATAAGTGATTCATGTTTCTACATTTATATTTCTTTATCTTAGGTGTCCCTGTGGAGGGGATTAGGGCAGCACGATATTGGGAAAACATGCAATAACATATATATATATATTGCGATAACGATATGACTTGCCATATTTAATGTTTTTGTTCACTCTACTTGTTGCCAGCATAGACTGATGCAGAAATGAAAAAATAAATTGTTTCCATTCCGACATTATTTTTATTGGGAAAACTGCAGCTACACCTGCAATGCTGGCCGTAAGTCACCTTGCGCCCTTAAACATTTTCTGATACTGTAAACAAAATGAAATTGTCATTGACATATCACTCCAACTGCAATGTCTCAACTT
>JAOPJJ010000001.1:8781238-8798623 GCA_027122795.1 Enchelyopus cimbrius
CCCGACGAGGGGCACGCAGCGCCGCCGCTGCCGCAGCCAAGCGCCGAGGCCGGGCGCCCAACACTGTCTTCCAGGAGCTGGAGCAACAGTACTTCACCCAGATGGTGGTCAAGCCCATCCCAGCCTGTAAGCAACGGCAGGAAGCCCGCCGTGCCATTTGGCAACCTTCTATTTATTCAATTGTCGATACCATCACTGTTCTCCCTAGATTTTTTTGTAGCAGTGGTGCTGTGAGTTGGTAACCTAGCAATGCTAGGAGGGTCTGGGGGCAAGGCCCCCCGGAGGAATATTTTGAAAAATAACCCTTTAAATGGTTACTTCTGGGGAGATTTTGGGGGGGAAAATGTACAGATTGAGCTTCCAAATATGACATAACAACCACTAGTTAAGGTATCTGCTGAGACCAGATCATTGGGCAAATTTGCCTTGAACTTTGCAAAAAAAAGATTTTGGGATTTTACATTTTTTGCATTGGCGCTGACAATTCATATGCATTCAATGCATATAGGGGAAACACTGATACCATAATGTGTTTCCGTTTCCGTTCGTATTTTCTTTTATGCGATTTTCATACTTTTTCTGGGTTTGACGTTGCATTCAGGTTATACAGGTTCAGGCCCTTTCATTTTCTTTCTGTGAATGTGACCAAACGGAACGTAGTTCATGCAAATGGGATTTTGGGGAATACATTATAGAAGTCTCAGTATGACCGTATCGGTTCCCCTCGGATAACTCGGACATTGGTCTCGTCTTTTTTGAGTGTTTGTCTGACGGTACAATTAAGCAGATGTGTTCTTTTCCTTTGTTCCCATGACAGCGATGGTGCGAGGCTGGTGGTGGGTCCAGGACGCCGAGGAGCTGCAGGCCATCCTGCACGCCCTCAACCCCCGGGGGATCAGGGAGAAGGTGCTCCACAAGCATCTGGCCAAACACATCGAGAGCCTGGGCCAGATGTGCGCCAAGCCCATCAGTGGTGAGTGGTCTGGCAAGGTATCCGTCGGGGTCTTGAATTTAAGCCCTTAAAATGTCTAAAATTCTCCTAAAATCTCATAAGACTTAAATACATGTTTGAAAGGTCTTAAAAACCTAATGACGCTTCTTTTATTTAAAACATGCATAAACTTCAGTCTCGTTTTTTTTAGGACACTATAACGCAACTACAATATGTAGTTGTAGCGTCCGTCCTCAAAAATCGAAGAATGTATTCATATAATGTAATTACGTGCCTCCAATTTACTTCAAGTCTTTTGTACTTTTTTGCCATTATCGATGTGAAATGGGTCTTAATTGTATTCATTATGGTCTTAAAAAAAGTCTCAAAAAGTATTGAATTTGACTTGTTGAAACCTGCAGAGACCCTGTCATGGTTATGGACCGTATCTTACCGTAGCACGTTGTTCAGGTGGTGCATTTTCCCTCTTTCCAGACCCAATCTTCCAGGTGAAGGTGGAGGAGGGCGGGGCCCTGATGGAGGCCCTCCAGAAGCCGTGGCAGGTGCAGGAGCGGGTGCTGGAGGTGGACATCAGCGCCCTCCAGTGGGTGGAGGAACTGGAGCAGAGGGTGATCACGGCAGACCTCCATCTCAAGGTGATTGCGCTGTTTTATCATTTCTTTCATTCAGGCCGATAGGTGGCATGGATGATGCAAAGGCTAACCCTTTGTTTTTGCCAGGAGGCTTACTGGGGTTTAGCTTTAGAAAGGCAGCGAGTTTGGTTGATGATCACATTGATTGATCTCTCGGCGAGATGTTGTTCGACTCTTCGAATGCAGAATTGAAATGACGCCGATGATGACCGAAATGCTAACGAGAGGCTGGTGTTGCAGTTGCAGCCAATGTCCAATTGGGGGTGCGAGAGGCCTCTGTCGGTCTGTGTGTTTAATAACCACATGACAGACACCTTTTGAGGAATCTTTTTTGTTTTTTCTCCAGGTGGCTCCTCAGAGCGTTGTGAAAACGGAGTCAGCGGAGGTCGACCCGGACGCACCGGTGGCCGAATTCCAGGTAAAGTGATCGATTTTCTAACTCCGCATTCTACTCGACATTCAGACTGTTAGTATCGTATACTCGTTTGTTTATTATGAATATTTCCATGGGCTTTCTTGCACAACACCTAAATACATGCAACATTCTCACTGAAATATCCCAGAGGTTTCAGTAAGGTAATAAACTGCCTGCACTTGTACATTTTGCGCTTGTTGTCTAACGGTGGACCTGCGCCCCCTGCTGGTCACCCCCCGCAGCCCTACACGGCCCCCGAGCCGGACTCCACGCGCGACGACCTGCGGTACTACGAGCACCAGGCGGACCCACGCGACGACTGGACGGTGCGCACCAAGAAGGAGTGGTCGGACCTGCCGCGCGTGGCCACGCACGCCCTGGACCTGGCCGTGCTGCGGCTGGCCAACCTGGAGCGCAACGTCGAGCGCCGCTACCTCAAGGAGCCCCTGTGGAACGCCGCCGAGGTCATGCGCCTGGCGCCTGTGACCCCCACGCCCGGGGAGGCCCCGCCCATGGACGTCATGAGGTGAGGCTGACACACACACACACACACACACACACACACACACTAGGGCTTTGACTCCGATCTTAGTTTTTCTAATATATTTTTAAATAATAATATTCGAACGAATATTAGGCTTTTTCACGCCATGTGAAGTTGTGAATCGCGAGCTCATCAACAAGGCTATTATTGGTCATCTGGGCTCCTGACGTTAGCGTCATGGTTAGCGCCTTTTTTGTATTTTATAGCTAAACAATGGCCGCGCCAACGCTGACAACAGCCCCCGAGGAGGATTTGTAAATGTACACACCTGACATTTTTAAAAGCAATGTGTGGCGCTACTTGGAGTTCCAAAAAATACATGGGAAAATCACGAGTAAGGACATTGACTGATACACTGCCTTCTTGTGGACAAAACATATACTGCTTAAGTTTGGTACCAGGTCTTACTGAAGGTTTTTAATGGTCAATAATAACACATATTCGAATATAAATATTACTAAACAAACAAACTTCGAATATGAAGTCAAAGCCCTAACACACAGACACATCTCTGTCTGTTTATTGGTCTTTTGCGACAGCCTCTCGTAAAACTACATATCGTTGCGTTAAAAGTGATCGATTATAAAGGGGAATGTGTTGTGTCTGGTGCAGAACAATAACAACGGTTTGCATGCGGTTGACACAATTCTATTAATTTCAAGAACGTGCAGGTGGTTGTTTAGCAACGCACACTTTTATTTGTGTACCCCCCCAAGGGCGCACAAATAATTTTCCCTCCCAGGTACAATTATCCTTTTTGTTTATTGGCCCCCCCAGGCAAGGTTTCCTATGCAGCTCCCTTTCCGAAGTTCCGTTATTAATTATTTCACTCCTCCATCGCATCTCCTGCGCCGCAGGGAGCAGCCAGCGCATTAGGAGTCAACTTTAGGTCGGTTCTTGTTTACCATCTTTTGACTCCTCACTCCTCTCTCTCTCTCTTTCTCTGTCTGTCTTTCTCTCTCTCTCTCTCACCCCCCAGCCTGGAGAGTGAGATCACCCCCCGCCTGCGCACCTGGAGGCAGGCTCTGGACCGCTGCCGCAGCGCCCCCCAGCTGTGCCTCTGCATCCTGCAGCTCGAGAAAGCCATCGCCTGGGAGAGATCGGTGGTCAAACTGGTGAGTCTCTTCCTCTCCTTCTTCGTCTTCTCTCACGTGAGGTCCTGTCCGTCCGAGACGAGTGGAGTGGACAGGGCGGTGACCGCGCTTGTGTTTGTCTCCACGCCGCCAGAACTGCCAGGTGTGCAGGAAGGGCGACAACGACGAGTACCTGCTGCTCTGCGACGGCTGCGACCGCGGCTGCCACATGTACTGCTTGAGGCCCAAGGTCACGCAGGTCCCTGATGGAGACTGGTTCTGTCCCGCCTGCACAGCCAAGGTCAGGCTCCCCTCTGTAGCCATAGCAACGATGAGGATGATGAAACTTAAGTGGGACGGGGGGGGAAAATCGAGTGTCGCTTTTAGCGTCACTTTGGTAAAAATGCACCGTGGGTCGCCGGGATTGCTAATTGGGTCAATTTGGTGTGCGGTGGTGGGGGCGGCGTGATAACGTGTGATTTGCGCTGTCCGTCAGGAGGATGGCGCGCCGCCCGGGAGCCAGCGCTCTGCCAAGAAGCGCACACGGCTGAAGAAGAGGCGATACGAGGACGATAGCTCGGACGAGGAGACGGAGGCGCCCCGCCGCGCGGTCGGCATGGCGACGCGGCACAAGGACACGCCACCACTGCCAGCCCACTCCTCCTCAGCCTCGCGTTACTGTGGCGACAGCGGTGGCGCCGCTGGAATCTCCCCAGCCAAGCGTCGCCGCATGACCACCCGCAATCAGCCGGACCTGACCTACTGCGAGTGAGTGATTGCCCCCCGCAGCCAATCACATGATTTGGACAGAAATTACAGTTGTGGTATTTTTTCCACTGAAATTGAGATTGCGATGTACAGATCATTGATTTTATTAACATTCTGTGGCGATTTTTCTGTATCTGCTTTATTGGGGGAAAAAAACATATTAACAGTAATTATAAAACAGTTGCTATTGGTAATTACAATATTATTTAAAGGTTGCAGAAAATCACATTTTGAGTTTACACTACATTTGTTTATACTACTACACTTGAAAACTATTTAATCGCCTTAGTTCAAACAATAGTACATTTATGATGCAGCCGTTAAAGGGCCACTTCACCGGTTGAAACATGAATATGTATTGAAAGTGGGTCATATATGTAGTCAAATAGTAGCATACATTGTTTTTTTGTCATTTGTACTAGGAAGTGTGAGAAGTAAATATGTATTTCTCGCGTCTCAGGGGAAAATTAGTGACGTTGCACGACCATTCAAAAATATGACTGGGTTTCTAACAATGCAACATTTAATGCAAATGGGTGAAGTGTTCCGTTAAAAGCAACGTGACGTGGGTGTAAAGTGCTCGACCAGGTCCTGGTGCTCAGCCGCTGTGCGTCTCGCTCCCACCCCAGGATCATCCTGATGGAGATGGAGGCCCACGCGGACGCCTGGCCCTTCCTGGAACCTGTCAACCCGCGCCTGGTGCCGGGATACCGGCGCATCGTCAAGACCCCCATGGACTTCCTCACCATGAGGGAGAGACTGCTGCAGGGAGGGTGAGTGAGTGAGCACATGACGGGGGCACCACCGGGACCTCACCATGCACCCTCTCACACGGGAAGGGGGAGTTAGGGGGCGGGGCATTGTGGAGGGAGTGAGGTGGCTAGGATGTTCAGGAGACCCCCCACCACACACACACACACACACCAGACATGATGATTGTTAAAACTTTGGGATATAGATGAGGAGATAACGATCAGGGGCAAAGAAAATCACAAATACCAAAAGATTAAGTCTACTTCAGGGAGACCCTCGTCACCACCGGAGGTCTTTTGGTACATTGAAATACAATTGAATTCAAATTTAAGACTTTGAGTCCCCAAACGGGGAAATGTAGTGTCACAGCAGCTTACAGTTTATACAAGAAAACAGAGAATATCATATATACAGTATATAGTAGGCATGGGCCAAATTATTCGAATCTGGGAATCAGTTCTTTCAGTTCCCTTCACTTTCACAAATCGTTGGTTTGATTTGTTCCTTCAGTTCTTTCATTCATACGGTCTGTGTACGTCATTTTGGAACCCCAGAAGGTTTCAGACGGTGATGGTGCTCTGGAACAGCACATTTCTGTGAAGTAATATGTCGCGTTGACATGACCAACCCTTCACTTTGTTAAACCACCACCAAAAACACCAGTTTTCGGTGATTGGTCTTAGCATTCACTAAGCGTTCACCTTCGGGATTCATTCTTTCTGACCGAATCGGTCGCAAATCGCCCATTCCCAATACATAGAAATGAAAGAAAAAACAATAATGTGGAATAAGCATAAAATAAACATAGGTAGGTATTATAGGTAGGCACCAGACGCGTGCGACGGTTGACCTCCCTGCGCCTCCTGTCCCTCTGTGGTCCTCAGGTACTGCAACTGCGAGGAGTTTGCGGCTGACGCCCAGCTGGTGTTCAACAACTGCGAGCTGTTCAACGAGGACACGTCGGAGGTGGGCGCCGCCGGGCACGCCATGCGCCGCTTCTTCGAGAACCGCTGGGCCGAGTTCTACGAGAACAAGGACAAATGAACCAGCGCCTGCGCCCCCCCCCTGTGTCTATAGGTATACGATACAGATTTATGTATCTATATGAATATATATATATATATGTAGATATATGACTTTTATGTATAGCTTTGGTTCATCGTCGCATTGATTCCTACTGTCGGCCTCTCGGAGTGCCACCCCCCCTTCCCCCACACACACACACACACCACTCACCATTCCCCGGTCGCGTGGCGCCCTGCGCTCGTTTTTGTACTCGGTGCCCGTGTCACTTCCTCCCATGGCCCCGCCCCCTGTCGCGGGGCGCCGCGCTGGCTCTCAGGACTCAGGGGCGGATCTCACTGTCGCAGCTCTCTGGCGCTGCATACCGGACCTGCTGTTGCGCTGCCCTTGGAGTCCGAAGGCAAAAAAAAAAAAAGAACAAAAGAAAAAAAGAACTACAAAAAAAGATGAACCGTGTACACCTGGAGTCCCCAACCCTCCCTTACCTGTTTTTAATGGAAATGTAATGTCACGTGGTCTCATGCCTAGAAGTACTTTTTGTTTTGCTCAATATATTTTTTATTATATATTCTATATATATAAATATAAAAATATCAATAGCTGGGATTATTTAATAGCAATAGTGTGTAGTGGACGTGTACTGACTACATTATAGAGATGTCTAGATGGTTGACAAAAAGGCCAGTTAAAGAAAAGCGGAACGAGGAACAATGTTTCTTAAAATGTCACATCTTAGTAAGGCGTGTAACCTCCATGTCACTGATGACACACACACACACACACACACACACACACACACACAGACACACACAGACACACACAGATGTGCTGCTGTGTGAAGGACACTGGTTCATAACAACTGGGGGATTAAGTGTGTGTCTATCGGTTAGGCTTCTAATCTTGTGTTTGAACGTCTCCCTCCCAGGAGAACATAATCGCTGTAAGTTTGGTGTTAGCCCGATAGATTCGCCTCACAAGGCTGCCTGAATAGGACTGCAAAGATTCCAACCCGTTTCCGTGGTGTAGAATGTACATAGTAGTGGCGTCGATGGCAAAAAGTGTGGGCCCAAAAACGCTCGACGCAGGTTTGCCATAAGCAACTTCGAGCGAGTGAGTGAACTAGGTTCTGCTCATCTCTACCAGGACCAACACTGAAAAACTAACTTCTCTCTCCCTCTCTCCCTTCCGATAAACCTAGGTTTGTTCGTCCGTACGAAGTTAAACTTTGCTGAAGGGTGCGTGATAGTGTTTGTGTGTGTGTCTGCGTTGTGTGTGTGCTTGTGTGTGTGTGACCTTCCAGAATACATTCACAGTGGGGGGGCTACAGGGAGTGCGTACTGAAGTCCCACAAGTTAAAAGTATGTGCTGTTTTAATGAACATTCCGATTCAGTTTTTAATGGACTATAGTTTTTTTTGCATTTTTAGTTTTCGTTTTACGCTTTGCGAGGGCCAATGTACATGTTGCACGGCATGGTGTCTGTTCTGAAGGTGACAGGATGTGTCTCCACAACCCGGGTTATATTTAAGCTAGTTTCTTACACTGAACTCAAATAGGTTAATAGGAAGTACATTTTATGTTCCTTATTACACTTAAAGGGACACCTGTTTTACAGAAAAAATGCAAAGAAAAATTTAAATAAAAACCAAATGTGGTGTTAAGTGAATTTTTAATAATGTACAGTTTTGGTGACTTAAATTTGTTCCTTTCTATATTTTTAGGACCAATTTATCATTTTTAAGAGGAGGTATTATAAGACGATGTTGTATCAAGGTGATGTAACAAGTGTGCATCTGTAGAATGTTCTGTGAGTTGAATAAAAACCACACCTAGTAGAGAGTACAAACCTTCTCTTCTTTATTTCAGGCCATGAGTAGAAATGCTAAATATCTTTCAGTATTTCTAAAATTGGTCTTTTAAATTGGAATTGTATTTGTCGAAATTAGGTTCACATTTCGTGAGCATTATTGCACCTGTTCTTCTTATCTTAAAATCTGAATAGGGTATTGCACTTAATGCTTGATGTGATGTCAGAAATCTAACATTTCCTATTATATTACATAACCCCTTTTATAACTTCAATCTCGATCTGTTCTGTGCATGTCTAGCACATTTTTGTTTCATAAAAATTTATCACCTAATACATTTTTATAAACCCCCAAAATGTTACGTAAATTTAATGACCTTTTTGGGTCTTTGATGCTAGTGCTAAGGCCCTACCATCGCAGCAGGCTAAGGCCCTAGCATTGCAGCAAGCTAAGGCCCTACCATCGCAGCGAGTTGAAGGCCCTAGCATCGCAGCAGGCTAACCCCTTGGTCACACTGATGACAAAAACGCAGAGGCGTGGCGACAAGCTACCACTAATGTTCAATGACAGTCGGCGACGGGTGACAAATGGAGGCGAGTGGGCTACATGTCGCCAGGTGGGTGGGGGGGGAAATAGGAAAGCTTCCTATTCTATGCAAATGTTGGGTGACAAAGTCAGGCGTTTTTTTCTAATAGCCAATCCGAGGGAAGGAGACGTTGAAGAGACAGGATGTATGGATATATCTCACAAGTTTGGCTTTCCCCTGCTATTTCCTTATAATTCTATAGAGAAATAAATACTGTTAAACCAGAAAACGTAATTGTTATGACTTGATATTTTTTTTAACGTCAATTGTTTCGAGCTGTAGGCACAGGCACATCCCCGGAACGCCCACCAGGCGACAAACGCCAAGTGCTCAAATCGCGTTGTCGACGTCCGTGTGACCGCAGGGTAAGGCCCTAGCATCGCAGCAGGCTAAGGCCCTAGCATCACAACGCTATCCTGCAGACACAGTGGGCGAACACACAGGTCCACCACCGTCTACTCCCATGCACTATGCAGGGTAGCGTGTGTGCTTGTGAGGTGTTGTGGGCCTAGCAACTCAACACAGGTGTGCTCACCTTTTAGCTCTGGTCGTTTCATCTCTGCTTCTCAATGCCTGGAGTTGGCACATCAGTGTGTGCGTGGGAGATATTGTGTTGCTGTCAGCATTCTGAGAGTAGGGGGGGGGGGGGGCTAACTGAAAACTCCCCAGCCAGCGGGTTACGCTGCCACCACACCACCGTGGACACACACACGTTTCATCCCAAACAGATGCGCTTACCTCTACAAAAGAGTCTGGTAATCCAGGGCATAATGGAACTCAGTAACAGACCCCGGCCCCCCTCCCCCTGTGCCACAGCCAGTCTGTTCTGGAACTGGTTGGACACACACACACGTGTCCACCTGTCATTTAGGGACATCCACTCTATCCCATATGGAAATGAACATCCTCTATCTGCCCCAAGATGAGCGTTTTATATTTTAAATGAAATGCACTTTGTTCAGATGACTGAAAATGTACTGCCCCCATGCTAGTGCTAACATATATAAATATAAAGTAAGTTCCATTCCGGTTCCCGACTCATGGCCCTCTCCCAGGTGCCACCAGCTGATGGTGAGGTTCAGAGGTTTTTCCAGATTTTTCCGATGTCACATCAATGTACAATTCATAGTACTCCAAAGATGGGAGATGGTGGGGGACACACACACACACTGCGATAAGGAAGTGTTTGACAGACTGGTAGAGCAGGGGGGCTGGGAGAAATTATTCAGGGGTAACTACGAGCGGTAACACCAGCCCCTCTTCCGCAGGTCTGCTGTAGTGGGGGTCGATGGCGGTAAAGGGGGCAGGTTTGGATCTTACTGGTGCGATGGTGTTAGCTATTCTCCGTAGCTAGGACTTGTGGTGTTCTTCGCATTACTTCTTTACATTAGAAGAGAGTTCTTCAGTGAGCTGTTGGGACGGCATGGCCACTTGGCTGTTGGGTGTACTCTAGGCATGGGCCAAATGATTCTATCCCGGGTATCAGTTATTTCAGTTCCCTTCACTTTCACAAATGGTATGTTTGATTCGTTCCTTCAGTTCTTTCATTCACATTGCCTGTTACGTGTGGCAGAGGTACGTCCGCAAATTGAGTCTTTAGGAACCCCAGAAGGTTTCAGACGGTGATGGTGCTCTGGAACAGCACATTTCTGTGAAGTAATACGCCGCGTTGACATGACCAACTCTTAAATTTGTTAAACCCATCACCGAAAACGCCGAACACCAAGGTGTAAAAAAAAAAGAATCAGTTCTCTTGTTTTGGGAAGCAGTTCTTGTTGTTCACCTTCGGGATTCGTTCTTTCTGACCGCGTTGGTTGCGAATCGCCCATGCCTAGTGTACTCTGTTAGGCACGCCACATCCTGGGGGTCAACAGAAAGGTCAGCAGGCCCACATCAAGACCCATATACGCAGACCCATATAAGCTTTCCAGTTGGATAGTCGCTGTCGAAGCGTTGGTTCATCATTCAGAGACTTCCATGATTTCTGTCATCAATTCAAGCCCTTCTAAGCATCTCTGTGCAGAGCGCCACCCCGAGGTGTGCCGTTGTTTTATATCAAAGGGTAATGAGAGACGCGTGTGCAGACGCAGCAGCACAATTGTCAAAGCCATGACAACGGAATAATGAGAGTGGCGGTCCCCATGGGTACAGGTCTCCATCAAGGAGTTTGTCCAATGGGAAAGCAGGAAAAAAAGTGGAACGCAAGAGGAGTTTGTGTGTTGTGATTGTTTACGTGAACCCCGATTGGTCAATAGGTTATGAGATGATCTCATTGTCTCGCTTTGTTCCTCGCTCGCCCCCCCCCCCCCCCCTTTGTACTCCTTAACCGCCCGTCCTTCACAAATCATTCTTTACATTTATGAAGCAATCTGATTGTGTTGCTTTAGGCTGAGGTCTAAGCTGTAAATGATCAGCTTAAACCTCACATTCAGCCATGTTGCGTCCCTGTGTGTATTGTCATCGTCGCATGCATGCACTTTGTGACACGCCTAAATCAAAGAAACTCTCTGTTAACACTGTGTGATTCCGTTTGTGTTTGATGGGGATGTGGGGGGTTGTCTGGTGTCTCTCTCCTCTGGTCGATGCGTCCCCTCTCCTGGCCATTGATATGGAAATCAGCCCTGGTCGCTGCAATGGCGACCAGATGCTCAAACCTGGCCCTGAAGTGTACTCTGTTGGAGGGACGGAGGGAAGGATGATAGACAGATGTGTTGATGTATGTGCTGCAGCCAGTTGGGATCATTTGGGAATTGATTTATCCCTTAATTGCAGGTAGACTTACCTGACATAATCTTGCTTTGACGACTGTTATTCTCTTGTTAAGTATAATTGATTGTACAACGATGGTTATCGTTCATATTGTATCTGCTTTTAGAGTTATTCAAACGGCGAAATCTCAATTCATGGGGACACATTTCATGTCCGTCCAGTGTGAAATAACTTCACCGTCCGATTCTTTAAAGTCGGACCATTGGTTCAGACGAAAACTCCTGCCTCTGTAGGGCCCTGCACATACAGTTAAGTAAGGAGGGGGCAAGGAGGGAAGGTGCAGTGAGGGAGGGAGGGAGGGAGGGAGGGAGGGAGAGAGGGAAGGAAGGAAGGAGGGAGGGAGGCAGGGAGGGAGGGAGGCGGCTCAAGAGGACCCCTCGGGCTCAGTTCCAAGGTGATGAGACATCTGGCAGAGGAACTGTCAGACCCTCAGAACAGCCAACAGGCAGACTGACCAGTGGTCGGACGGACGGACAGACGGACAGACAGGTAGACAATCAAAACAGACAGACAGACAGACAGACAGACAGACAATTGGATTGGAGATTGGGACGCGTCAAGACACAAGATATTGAATATTGAAGGGGAAGAAAAATATTTTTAACAGTGAGGCATGACTCTGCGAGAGGTGAGTATTTAATTCCATTGTTCTGAGGGCCGCTGTTAATGTTGTGTTGTGTGATGATGAGCGTGTGGACGTTGCATGAAAATCGTTGCGTGTCCAAACTGCGTCACCACATGTATATTGCTGTGATGTATGTTATTAAACGGGAGAGTCAAGTAATCCAGTGTCCAAGTATTTTTATTCTCTTGGAAAATGCAATGCAATTCCTTAAGAAATTACAACCAAAAAATGATATGTTGTTTTGTAAATAGATGACTGGCATTTAGATTGGTTGGTCACTGGTTTTAGAGAAAATGTCTTTAGTGATATAACAGTTCTCTGAATATTTATGAAATAATGATAATGTTTCAAATATTTTTGAATGCACCTACATTTGAGAAAAACACATAAAACAAACAGACTACAAACATATATACAAGCTGGAATTTGTGTTTTTATAACATTTCACAACAAATGAAATGAACTTCAAATCTCAATGAAGATATTTCTAATTCTCCTTGTGCCTCCTCACGTTTCCCGGAGAAGCTCCGCAGTCGACAGTTTTGGCGTGCCATGCTGGCAGAGCTGCTGGGCACCCTGGTGCTCGTGAGCACCATGCTCGGGGCCTCTGTGCCAGGTCCAGGGGAGGCCCCTGGGGGCCCTCTGTACCCGGCCCTGGCAATAGCTGCCGTCATCGTTACGCTGGGTCACTGCTTCGGAGAGATCAGCGGGGCACAGGTGACCTTGAGAAAAAAGTTGTCATCGCAATCTTTGATTTCTGAGATCGTCCTCCTGTGTCTGGTAGCGCTGCGGCTGCAACGTTTGACTGTCAAACGCGTCGTGACCCTGCGTGCCACGCCTGTCTCTGTGTTCCTCTCTGTGTTCTCTGTCTCTTAGGTGAACCCGGCAGTCACTCTGTCACTGCTGGCCACAAAGAAGATAGACCTGGTCAGGGCCCTTGTGTACGTTGCCGCGCAGTGCTTGGGGGCCTTCCTCGCCACCGGGGCCCTCTACCTGGCCCTGCCGCGGAAATCCACCGCAGAGGTGTTTGTCAATAGGGTCAGTTCACTGTTTGACTCATTTACATCTATTCATGTACCACCAGTGTTGGGAAGGATACTTTTAAAATGTAATCAGTTACAGAATACAAAATACACGCTCTGAAATGTAATGTGTAACATATTCCATTCCATTACTCCATAATCTAAATACTTGGATTACATAAGCACTGTTTTACATTTTATCAAGTGTGAATCAAACTACTATTTCCAAGTTTGTAAGACCCATTGGTGATGTCAACAATAGGAATAGGAACAGCAATATTATAGGATAAACTGCAATATTATACATTTTGTTCATGTACAAGATCATCTCGTACAGTTCAAAAATCCCAGAAATTCATAAAAGAAGGATTCTAAAAGTAACCCCTTAAAATGGCAAAAGTAACTGTATTCTGAATACCACTCAGTGAAGAGGTAACTGTAGCTAAATACAGTTACTCGTATTTTGTATTCAGATCCAGTATACATGTATTCAGTTACTTCCTAACACTGTGTTACACATTATCAGCAATTATCCAAAGGAGGTGTATGAGCCCAGAACCTAAACTTAAGAAGTCTTCTGCATGAATTGTCCCTGGTACAACAACCCTATATTATTTAGTATTCATTTGTAATTGCCTGTGATTGCCTTGATAAACTTCTATATTCTTCCGACCGATTTACTTCAACCGGTTTAAACCGTTCAAACTTCAGGCTCCTCCGAAAATTCATGTCATGGTGTGCTATGACTTTTGGTGTTTATAACTTTTATAGTTTTGGAAATATAAAACATTTTCCGTGAAATTTCCCCAATATAAGTCAATGGGAAATTCTTCCTTTTTTCAAAAACTTCATTTGATCTCTCAAATTAGATTTATTTTTTCAAGGTTTTGTTTCTGATGTTGAGACTGCCCTCCATGTTGCTATTTCTCTCCACCCTCTGCTCTCCACCTCCGTCTCTCAGGTGGGCCCAGACGTCAACGCAGCGCAGGCGGTGGGCATGGAGGTCCTGTGCACCTTCTCCATGGTCTTCACCATCTTCTCCGTGGAGGAGCAGCGCCGCAGGGAGAGCATGGAGCCCGGCAACCTGGGCATCGGACTGGCCCACACAGCTGCCGTGTTCATAGGGGTTAGCTTAGCATTCCCTCCCTCACTCATTCATTCATTCAGTCAGTCATCGACAAAGACTGTCTCCTAGGGATATTGCTAAGCTAAGGGCTGTGCAAACCTTCAGGCATTCTTAACATTTTAAAGGAATTCCTATTATTAATGCATATTTTATTTGAATATTTCGTATTTTATTGAACTGTATTTTATGTCTAAATCTTTAATTGGGTGGCTTTGGACCAATCAGGCGAGGTTTTCTGGTTCAGGCATGAATCCGGCTCGCGCTCTGGGTCCCGCCCTGATCACTGGATTCTGGGAGAACCACTGGGTAGGAAGCACACACGCACGTGCACACACACACACACACACACACAATCTTCATGAGGACTTTTTTTTATCACACTGTGATGTTCTACTAATTCTCAGAAGGGCCCGAAGCATAACTATATCCGGTTGTGGAGACTCTTAGGCCATCGCTAAGGGCCAGTTGGGGTTGATGTGTCTCTGTTCACCCCCCATAGACCCTCCCCCATAGATATCCTTGTTACTGAAGCTTTGAAGGTCGTAAACATTTACTGGTATCTATGTATCTATGACATTTATTTTTGATTAACATTTTGGTAATATTTTTTAAATGTTTAAAATAATCATTCTCTGCGTACGGCCACCATATCTAAATGAGTTCAACGTTAGGGATCGACCCTGTGTCTTATGGTACGTTTGATAAGTAACTCCCCCCCCCCCCTGCAGGTGTACTGGATCGGCCCGGTGACGGGTGGTGTGCTGGCCGGCGTCTCCCACGAGTTCTTCTTCGCCCACAGCGCCTCGCGCCAAAAGCTGGTGGCATGCATGACCTGCAAGGACATCGACATGGTGGAGACAGCCAGCATGTCGCGCTCCTCCCTGTCCACCGTCACCCAGAATGCTGGCCGGGCCAAACAGGCCAACAAGACGGAGGGCAACTGAGCTCCTCCATGCTGAGATTCCAACCAGGAAGGTCCCGAAAGGTAAAAATGGATGTCCCAGCCCCAATCGGTTCACAAGACAGGTCACCATCATCAATTAAATTAAATGCATCCCCATTAAAACAATATATTTGTACATTTGTGAATTCATTAATGAAAAAACGTGGGGATCCCAAACTAAAATATAACCTTTTCGTATCATATCGTTTCAATCTAGATGTGTTGTGTGGTACACCACGCTTGGGTAATGAAGGGTACACATCTTTTGGACGTTGGTTATTCAAAGTGCTATATAAATGCAATTATTATAATTATTGATATTTATAATTCAAGGTGAAATTGCTTTATTTATGAGCTGGATATGTTGCACATGTCAGAGTTGGTAAAATATTACAAACCTTACTGAACTCACTTACTCACTTCACTACTAAACCTTTTCTTACTTTCACGTAACACATTTGAGCATTTCTTTATGTCAGACACACAGTTCATAACGGAACATATTGGACAGCTGGGGAATTTAAATCACGGTCCATAGAGACGGCTCCCATTGTATACCTTTCATTACATGCCACGTGAACCCATTGAAATTGAGCAATTTTTGGCTTGTGTAAAGACCTTTATGTGAGGCAATTATGTTGCTCTCAATGCTTGGGAAGGCTTTGAAATGGTAAAATGCTGCCTGGCCTTCATTGTGGGTTAAATGCACTACCCAACGTGTGTAGTCTGTCATCTCTCTCGTCTCTCTATTAGTGTCATTATCTGGGCTCAAATGCTTCTTTTGGCAACCGGAGAGACCTTTATATATCTGCAATCGTGTCTATACTTCTTTGGTAGGTTTTTTTATGTGTCGCATATATACTGGGAAAAAAATTGTTATGGCTGGTCTTATGTGGTCTGTTTTTGGGATGAAACGCCCTCTTTAGAACATGGAATAAAATTGTGTTGTGTCTTTATTTATCATTCATTTGTTCATCTGCTAAAGTACAATCTTAAATAAGTTATGAGAAGAATTGGCCCTTCATTTTCTAATAAATGTTTTCAGTGTTCAGAATTGTGATTTTGTGCAGTCTGGAACTGTGTTGTTCTTTAACGTTCCCCCCAAACACACACACACACACACACGCACACGTAGGCCACTCACAATAGCTGTATAACGCTTGCAGTGTCGCCAGCATTTTGCATTGTGCATGTTTGTAATGCGTATAGGGGGGGGGGGGTGAAAGAGAGAGCTCAGCATAATCCATTCAGAAGCACCCCCCCCCACACACACACACACACACACACACCTCCATCACCCCACGCACCTTGGCCATCCTCCTACATTCTCCCCAAAGGTGACCACCTTCAGGGTATCAGGTTGAGACGGATGGAGGAGGTCGATTGTGGCTCTAAGGTTTATTAAAGGTTCAAATAGGCCATAGAAATATCTGGCCATATGGTAAATGTGTTATGAAGGGAGGATATTTGGTCAGCTGGTTACTTGTGCTCAGGTCTGTGGAAGTTTGTTCAAATTCAAACCTGTTTTTTAAACAAGACCCAGGTTTTCGAGTTCAGCGCACACGCTAGAAGCCTGGACAATGGTTCAACAAGGTCAGACATTTTGGTGCACGGGGCGGTCCGGCAGGGCGAGCATTAGGCCCTTCCGTCCGGGGCCCCAAATGTGGATCCCCTGCATTGTGTGTGTGTGTATGTGTGTGTATGTGTGTTTGACTGTGTGGGTTCGTGCACACAGTATTGTCTGTGTGTATATGTTTGTGTGTGTGTTTGTGTTTGTGTGTGTGGGTTTGTGTATGTAAGCATGCATGTGTTCTATGTGGTACTTCATATCTTCACAGACTCGATATGTCCGCATACATACCGTACATTCATGAGATGAAAATGATGGGCTCTTGTCAAAGCTGCTCTTTGTTGTCCTCCAACTTTAGTCAGAAAAGCGTGACCCTCATGTTGAATTACGACTCACTACATGTGACCTGCCTTCCACCAATCACGGTCCTGGCCTCCTCATTCTCCCTCAGTGTCACTCAATTCTGATGTTCTCCTGATTCTCCACTTGGCCTATTCATGTGTGTGGTGAGTGCATGTGTTTATATCTGGGCATGTTTTTGTGTGTGCAAGCGTGTGTGTGTGAGCACATGTGTTTATGTGTGTGCATGTTTGTGTGTGTGCATGTGTGTGTGTGAGTGCATGTGTTTATGTGTGCATGTTTAGTTCTGTCTGAGTGTCTTTAGTTATGTATGTGTGAGTGCACATGTGCATGTGTGTGTTTGTGTGTGTGTGTGTGCCAAAGTTTGTTTAATTTGGTGCTTCCAGCACGGCCTGCCCGCCCCCTGCTCCCCCTCCC
>JAOPJJ010000001.1:8808234-8818586 GCA_027122795.1 Enchelyopus cimbrius
ACACACACACACACACACACACACACACACACACACACACACACACACACACACACACACACACACACACACTCTCATCCCTCTCATACCTACCCCGGTTCGGTTGCCCGCTTGGCATGCCCAGGGGTCCTTCAGGGATCGGGTATCTGCTAGCTGTTTAATTTGAAAGTTTCTTGGCATGATAGGATGGGGAGAGACGGGAGCACGTCATGGTTTTTCAGCTAGGGAGCTTTGGAAGCTCTTTGTGGGAAGAATGGTTTGAACAGGATTTCAATAACATTTGACATATGGTTGGGAAAGTCCGAATTCCGTCACATTAGAATGATTTTTGGGAACCGGTGACAAACCTGCCAAACCTGTTTCTTTGAGTGCTATTTCTGGCTTACTTGGGCATGATTGGAAACATCTCAGCTGGCATGCCACCAATGTTGACACAATACCTCAGAGAATGAATGTATCAGTTTCACCGGGTCTGTCACCTATCAACCCTGCAGATGTAGGTAAAGTCCCATGTTACACTGGATCTGGGAAACTAGCATTGGTCTTTGGGATTTTCCCAGTATGCCTCGTGTAGGCGATACATGGTCCATAAGTTTCCATTGTACACTCATTAACGGGGCCAGCTTCTTGGCTGTGGCTAAGGAACCTATACGATTTTAGGTTGTTTGTCTTGTTATCAATTACGTGCCAAAGACATTTATGTACACGTTGTGGTTGTTTGTAGACTAGGCTACATCGTAATTCATTATTGTTGGAAGTACTATTGAATTACAAAAACAATTCACTAGTTTGCACTGAGAGGGTTAACAAGAATGCAATCTTTTGAGAATAAATCGAAATAATTGACTGTGATAGTCAATATCGTCTGTAGTGACGTGGAATGAAGGTGTATTACTGCAAAAGAAAGATGTTCAGAGAAGCTGGGAAATTATGCGCTGCACCGAGTTCACACACAGGTTACAATGTGAAGAAGTCTGCCCCCTTGCGTCTGAAAACGTAAACTAAACGAATATCATATTTTGGTCAGGCATTTAGGTATTCGTATACATAACAATGTGGGCCTGACGATGAATCTTTGGGTTGATGGAAAATGTAGTTTAAATTGTTTCAATACCATTCTACAAAGATCCTTACGAACTACATTTCCCACACGAATGAACTTGGTTTACTCGTGCCCAACAATATGGCGTCCTCGTGAAACGAATACGAATCGCAATTGTTTTTGGATAAAGCTCTACGGTATTATTTAGCTTTTTCTTATAGCATATCCCTTTTATCCCTACAACACATCCATATTGCCGATACCATGTGTTTTTATTTTTCAGATCGTGTGTCCTTTTCATGTTTTATAATAGGGGGTTATTCTGTTGTTTGCTAACTGGTTAGCAAATGTTACAACTTTCATGCTGCAACCCCACTTTCGAATTTATAATGCACATGTTTCAAGTTCCATATGTCTCTCTTTCGCTCGTCAGTCATTATAGTCATTTCTATAAATACTAACTTGTAAAGCAACCGTCGATCCAAAAGTTGTGCATGTCCGAACATATAAGAAACAGGTTCTGTACTCGTCTGTATTGAATGCACATGCCCGCGTCAACAGTAGACTACGGATCTTTTCCGAACTTTCCCAAAACCTAAACATTGACACGTTTAGTGTAACAAATAACATTTCAATTATTGTCCGTTGATGCTTCTAGATGGCCGGTGATACGAGCGACAAGAAGGATGCCGAGTCCTCTGCGACCAAGGACAGAGAACGGAAACCACGCAGTCGTTCTCGAGAACGGAAAAGACATCGTTCACGGGAACGAAATCGCTCCAAGTCTCTAGAAAGGTTGGTTGGTGTACTAATGTCAGTATATTATATAGAGTCGGCGAATGACAGAGAACAACATTTCCTCTTGTCTTTACACACCACCTTACTGGTTTGTTCTTTGCAGGGGCAGACGAACGAAGGATCAGGAGAGGGACAAGGAGCGGGACAAAGAAAGAGACCGGGCCCGCAAAGACAGAGATAAAGATGGTCATCGGCGTGATCGCAACAAGAAATCAAGGTCTATCAAGCTGTCTTACTAACTGGTTGCGATTTTAAATATGAACTACAAATACATCTGAGTTTATAATGCTGCATATCTGTTTTTGTCGGGTTGAAATATCAATAATAATATTCATACAAGTATTAATGTTTTGCAATTAAGGAGTCTATCACCAAAGTCCAAAGATGCCAAGCTCAAAAGGGACAAGGATGTAAAAACAGAAGAAGATGAAGATGATAAAAAGAAGAAAGACAAGGTGACCTGGGTGGCGTGTATCCCGATTATGATCACTAATGTTTCATAAATAACATGCATGTGGTCCTCATCGCTTTGCCTAATTTCTTCTGTAAGGCTCAACCTCTCTCTCTGGAAGAGCTCCTGGCCAAGAAGAAGGCCGAGGAGGAAGCAGAGGCAAAGGTGAAGGAGACGTTCAGCAGCGTTTCAGCATAAGCCTTCCCTTTTGCTGGGGTACCTCTTGAACTGATGACCTGCACTACCCCTTCCTTCCTTCCTTCAGCCCAAGTTCCTGACGAAGGCCGAGCGAGAGGCAGAGGCCATCAAACGCAGAGAGCAGCAGACGGAGGAGAGGAAGAAGATGATAGACGAGGACAGGAAGAAGAGAAGGGTATTCCAGGACACCGGAAGGAAAATGATGGGTGTGTATTGGGATGGCCCCCGAGGCTGTGTGGTCAACAGTCCCTACATCACAGAGATTCCACATAACCCATTCAAACGTCTCCTTCGCTTGGATTCACAATGTGTGTTGGGTTTGCCACAGAGGACCCACAGGAGAGGGAGAGGCGAGAGAGGAGAGAACGGATGGAGAGGGAGAACAACGGCAATGACCAGGATGACGGAAGGCAGAAGATCAGAGAGGAGAAGGACAAGGGCAAAGAACTCCAAGCCATCAAGGTGCCCTGTGCAATTCGTTCCAGCTCATCAGTTGCTTAAGTCAGGACAGAGGGAGCCCATTGGCAACTGCTCGTTAGGTTTTCAACACGAAAAGAGGGAAATTCCTACACATGTCGGTTGTGACACTTTTTCTGTGTTATGACGCTTGACCCGTTTTTTAAATCTTCACCTTCAGGAGCGCTACCTGGGCGGGCTCAAGAAGCGCAGGCGCACGCGCCACCTGAACGACAGGAAGTTTGTCTTCGAGTGGGACGCCTCTGAGGACACCTCCATCGACTACAACCCCATGTGAGTCTGCGTGCAACTCGACCCCCTGTACATCCACTGGATTAGGTTGGACTAGGACCAGGCCGCACGCATGGACATGGACCGTAACACCACAGTGCTCATTTGTGTTCCGTTTCCATAGCTACAAGGAGAAGCATAGCGTACAGCTGTACGGTCGAGGCTACATCGCCGGCATCGACCTGAAGCAGCAGAAGCGCGACCAGTCGCACTTCTACGGTGAGCTGATGGAGAAGAGACGCACGCTGGAGGAGAAGGAGCAAGAAGAGTGAGTAGCAGTGTTAGTTATTGTGCATCTGTGTATTTATCACTATACCTTTGTGTTTCTATAATTTCCGTGTTTTTAATATGACCTTAAAAAGACTTGGCTGGAGTGTATCCTCCCTTTGTCGGCTGTTCTGAAAGCAATGACGCCAGGCTAGCCAATCACGTTTCATGGTTCAAACACCCCTGTCCTCCCAATTTTTCCATCCCCCTTCCAGGGTCCGACTGAAGAAGGTGCGCAAGAAGGAGGCCAAGCAGCGCTGGGACGACCGGCACTGGGCCCAGAAGAAGCTGGAGGAGATGACGGACAGGGACTGGCGTATCTTCAGGGAGGACTACAGCATCACCACCAAGGGAGGCAAGATCCCCAACCCCATCCGCAACTGGAAGGAGTACACGCTGCCCCCGCACATCCTGGAGGTCATCGAGCAGTGCGGCTACAAGGTCTGCCCTCCCAACGACTTGGGGAACATTTGCTGAATCAGGGTATCCGCGGGGTCTTAAAAAGTCTAAAATTCTCCTAAAATCTCATAAAAGGTCTTAAATAAGATTTTGAAAGGTCATAAAAAAATCTATTGACATTACTTCTATTTAAAATATGCTTAAACTTCAGTCTTGCTTTTGAATGTTTAGATTTTTGAGGACGCTCAAAAATCGAAAGAATGTATTAATATATTTGGCAAGTAATTCTTTTCAGGTTCCAAGTCTTTTGTATTTTTTTGCCATTATCGATGTGAAATGGGCCTTAAATTGTATTCATTATGGTCTTAAATTCTTAAATTTGACTTGAAACCTGAAAAGTCCCTGTGAATGCGTATTGGTCTGAAACCTTTTAATCAAATGTTTTCGATATCCAGTGTGGTCTCGACAGGCGCTGAGCCGACTGCCTCTGGATGCAGTTTGATCGACCACTTACCGTCATAAAAAAAAAATCACTTGTGTCTTTGAATTCAGGATCCCACCCCTATCCAGAGACAGGCCATCCCCATTGGCTTACAGAACCGCGACATCATCGGCGTGGCCGAGACGGGTAGCGGTAAAACAGCGGCCTTCCTCATTCCTCTCCTGGTATGGATCACCACCCTGCCCAAAATCGACCGGTAAGGCTCACGTCCTCCTACACAGGGTATCCGCGGGGTCTTAAAAAGTCTTAAAAAAGTCTTAATTCCAATAATTTTAATTCAAGGCCTTAAAATGTCTAAAATTCTCATAAAATCTCATAAAATGTCTTGAATACGATTTTGAAAGGTCTTAAAAAAATATTGACGTTACTTTTATTTAAAACATGCATAAACTTCAGTCTCGCTTTTAAATATTTAGATTTTTGAGGACGCTATAACGCAACTACAATTTTTTGTTAAGTTATAGCATCCTTAAAAATCGAAATCATTAATTAATATACTTTGCAAATATTTCCGGGCCTCCAAAAGTCTTTTGTACTTTTTTGCCATTATCGATGTGGTTTGGGTCTTAAATTGTAGTTTATAGTCTTAAATTGTCATTATAGTCACCACACTGATGTATATCGTTTGAATGCTCTGTTGCAATGTATTCGCATCCAACCGCCACGGCGAAACCAAACGCCCTGGATCGTCGTCCTTATTTCCTGTACCCCTTCCCCGCTCAGGATCGAGGACTCGGACCAGGGTCCGTACGCGGTCATCCTGGCCCCCACCCGTGAGCTGGCCCAGCAGATCG
The DNA here is from genome assembly GCA_027122795.1 of Enchelyopus cimbrius. Taxonomy (NCBI): domain Eukaryota; kingdom Metazoa; phylum Chordata; class Actinopteri; order Gadiformes; family Gaidropsaridae; genus Enchelyopus; species Enchelyopus cimbrius. The sequence continues at coordinate 8,813,433 of JAOPJJ010000001.1, forward strand.
AGGAGGAGACGCTGAAGTTCGGCAAACCTCTGGGCATCCGCACCGTGGCCGTCATCGGAGGAATCTCCAGAGAGGACCAGGGCTTCCGCCTGCGGATGGGCTGTGAGGTGAGGAGACGACGCACCGGCCTGCCCACCCACCACACACACACAACGCACCCATCTCAAGCCCACTATGTACCGCAAGATAGTATTTGTGGGCAAGATAGTATTTGTGGGCAAGAATGTATTTGTAGGGGTTGAATGAATACATATCAGTGTTTCCCCTCGATTTTTTTGTAGCAGTGGTGCTGTGAGTTGGTAACCTAGCAACGCTAGGGGGGTGCAGGGGCTTTTTAAATAACCATTTAAATGGTTACTTCCGGTGCGATTTTTTGGGGAAAATGTAGATTGAGCTTCCAAATATGACATAACAACCAACAGAGTCAAGGTATCTGCTGAGACCAGATCATTGTGCAAATGTGCCTTGGACTTGGCCAAAAAAAAAAGAAAGCAGTGCACCGTAGCAGTTTTACAAGTGTGAATCAAACTACTATTTCCAAGTTTGTAAGACCCATTGGTGATGTCAGCAATAGGAATAGGAACAGCAATATTATAGGATAAACTGGAACATTATACATTCTGTTAATGTACAAGATCATCTCGCAGAAATATTAGAATTTGAGTAAAAAAATCCCAGAAATTCATATATGAAGGATTCTAAAAGCAACCCCTCAAAATGGTCAAAGTAACTGTATTCTGAATACCACTCGGTGAAGAGGTAACTGTCACTAAATACAGTTACTTATATTTTGTAATCAGAATACGTCATCCAGAATACATGTATTCAGTTACCCAACACTGCCGGCAGATCGTGATCGCCACTCCGGGTCGTCTGATCGACGTGCTGGAGAACCGCTACCTGGTGCTGGGCCGCTGCACCTATGTGGTCCTGGACGAGGCGGACCGCATGATAGACATGGGCTTCGAGCCTGACGTGCAGAAGATCCTGGAGTACATCCCCGTGACCAACCAGAAGCCCGACACGGACGAGGCGGAGGACCCCGAGAAGATGATGATGAACTTTGAGTCCGGCAAGGGGAAATACAGACAGGTATGAGAACATGCGCTGCACTCGTGTCTCAGGTTGCTATTGTCCTGAGTTGCTCTTCTTCTAAACTTGTCAAAACCAAGATGGCCACTTGATTGAAAAAGGCCCGTTGTTTTTGTTGTTGATTCTGTTTCTTCATCCTCTTCCTTCTTTTTTTTCGTTTGTTTGGTCCTCCTCTGATAAATGCCTGCGTGCGCGTGCATGTGTGTGCGTTCTGCAGACGGTCATGTTCACCGCCACCATGCCCGCTGCGGTGGAGCGGCTGGCCAGGACCTACCTGCGCCGCCCTGCGGTGGTCTACATCGGCTCTGCGGGCAAACCGCACGAGAGGGTGGAGCAGAAGGTCATCCTCATGGGCGAGGGAGAGAAGAGGTACGGAGGGCAGAACAAGCGCTCTGGCGGCTAACCCGTCCGATCCATATCCAACTCTCCGAAGTTCTGTCGTTGCCGTTCATTGGTTGATGTTTTAAATAATAGGAGAGAGGCCACACGATGCAAACATTTTTGCCTTTTTTTCCGCACAGGCTCGTTTCCGTATGTAACAAAAGCAAAAAATTGATTTTCTTTTTTTGCACAGACGCGTTTCGGCATGTGCCTTCTTCAGTGTGCAACACGCCAAAATGCGTCTTATACATAGTGCGGCTTCTCTCCTATTATTCACTTGACTTTTTAGGCCATCACTCTAAGAATTTGATGTTAACACATTGAGTGAAGCCTGCTCCGACCCCAACATCCGTTGGTTGATGTTTTGCCGTGGTTGTGTGTGTGTGCCGTGCAGGAAGAAGCTGTTGGAGGTGTTGAACCGTGGCTTTGAGCCTCCCATCATCATCTTCGTCAACCAGAAGAAGGGCTGCGATGTGCTGGCCAAGTCTCTGGAGAAGATGGGCGTAAGTCACCTCTGTAGAGCAGCGTTCATAGACGGGCATCCAATATTTTGTACCCGTCTGTCACTCCGTCAAGGGAAATCAGAGACGGCAAGGGCTGTGATTGGTCCTCTAACAACGTCATTTCCGGAATTACTTTTCCGGTTTGACTACAACTGGCAAATTGCACTACTTTGTAAAAAGTGTGTTATTTACATTTAAAGCATTTAATTATTAATGATCATTTTTATCCCTTTTTAATTACAATCTGCTGTATGCACGCATTAAGCAACTGTGAACGTCAACCTGTTTACTTTACCCGTTTATTTTGCCGACGCAGAACTGGCAAGGCTCGAGGGGTCTCTAGTAACGTAAACGGATAACGTATACGAAGTACGGAGAAGTATATCCCGGCCATAACCTTTTCTCCCCCCCCCCGCCTCATCAGTTCAACGCTTGCACGCTTCATGGTGGCAAGGGCCAGGAGCAGAGAGAGTTCGCGCTGTCCAACCTGAAGGCAGGAGCCAAGGACATCCTGGTGGCCACGGACGTGGCCGGCCGCGGTATCGACATCCACGACGTCTCCATGGTGCTCAACTACGACATGGCCAAGAACATCGAAGGTACGCTGCCGCCGCATCGTTTGGCCACGCGAGGTCACGCTATCGTCTTAAAGGGGAACTCTGGTGTCAAATGGTTCTGGGATATGTTTAGTATGATAACGAGTTTGAACATTTGATGTAGAGCAAAATAAATCCTATACGACGCGAAGCTAAGTTAGATGTTTTTATCCGATTCTACCACAATACTTTACATTTGAGTCATGGTGGTATTGGCTGATGTCAAAAAGAAATCTCTTTTTTTAAACCACTTACAAGGCTAGAAGTAGCCTGACACTTATTTGGTAGTATAACAGCTTCGCGTTGTATAGGATTTTTTTTGCTCTCCAATAAACATTCAAACTCGTTATTATACTAAACATATCCCAGAATACCGGAACTCTTTTGTGCTTTTTTTGTTTGTTGCCATTATCAATGTTAAATGGGTCTTAAATTGTATTCATTATGGTCTTAAAGTTGACTTGTTGAAACCTGCAGAGACCCTGCTTTTACATAGTGCCTCTTCAAGCTAAGGTTGCTAAACCTTTTTAACCCCCCCCCCCCAGACTACATCCATCGAATTGGTCGTACTGGCCGAGCGGGCAAGAGCGGCGTGGCCCTGACCTTCCTCACCAAGGACGACGCCAGCGTCTTCTACGACCTGAAGCAGGCCTTCATGGAGAGCCCCGTGTCCACCTGCCCGCCGGAGCTCACCAACCACCCCGACGCCCAGCACAAGCCCGGCACCATCCTCACCAAGAAGCGCCGCGAGGAGACCATCTTCGCCTGAGCCGTGCCGGGACAGGACTGCAGGGACCCGACCGGACCCGCAGCACTACACTGATGGTTCTTGGTTTTTCCCGTTTTTTTTTCAGGATCGGACCTTCTGCGTGGATACAGCAGTATGTCAGTGCTCCTCCCACCCCTCCGGCGTTAGTGCAGTGTACCGGGGTGGTCTGGGTTTGGTGGTTCGATATCCCGTCCCTGTGACCAGTGTTCATGTATTCACGGCTAACGGCTACATGTCATGGGCGTAGAGGGAAGATGCACGGGGTTGGGGGAGAGATTCGGAGGGAAAAGGTTCAAAAGCTAGCGAATACTTTTAAACTACGACGTGCTTGTATTTGAAACGTATGGCTGTAGACGTTGATGTCCAGTGAGTATACACACCCCCTCAGCAGTGTGATCTCCTCTAAGTGAACCCGTTTTGTACAATCTCTCCCCGCTCTGCATTCATTGGTCGGCTATATTTCAGAAGCAGAAACCAAGCAATACTGACCAACGTGTGACAGTAGAAATGTTGTGTTTTTTATTGTTCTTTTAAAAGTGGTGTTCTGAGACCAATCGCTTTTTCGAGTGGATTTTTTGTCACGCCGATGTCCGTACGAAATCTGTACCGCGAGCCGAGTGAACGGGGTCTTCTCTCTGAGTCGCACCGCGCTGTGTGACGTACAGCGTCTGCAGGGATTGCGTATCAAGCCTGATTGGTCGTCTTTTGGTTATCGCGGATATAAAGTGCATATTTGGTGCATCGTGCATTCGTAGTGTCCCTGACTGCCCGTCCATTTCCCGAGATTAGACTTTCAGATTATTTTTCTCTAGACCAGTGTCAGTAGAACACAAAAGGAGTTGGACACCATTAAAAGTACATAAAATGTCATGTTTATTTCACTTAAGTTGTATTTCACTTAGCTGTGTAAATCTATTTTCAAATAGAAAGCATTCTATACAGCGTCAGGCAGGGCATGTTTTCGTTGGTACATGTTTGATAACTCGATAGATAAGAGGGAAGATGCGTGAAGAACGCAGTGGAAAATTGTTCGTTAACGTGGTTATATTTAGTGCAGTTATTGCATTACAAAGCAACCATCCCCCCAAAAAATAGTGCACATTTTTTCTTCTACTTACACAAAAGAGGATGTCCAGATGTTCTAAGGCGTTTGAAGTCTTTCACTTATAGGCTTAGTATTGCATACGGAAAAAGACGTAGGAAACTAAATTGTAACCCCTTGTACAAATTGTGCTTGGTAAATTGGAAAACCTCAACTTTTCCTTATCTATTTCTAAATTGGTCCGCATTGAAAAACATCATCTGCCAAAATAGAGTGAAAATATCTAGGTAGGGAACTAAGACATGCAGGCTTCGATTAAATAATTATTTGAATAGAAGTGAAAAACATTTTATAACCAGGGCGGGGTAAGAAATACAGGGCTACTAGTTTAGAAGGGTTTAAAAAGTGCATCAACTACAATTTGGTCTTTCTGTCGACCCTCACGTTACACCGTGGACGGACGCGCTCCCGTGTGGTCCCTCAATGTAATTACATGCCATCAGGATTATTTAAAAACATCAGGTTTAGGCGACGTGTCGATTGGCGCGATGGGCAGGTGCATTTTCTTTTCTTTTTTTTTCTTCTTTTTTTTTACAAAGTGAAAAGCCGTTAAAGACGAGGCCATCACCACAGGACAAAACAGAGTCTAAATCAATGCATTACTTAATATCTTCAAAAAGGAACAATCAGGTTTCATGCAACACTTGCATAGTATTTTTTTCTTCTTTTTTTTTCATTCATGCGGTGACATTTTTTACATTTCTTCTCATT
>JAOPJJ010000001.1:8868580-8878866 GCA_027122795.1 Enchelyopus cimbrius
TGTAAAACAGTGCTTATGTAATCCAAGTATTTAGATGACAGTACTTAGATGGAGTAATGGAATGGAATACGTTACGAATTGCATTTTAGAGTGTGTATTCTGTATTCTGTAACTGATTACATTTTAAAAGTATCCTAAATAGTATACTAAATAGTGGGGGACATCTGAACTAAGTTAAAGTAAACAGATGTAAAGATTAGGTAACAGGTAAATATTACATAAAAGCCTTTGAGAGTGTAGGGGGAGGATAGTGTCTTGTCTGGGCTGTTCCCCAGCCAGCTGTGTGTGATGGGCTGCGTTGTCCCCCGTGTCATTATTCCTACCTGGAATGGACGTCCGCCCTTCAAGTGAGTTGTCAAACTGCTCTTACTGCGCCTACGTGCCACGCCTTTTGTCCCTGTGTTCACCTCTACAGGACTTTAAAGCGTTTGTTGTTTTTAAATGTCCTAAACAGCAGGGTGTAAACTGGGCCCTGTGCCTCTGTGCCTCATCTGTTCCTCTCCACCCAGATCATCAGCGAGGAGAGGTACAGGCAGCTGGAGAAGATCAAGACCATCGGCTCCACCTACATGGCCGCCTCGGGCCTCAACGACTCCACGTACGACCGCGAGGGCCGCTCGCACATCCTGGCCCTGGCCGACTACTCCATGAGGCTGAGGGAGCAGATGAAGTACATCAACGAGCACTCCTTCAACAACTTCCAGATGAAGATCGGTAAACAGCCTGCAACGTGTTTCTGTTCGAAACTGCGAATGTGTACCAAAAAATAAATAAAACATTGCTAAACCTTCACATGCTCTGTAAGACTTAAAGCTATCTGTTACATTTCTTTGATTTTATTTTATAAGTTGTGCTGGGCCAGCATGGAAGAAATGGTTAGCATAAATACAGTTGTTATCTATTATAAACACTTATGATTTCCCATTCTCTTTTTCACAATAATTTACCATTAAGGTTGAAAATTAGTTTGTTATCATGTGTCTTCTGTGTATCCCTCAGTGAATGACAACCTGAGGCAAATGCACTTTTCTGAGACTTTGTTGCACATTCCTCCATTTGCTTGCATTCTAACTTCCCATGACTTTATCTCTCGTTGTTGGCGGTGATCTGCAGTCACTATAGGTCCTCTATCTCTTCCTGACCTTGCGTGACTCTTGCATTCCTGAGTCTACGGCATTTGCAATTTTTGCAATTTTTTGCAAAACAGTTGGGTGACAAAATGCTTGTTTGTTTTCTGGTGCTATTCCAGGGCTAAACATTGGACCGGTCGTGGCAGGCGTTATCGGGGCACGGAAGCCACAGTACGACATTTGGGGGAACACGGTGAATGTGGCAAGTCGGATGGACAGCACGGGGGTACCTGACTGCATACAGGTAGGTGCTGCTTGAAGGCCAGATCCCAACCCCATCCTCTGATCACCACGCTACTCTCTCAAACACCCACTTATACAAATACACAAACACGCATTCACACACACACACACACACTTGAACAATCACACATAATTACCTCCTTTTAAACTAATCACATAATGGTTTAAGATTATTTATCTGAAAAGGCGTGTATTTGGTTTTCCCTGCGCCAATTTTCTCGCAGGTCACGACAGATCTGCACCAAGTGCTGGCGGATAAAGGCTACGTGCTGGAACACCGCGGCGTAGTGAAGGTCAAGGGGAAAGGGGAAATGACAACCTACTTCTTGAACGATGGCCCGCCTAACAGTTAGCAGCCGTGGCGGCGGCGGCGGCGGCGGTTGGGAATGTTCTGTTGCCCGCTACAAGGACACGGGACCGCTGGGAGAGGACGCGCTTTTAGTGGGCTAATGGCTAACAACTAGCGATGCCATCACTTGAAATTCAATGCAAAGATTTGAGAAGACTTTGAGCTTTTAGGACTTTGGCCAACACTTCTTCTCGAGGACAGGATTATGTAGGTTGTCCAAAAGTCATTTTTGGCCCACATAACTATAGAAGGACTAACGTTATTTTTTTTTCATGTCTAGCCTCTCACTCAGGCTTCTTGAAAGATGCAAAGTCTGTTTATTTAAATCTACGCCTTTTAGCCTGTGTCCAAAAAAAACAAACGCTGTACATAAGGCTCCAATTTATTTTACTTTGTTTTGTGCGTGTTTTTGGGATCGTTTTCATTTCAAGATTTATGAACAGGTACTCAAGTTTAGTTTCCAACTGACATATTTATTTAAGTCTTGTGCAGATGGTCCTTCATGAAAAAGCGTGGAAACATACCGGCACAAATATCCATTCTATTACACGTTTATAAGTGTATGCACATGCATATTTGTGTGTGTATGAATATATGTATTCATTGAGATAGAACATATTGACCAAAGACTAAAGTATTTACTAGGAAAGACATCTCTGTTTCGTTTTTGCAAAAATCGACAGTGATTTCCAACTATGTTCTAGGCAATCTGCGTAACAGTCAACAGTTTTTTTCCCTGAATGCAGCCGACGACTGCTTATTTATTTTCACAAATATATAAAATGCTTTATTTATCATGTCTCCTTTAGTTTCGCTAAGAGAGAATCGGGTGCATCTTCTATTGCTAGAGGACGATGCTGCCCCCAATGTATACACATGAGGATGAGAAAAACATTTGAGCTTTGATCGCAACCATCTGAGAGTCGGAGACCGGTCTACCTAAGATAATGCTTCCCACCCCCCACCCATGTCAGATTGGTTCCTTAACGTTTGAGCAGCCCTTAGAGAGATGGTGTTCAGCCATAAGAGTGCAATGTCAATAAATGTCCCGTTTTTACAATTATTTAACTTTTTGGAGCAGATGGGAAGAAATAGGACAAGGATCACCGGAATGTTTCACAGCCATCAGGGGGGGCCTCGCATGGTGTCACCTTGGATTTTCTATGAAAAAAGAGGATGTTGTTAAAAAGACTAGGAAACATACGACATGTACATTATGACTGAATACTGTGCTTGGAAGGGGCATAACTGTTTTCACTGTGAGGTTTTTACGATACAACTACGGTAAACTGCTCTCTTGCCAAACTGACCTGCTCTGAAGCATGTCTGATTGTGGTTCCTTGTTTTTCCTTTCTGTTAGTTTGTTTTAATGTTGGGTATTTTTTATCACCTCTGTATCCATAATTTCTATATTATTAATTATTCCAAATTATTATTATTGATATTATTATTATTGATATTATTACTATGATTATGATTATCAATACCATGCTTATTAGGATTCCATTCCAGTGGAAGAGGATCAAAGACCACAAAGTTTTCTTGTGAGGACAAAATGTCCGACATAGAGAGCGGATGCTAACGGTCCCCTTTGGATTCTGCTCCTTCCAGATGAACAGCGCAGTATCTTCGTACAGTTACCAGGCTGCCGCGAAAGAAACACAAGCATTATACGGTCACCCAACGAAACAGCAGCCAACACATATGCATGTGATTCACTGAACTTTTTTACTTTCATTTCTAACACCTCTGCAGTATTGTCATTTCCGTCAGACATAATGTTTACCTCTCCCTCCCATGCCTTAAACCTTGTTTAACCCCTTAATTAGCATTTCAAATAGCAGTCCATCACCACCGATGCGGTATTTATGTAGAAAGAGAGGCAGACATGTCAAAACATATTTATGACTCATTTATGTTAGTCCCCAAATTTGTCTTTCAGGGAAACTGGAAAATAATCACAAAACCTATTGCTAAGTTGTATTGCCTTAAGTTAATATCAAAACAAATTGTAGGAGAACACTGAACAGAGACTGTGCCTGCTTAGCCTATATGTACTGCTGGTAAATGGAGATAAAGAACAAGGTTGTCAAAAAGGATTTTTCAGTAAATATTCTCATGAGAATAATAACAATAATAATAATAACAATAATAATAACGTAGTCAACAGCATTTTAAAATAATAAATCCAAACATTATTGGGTAATTTTTACTTTTTGAGAAACAACCCAGAAATTGCTCTTCCAACCTGTTTGACACTGGTAACCAACAGTTGTTCGTGTTTGGACCAAAGCCAGCTGATGCAGCCTTGCACTAAAAGGCTAGAAGTACGAAACAGAGATTTATATGGGGCAAACAGATTTATAAAGTGGCCCTGGGATTCTTGAAATGTGCATTGTATGTATTCTATTTCTATTGGCTGTTCATAGACTTGTGTTGATTGTTAACTCTTGGGATGTTTTGGGGGAAACAGGCGGCAGGTAGGGAAAGATGGCTAACGACGGCCCATACTACTGAAACAGTGTTTTTGCTCAGGCCTAATAAATCCTTCCGTATTTGTTTGTCTTTTTAATTTGTATTTTGCTGAGTTGAGGGAGTTGAAACGGGGTGTTCTCAACTGGAGGACACAGAGAGTTAATTGAGGACTATATGACAAAGAAAATATAATCCCCTTGAAGAGAAAATGGATTAAAAATAATTAAATGGCAGTATGGATTGTTTGGTTGTGAATTTATGGTTTCCGGATTATGTCATTTCCAGATTTTGTGACTGACTACAATCATAAGGACTCAGTATCCATTATTTAGTGCCTATTCTTCAACTTGATCTTCCACCGTGTTTAAGAGTTAATTTGTTGCTGTCTTTTTCTAGGGATACAATAACTAAATACACCCTTACTACAAATGGATTCATACTGCAGGTAAGTCCAGAGAATACCAACCAATTTATAAACAAAATTAATACATGAATATCTCATCACTCAAAGAGATGTAACGTTTTAAAATATACAACTTTATATGCAGATTGGCATTGTTGGCCAAGGTTGTCTGGTGAACACTTCAATGAACTGCGGGCAAATGTTAAAACGGGCTACAGTCAGGGTTCTTTAGCATCATGGCTTTGACAAACCTGCAGAGAAACACACATTGACATGATTAGCCTAAATGGAACACACACACACATAATAACACGTACAAATATTATATTGAACATTAGTATAACCATAATATGTCGTACTTGGTCATTTCACTGTTCCTGCGGGGGAAACGTTGGGTTTTGGTCCAAGGTTCCAGGCCTTCTTTTTGGGTGACCGTCCACCCGTACTGTTGGCTTTCCTGTTGCCATCTGCAGATATGGCCAGCATGTCTGGTGTGCATGCTGGACATTTAAATGGCTCCACCTGGCACAGATCGTCTTTCTTAAAATTGCAGAAGGCAAATTCTCGAAAGGCTCTGTGGAAGTTATCACGACAAATACTACCCATCTGGAGACAAGGATGGTAGTATTCTGGTTAATACAAGACTTTGATTTGGAATGTAAAAAAAACTTGGAAAGAAAAACAGAGGTCTTACCCGTCCTGTGCTAAGGGATCTATGCTCAAGCATTCTCAGGAATGCTTGTTGAGATAATGCTGGGCTAGCCAACTTCATCTCCTCAAATGATGTGAACACATCAAATTTAAAAAGGAGTTGGCAGCTGGTGGTTGCTGGCCAGTATCTGCATCCAAGCAGGTCACTTATCCCTGGGGTCCATTTGTACTCACAAACTGGGCAGCACACAACAGGCAGGCACAAGTTGTATGGGCCTGAAAACAAAACTATATTAACTATTTGACCAGTATCTGTACAACACAGGACAGAAGGATAATAGTAATGGCGCATTTGAATGTAAAATACAATTACCCTCCTGTTTTACTCTACATCATGCATGTATTGATCACTTAACTTGTGTGCTCTGCGCTCCCATGGATTTTATCATCTTATCACCAATGGGGTTTTGATACCCCATGTTTGTTATCCCAAAGAAAGCCATACAGTGTTTCTTAACAAAACGGGAAAAACACGAAAAGCAGCCCCTGAAAAAAATCGAAACTCTTGGCTGAGCCGACTGCAACCATGGCAACAGGCTCCGCCCCCGAGGTCTACGGTTCCTTTTAATTAAACCTTTTCACTGAGGTTTTACTTTTCACTAGTAAGCGTCCTTATACTTAAATAAGTAACGCTTCCACTCGTTTGTTCTTCAGCAGCCTTCCTGAAAGTGTATATTCATCATTTGAACAGTATCTTTCATATTGACAAGTTCAGACAAATAGGGCGTTTTAAAAACGGTGAGTGAAATACAATGTAGGCCTGTGTCTTACATGGCATGGCATAGTAGGCCTATTATTTTGGTTGAGATAAGTCAAGCACATCTGCCTCAAACAAATGAGTCTATGTATTTTAATGAATCCATATTTGGATATTGCACTTCTTTCTCTTCCTCCTTCCCTGTTCATTCGTCCTTCGTTCTATGATTTGGTAATTAGCAGCATTCCTGTAAGGCCGGCTGGGCGCTGCTTCCAGGCAGGAAGCAGCGCGTGTCGTGCAGCGCGGTGTGACGGTGCGACAAGCAGCGCGTTCATTGGACGAAGCACTTGGTAAACAAACAAAGCGCTCCCCTAAACCAGCAGATTAACTGGAACTTTCTAGCATGTGCAGTTGTGTGCAAGATATAGTTGTACAGTGAATTTGTTACATTCAGCGTGAAGTCAGCGCACATGACAATTTTTGAATAATATGTTTGCACAAACAACCTTTCATTTACTTAATTTAATGTGGACGTTGCAGACATCTGAGGTCTGTCGCTGGCATGTGAACAATTAGTTGTTCCCTCATGCTCTATTCGCTAGATAGCGACAAAACACAATGCACAACCTAGTAGCAGGGCACGATGTGGATAACCAGATTTGTATACTCACATTTCGGATAACACAAGCACAAAAGGACACCTTCTGTACAGGGCACACGAAACAGGTTCAACTGGACACGGTTGAGGGAGGTGTGAAGGACGGCATGCCCCCCAGGGAGCTACAGAGAGCGACAACTTTTCACATGAATAACAGGAATTATTACACATTTCTGTCCATTGACAGCATCTACTGTGTAGTTTCCCTCCCTTTGAGAAGCTGAACATTATTTGAAAGAATGTGTATACATGTCCTTGACAGGATTTAAAAAGTCCTGGCACAGCTTAGGTAAGCAGCTGTGTTATGATGTGATAACAGATTTGGATAACAAATGGTGCATTTAAACTGTCACTTTGGCAGGGGGGGAAATTCAGCAAGTGTGTCCCTTTAATAAACTATAACTCTACAAACAATAGCTGACTCTACAAACGAATAGCTGATAGATAGGACCAACCTGTCATCAGTCAATGCTGACAGTGTGTGTTCATCCCAACTTAAACGTCTGTCTTTCTTGCTAAAACAAATTAAAAAGATGTATGCATAGTGCAGCCTCTCTCCTGATATTCACTTTATTACATATTAGAAATGGCTATCGGTCATCATTGACTTAGGATATGTCGCGTACTCATTTTGGCCACGAGCTTGCGTATCATGGCTATATGTGACACCATGTGGCCTTGTGGGGTCGTTAATTTCTGTTGGGTAATCAGTTGCTCAGCAAGCCCCGCCCACTCAACGCATTCTAGCCTGTGCGCGTGTCTGCGTACGTGACGTCACTGGAAGCTAATACCGATGGGAAGTCGAGCGAGCGCTGGTGAGTTTCCGCTAAACCAATAAAATCACTCAATTCCTCCTTGTCATTTAAACAGGGAAGTAGCTTCTGGCTGGCGTGAAAAACGCACACGAACTCTCATAGCAGTAGTGGCTGTCATTAGTTTAGCGCTGTGGTTGTTGTTGTTCAGCATATTACCAGATCACCATACAATCGCTCGGGCCACCGCCGTAAGTATAATGCTGTGTTTATTGGTGTTGATTTAATAATTGTATTGAGCAAAGCGGACTTCCTTAGGGTTGCTAACCGCGTATGATGCGTGAATGAGGGGATTGTTTTGCATGCTGTCAAACATGTAGAGCCTAAGCTTGGAAATATGCCGAGCAAGTTAGTCGCCCATGTGTTTACACGTGTATAATCTGGTGTGAATGCAGCACGTCATTGAGATCATCATCAACCATCCCTTTAAACCAATGCATATTGAGATTCACTCTGCTGGTTGTGTTCACGGTGGCCCTGTTGGCCCTAGAACCACGTATTCCCTAAATACGGGGATGAGACAGGGATTTGACTAATATAATTATAGTAGTGTGTGTGTGTGCGTGCGTGCGTGCGTGCGTGTGTGTGTGTGTGTGGGGGGGGTGCTGCTGTAAGTAGTCTATACTTGGTAAGACTCGTAACTGCAGATTACCTTCTGACAGGATGGCTGAGAACCTTAACTAAATGTTTAGTCAGTTAACTTTGGTTGCAGGTTGGTTAAACTGCATACTTTTAGATTGCTGCTTGTAGATTCTGTGGACATCAATAAATATGCTCAAAGTCACCCCTCAGTGTTGACGAATCCTGATAAAACAAATATGGTGAACCAGTTGCTGTATTTTGCTTTCGCTTTAACAAGAACAAACTGCCAGTAAATGTTTTTTTGTGTTATCAAAGTTGTATTCTTGTTTGGCATGGAATGATATTCATAATGGTGTGCAAATAACACTAAACAATACTACTTTGTTTGTATTTGCTCCAGAGAAAATGAGCATCCCCCTCTCTCGCTCCGAGGTGTTCGGGGAGCTGAGGAAGGAGTTGTTTGAGGGTGTGGAGTTCAGGCAGTCAGATGCTCACGTTTTCATCATCATGGGAGCATCGGTGAGAAACCACACAGACAAACACAATGGGAAGGCAAACTCGGGCCAGGAATCAATGGCTGCTGGAGTTGTGCAACCTTTTATTACAATGTTGTTTTGAAACGGTGTAGTACTTGGATATATAGGCAATTACACACATGAGTAAGATATCACAAAACGTGTTCACACACATATTGGGGCAACCAAGAGTTTGAATTATACTTTGAATAAAGTTTCTCCTATCAAGCAAGTGGTGTTGTAATGGCTGCAAAGCCAGTATATCGTTACACATGTTGGTGGAAGTGTGGCAACATATTTCACTGGGCTTGTGCAAATGATGGGTATAGATTGTGTCGCTATCCGAGCAAAGCTTAAACACAGAAAGTCAACCATGGTTCCTGTTTGCAGGTTATGCACAACACTTTTTCCGTGTAGACCCATTGCTGCAATCACAACATGGTTTGTGAACATGAAACTGACAACAACAAAAAAATGTCCTATAGTTCCTCATACCTAGGAGCTCTGCTCCTTATCTCTGCAATCACTTGGCTTACCCCCCCCCCCCCCTTTCCCCATCTGACCGCACCACCAATGTCTATTCCTCTTTTGAGGAATGTCCTTTTTACTGGCTAAATGTAGTGCTTATACCAACACCTTGTTTGGTTTCATGGCCAAAACTTAAAAAGCCTCTGTGTTTATGGGTGTACAAATGTCGATTTGTTCTTGTTCCATGTCTTTTCCCGCCTGTCGCCATGTGTTTGTGCAGGGCTGAATAAAGGCTGTCTGTTTGAATTTTTGCACTGTCACTGGCTGTCAGCATTTTTACCCTTTTCGTTTTGAAAGCCTTTCAATCAGAAATACATGTTCTAATTTGTCCGTTGCGTGTTCCTGTCGGTTGTGGTCCATACTTGTTTGTATTTTTCTTTAATCCATTTTTAGATATCTCAGATTTTAATCCATATGGCATTTATAAAATATAGCATTCATTCATTTATTTATATTTATTATTTATTTTAGTATTATAATTACTATAATACTATACTATAATTGTTATTATTTCATTTTGTGTGTGATGTTATAATTTGAATGAAACATTGGGGGCAATAACAAAAAAAAAAGTTATTTAAAGCTCTTCACATAGTGGTCTTCGGCTAGGTAGCCTCTCACAGTAAGATATCAACCAAAAGCGCAGCGACCATTACACGGGCACTAGGCAAGGCCACCACAGCGGCCTGTGTGTCATGACTTAAATGGTGCAACTTTGACCGTATTGTAATTTCTGCAGGGGGACCTGGCCAAGAAGAAAATCTACCCCACTTTGTGGTGAGTTCCACGTCCACGACTCATTAGCCAAAAAGTATAGGTGCCACACTGCAGAAAATTACCTGTTGAATCCTAAACCACCAGTTGCCGTTCTGCTGATGTGACGTTTTGAGGACAAACACTTAATCTTTTGTCCCCTGCTCACCCTTGACTCCATGACCTCCGGATGATGCGTCTCTACGCCAGGTGGCTGTTCAGGGACGGACTCCTCCCAGATCAGACGTACTTCGTGGGCTTTGCCCGCTCAGTGCTGACCGTGGACGCCATCCGTACCGCCTGTATGCCTTACCTCAAGGTATAAACACCCCTGGCTCCAGACCAAACTCTCCCCTCCTCCTCCTCCTCCTCCTCCTCCTCCCTGAGATTGTCCTCTGTGGTGTGTATGCAGTTCTGATGTCATGGCTGT
>JAOPJJ010000001.1:8907859-8918633 GCA_027122795.1 Enchelyopus cimbrius
CACACACACACACACACACACACACACACACACACACACACCAATCTAACCAAGAAAGTCTCCTGTAAGGCTGTTTGTCAGGACGTACTAAATATGTAAAGCTTTATAGCACAACATATTTCACAGAACCATTGCCAAAGAATATGACAATCGTTCAATGTTTATAGGATAGGAATGGTGTTGAATTGTAAACAGCTGTGTGTCTGTGTGTGACTTTCAAAGTCCGAACAGGTTTCAAATCATGGCGTTTAACAACATAGCCTTATAGTTAAATGCCCACACACTTCACCACATGCATGCGTGACCCCACTCACAATGAATTTGTTTGTTTGACTTCTTTCCCAAAATAACAAATGATGAAGGAGAAACCTCTCATGTTAGCGAAGCATTTCAGATCCCCATGTTATGCATCATCTCTTAACCCCAGATGAATCATATATGACCAGATGCTGGGCTCTTCGTCATTCTGCCATTGGCCACGGTTGTCCACAAGACATGACAACAGTGCCCAGAACATCCACGCTTATGTTGCTCTTTGAAAATGAATGTCACGGGATGCATACATGAATATGAAGGCATGAACTCAGCATGGAGCTCTTTTTTGTTTTGTTTTTTACCTAATTGATCCACCCCCAAAGCAAGCTGTTTAATTTATAACATCAAAGCAGATTGTGATTAAGAAGCAGATGCTAGCTCTTGAAGACATTCAAAGTGCTTACTTTCTCAGTAGAGCCTGCTTCCTGTGTGGAGATATGCTGCTGTATAGCCCAACTACCACATCATAGAGCTTGGCTGCACCCTTTTTATTTGTGATGGGTGACTTTATATTTAGTTGACATGCTTAACAAGAAACTGATTATGCTTGAGAAATTAGAAGATGCTAGAAATGATCTTTTACGAAAGACTGAGGAGAGCACAGTTGTTGTTGTTGTTGTAGGCCTAGTCCTTGATTGGTCTCGATTGATATTTAATGAAATCCGAGGTGAGCACGTGCCTACCTCTGATTGAGGAGCGCGAGCAGCTCCCCTGCGTGGTACAGGTCATTCCGTGTCACGCGACTGAAACGGAATGAGTTCAAGTTGCAAAATGTGACGGCGGGAAAAACCATCATTGGGGTCGTGACCTCGTCTAACTTGGTCACGTGCGGATACTCCAGGTAGAAGTGTATTCGATCCACGCACACGTACAGCAGACAGGCCAGCGAGCTGAGGAAGAACGTCAGCCACAGGCAGCGCTTTACGCACACGCGCTCGTAGGTGAAGATGTGAGAGATGCCGTGCAGGGTGGAGTTCTGGGCGAAAACCTCCAGAGAAGGAGGTTGGCGGATGTCCATTTCTTCAGAATCAACTTTAAGGTCCATTTTTCCACCGGATGCTAATTCCTCTCCGAATTTCTTAAATCGGTGAAAATAAATCCAGAACTGAAATGATGTTCTATAACTACATAGCGAGTAGGCCTACTGTCTTGCCATTCTCCTCAATATGGGAAGTTATCAAAAGGTTCAACTGGACTGTAATACACCTGTGGCATAGCCCAGTACACACACAGCTATCTGCTATTGATCCACTCGGCATCGAACGTGTGGATCCCGCCAAAGATGAGCTGGAGCTCAACACTCACAGCATCTCAACAAACAGTCCGTGGAGTTCTCCAGCGTTCAGCGTTCCGACGCCACCTCAGAGCCTCGACCCTATAATGTCACAACAAGGAATAAAATGAGTTGCCTTTTGCTAAAAAGCGAAATAAACGCGTCTTCCTCCATCTCCGCGCAGTGGATTGTCCCCGTCCTTCCAGATCTGTTAATTGAATGGAATTCCTTAATTAGCAGTCGGAAAAGTAGTTTTTCAGTCGTCTATTTGATTGTAGCTGTTGCTGTAATTGTAAGTCCATCGGAACGTCCCCTTGCTGATCGGAGGTAAACGAGGGGAAAATACACAACTATTCGACCAGAAATGCCCATGCAGTCAACACTCGATACCGACGACAGTAGTATACGCAGATCATCGGGTGGTGATCCAGAACAGATCTTGTATGAGGGCGTTTTAAACGTCGCTGCTGTGGTTGCCTTTACATCGTGAGCGCGTCTGTGCCTGGCAGCAAAGGGGCGCGCGGGAGTGCCAGTGCCAGTGTGTGGTGTGTGTGTGTGTGTGTGTGTGTGTGTGTGTGTGTGGGTGTGTGCGCGCGAGTTGTCTGACTGGCATTGGCTTTAAAGCTGTGGGTTGTTAAAGGCTACAGTAGTGATACATGTTACACTCATGGAATAGCCCATGAAGGCTATATATAGCCTACACGCCAATGTATAGCCTACATGCCTATATATATAGCCTACATGGCTATATATATAGCATACATGCCAATATATATATATATATATATATAGCCTACATAGAATGAGATAAACGTGGAAATAAAAAGGAATGTATAGGATGATAATCTGATACAAACTTGAGTTAGTCGAACATTATTTGCAGGACGAGTCATGTTTGTATGTCTGTACAAACCGATGACCCACAAAAGAAAAAATACCTTTTGGATGGGCAACAACACGGGGTAAAGAAGGTTGATCTGAAACTGCAGCAGAATGAACAATTATATTTACATCGATCAATTAAATGATTAACTGCAAATAAGCAAATACAAATATACAAATGACTTAAACATGTCAGATAATTCCTCCTGCCTCTTGAGGAGCTACCAACGATATATAATCCGGTTAAACAATCGAAAAGAAAGACAATAATCGCTCTCCGTGGTTCTGTTTTGGTAAGTTGTGGCAGGTGTGTAACATCTCCAGGCCAGTAGGGGGCGCCAGGCCGCAGCACAACACGAGGCTGTTCCAGAACCAAAGAGTGAAAAAATGGCGATGTACGCTAGCGTACTACATTGCTGTCGATTGACGGGACCAACTTTTTGCTCCTTGTCAGTCAAATGCTTGCGGACGACAACACTACCAGCTAATAGGTGGTATATATCTAGATCACCTGTAAATAGTAAGTGATTCCTTTTTTACATTAATCTATACTGTGTTTTTGCTAACCTTGATTGGCCCCCTTCCCTTCCCGTACCGTACCGTCCCACGTCCTTATTTACGAAGTTCGCTTTCTCTGTATTAAACTAATTAAAAGGCTCATTTGGTCTTCTTACTTAAAAAAGTAACGAAACACCCAAGGTGAAGTGGTTTGGCTAGATGTATAATGTGATTGAACCATGTGTTGTCTTAATAACAACCAACATGTCAGGAACGGGTAGGGACGAGGGACAATCCGTTAACACAGACAAGATAAAGAGTCAAATACTTTTACAAATAGTTTTTCTTTCCCTAATGGACGATTCGGGCTACTGTTAATTTTACAGATTTAATTTGGCAATATGTTTTTGCAAAGGTTTAGTCTACCATAAGAATATCAACATCATTTAAACATCACATCTAACTCCCCTTTACTCAAAAACGCCAATAAAACTCAAACATTTGCTTGTTTGTTATTAACTGCAGGCATACAGTTCAGACTTGACGAGCGGACGGCACACAGCAGTCTGGACCTCTTCAAGAAAGACACAGGTGTCATCTATCGCATGCTGGGCCTGGACCCCAGCCATGTCCAGGATAACCCTGAGCGCTTCCGCGACTGGGCCGTGGTGTTCGCCAGCGAGCAAATCACAGGCGGCCGTCACTACTGGGAAGTGACGGTCGAAAGGTCGCAAGAATTCCGCTTGGGTGTGGCCGAGGCGAAGATGGCGCGGGAAGACTGCATTGGCACCAACGCCACCTCCTGGGTCTTTGGTTACGGCCAGCGGAAATGGTCTGCCATGACCAGCAACAAGATGGCTCCCGTGCAGCTGGTGGGAAAGCCGAAGCGTGTGGGTGTGCTGCTGGACTATGAGGCGGGCCTGCTGGCGCTGGTGGACCCCGAGAGACCCAAGATCATCCACAGCATCAGGGGCCGATTCAGGGGCCCTCTGTGTCCAGCGTTTGGACTTTGGGACGGGGAGCTGCTCACACATTCTGGGCTGGAGGAGCCAGAGAGCTTGGAGTGATGTAAATAATGAGACCGTTTCTCGTGCATGAGCCTTTAAAGTAAATGTAACGTTGAAGCTCACAACGATAACGAGGGGGCCTTGTTTG
Source organism: Enchelyopus cimbrius (assembly GCA_027122795.1). Lineage (NCBI taxonomy): Eukaryota > Metazoa > Chordata > Actinopteri > Gadiformes > Gaidropsaridae > Enchelyopus > Enchelyopus cimbrius. The sequence continues at coordinate 8,911,983 of JAOPJJ010000001.1, forward strand.
GCCGTATTTCAGACCAAACAATTGGTGTTAGGGCTACTGTGCCGGAAATCTCCCTCACTTTACATCAGCGATCCAAGTCCAGTGGTCACAATGGTTTGCAGCATTATGAAATGTTTTCACTTCATAATTCATACTCTCCAGCCATCCAGTCTCAAAGCTATTTTGGTGTATGCATTTCTGTATGGGGCTCGTGTCACAACAATGAGAGACATGTGTTGAGTGTTTAGGGTTGGCTAACTTACCAGTATGAGCCAGTGTAAATGGTGTATGCATTTATGTATGTAGCTTATGCAAAATGAATCAATGAAGTTGAGTTTTTGTTGGGTGTTACGTAGGGTGTTAAGTATTATGTATAGAATTGTAACTACAGTCATATATATATCAATGTCAAATAAAGATATGATTGGGATTGCTCCGTTATTCAGATTTATTACCACAATTCATATTGGATTCCAAGAATAGAGTTTTACAAGTCACAGGCCAACAATAGATATTGTTGTGGAAAGTACACTTTCAACACTATCAGCTTTAGTAAGCGCCCCCACCTTTGAGAGAATCATGAATCACTGCTGAACTGCGAGCGTCGATGCTTGCAGAATAAATAGACATGAACGAAGCAGCATACTCGTATTTACATCATCCATATTCGCCCTCAAAGGTTTGCAAACAAAAATAGAGGCACTAATCAAAACACATTGACATAAAATGCAAAGCCATGCTTATAAATGTAACTCCTTCCTTTCCTTAAACCATTTAAACCAATGTACAAAAGTTATTCACAATGTACCATCTCTGAATTGGGGGGGGGGGGGGCACACTTCCCTAAATGTGTGCCACCTCATTTAAGACGCACCCAAATAATCTTTGGCAAATCGCCGTGTGTGCTAGCCCTTTTGACGCCGTAGGATATTTCCCGATGCACCTTTCCCATGTTCTACCCTGCTCCCGCCTCCTCGCTTGGCTCAGACCACCACCTTCACCGTGTCCAGAGCGCTCTTCTGCTCCTCAGGTTCAGGGTGGGCTTCGGTGTCAGCGTATGCGCTCTGGTACGCCTGCAGGACTGAAACCACGGCGTTGTGGCCAAACTGCAAGGCGTCGTCGAGGGGGGTGTTTCCCCACCTTAACCAGGCGCAGAAGATAACATTACACACGTTCAAAATGAACACGATCGTCTATGCTTCCAGGATGATAATAAAAACAGAAAAAACGTACCTATCTTTCACGTGCGGATTGACCTTACACACTTCGGTTAGAAACACGACGGCTTCCTCGTGACCTGCGAGATATCAACACAATATCAAAAAACAAAAAAATGCCTCTGACACAGGAGTCATTCTACTTCTTATTTATCTTTACATAACAACAAAGAGCTACCTTCGGCAGCAGCGATGTGGAGGGCAGTGCGGGCGTCGTAGTCCCTGTCCTCCATGTTGATCGCAGAGAGAGCATACCTAGAGGCAGCAGACAACAACAGATGGACACATGGAGAGGCTTCATGGAGTGACGCACGGCCAACCGGCAGAACTCCTGATGATGTTAAATGTAGAACACCCCTGACCTTCTGAGAGCTGAGACGTCTCCGCTGTAGGCCGCAAACATCAGGTTGACCACAGACTTGTTCTGATGGGAATAGACAGGCAAACAAGATGCTGAGTGGGGAACACGTCACAGCAGCACTGTGCCATAAATATACTGTATATACAATATATATAGGCCTAGGGTTCTGGATATGTGGGAGGAGGGTATATGAGAGTAGAGAGATTGTACTGTGTAGGTCTTACAGGGTCATCATCTGATCGTCTTCTGGGATCGTGCTTCTTGGTGAAGTGTCTCAAGTTGTCGTAGTTGTGAAAGTTGAAGTATGACACCAGGTCCTGTGGAATAAAAAATAAGCATTAAACTGCATTGAACGTTCCATATTATAAACCAAGTCGGATTTATGATCCATTTCAAATGGCTAGACTATATTATGGGCTCCTATAATTTTTATTTCTATAAATGTCAAAATGTGTCTCTGACCTGACAGAAGTGAATACCGCGAACGCTGTTGCCATGGCGATCTAGGGGCGGGGACCAGCACATCATTCCCATGACGTTAGGAACCACCAGCAGCACTGCACCCGAGACACCAGACTTAGCAGGCAGGCCCACCTATTGGAGGTAGTAAGCACATTAAAATGACATCATTGTAACGATATTGTTTGGAATTGCAGATATTGTGTTGTGCTCAAGTTCCAGAAATGCTTTGTGGAATGAATGCTCACGTGGAAGGCAAACTGTCCAGAGAAGTCGTACATGCCACACGAGTGCATGAGGCTTAGGGTGTTCCGGACCGCTTCGGCACTCAGAACACGCTCTCCTGTGATTGGGCAGATGCCCCCGTTGGCCAGGGTGGCGGCCATGACACTTGCTGACTCACAGTTCACCTCAATGGAGCAGAGCTGGAAAGGTAAATAAAAGAAAGGCCAGCGGCAGTCAGTGAAGCGGAGGCCGAGATATTAGAGGAGCTTATATTTCGAAATGATCTCTCACCTGGAAGTAGAAGTCTAGGGCGGCCATCATGTCTGCGTTTTCGGGAAAGCACTGCAATAGACCAACGGTTGAGAGGCTCAGGGCAAAGTTAGTGTAGATATTTTATGAAAAGACAACCACTGGCAACATGTACAGAAATGAAACAGCACTCACCCTTTTTTCTTTGAGATAGTAACCAATTGCATAATTCCGGTCTCCAGTCTCCTTTTCTGACTGGAATCTGTGGAGTTAATACTGATGAGGGATTGTGCTTTGTTTAATAAATTCAGAGGAAGTTTGTTTGGTCATTTCCAGTTACCAACACTCACGTTGCATTGCTGAAACCCACAAACTCTCCACCAGCTGTCCTTTTCAAATATTCCATAACCTGATGACACAAAACACGTGTTCTGCAGGTGATGCCACAAACAGCAATTAAAAAGGTAGAAAACAGTTGAAAGCGTAGGTTACTTTTCAGGATTATCAGAACATTTCAGAACATTTCTCAGAATCCAAACTTATTTACTTACATGGTCAAACCTCTCGGCCTTGTTTGACACAGGCTGCGAAAAGAAAGAATTTTTTTTTCAGTTTACCCCAAGGTTAATCATTCCCTCTTCCTGTAGAGGGCAGTGTTTGTGTGCTTTGACGTCAATCTCCGGCATCTATTCTCGGTCGGGCATCTGGGTATGACGTTTCAATGTCGTCTGTCAGTCGGAAAAGCACATGTGGCAATACTAACTGTGTAACATGTCCTTAAAACCTGAGGTTATTGCTCTGCTTGAATTGCAATGCTCAGACCTTTGCCAAGTTGTTAGGTTTCCAAACAGGGAACGTTGCGCTGAATTTAATGACCACACTAGTAAAGGTTCCTGATATCAAATTTACCCTGACCTTTAAGGATGCTCTTTGACTGAAGTTGGACAAGAAGTTCAGACGCGTCACTTTCCACACAGCAGTCCCAATCAAACACCTTTTTTGAATGTTAGTTTGAGTGAGTGTGTGTGTTTGTTTGTGTAGGTGTGTGTGTGTGTCTGTGTGTGTTTGTGTAGACTCATTGGAGGGCAGTTTTTTAAGCACACACATACGTAATGAGCACACCTTCCAGTGTCCTGAGCTTCCATTGGCCAGACGTACACATACGCCCCCCATGTTCAGTCCCAAAGCTAAGAACCATGCGATGCTGGACCTGACCCACATACGATAAGAGCCCTATTTGTCCAGTCAGCTGGAAGGGACAGTCGGCGAGAGATAGGGGAGCGCAACTTTAAAGATGTGGAATGGAGAAGGACATATTCAAAGCTCTGATTTTGCAGGGCAAAAGCAGAGTCATAGCCAGTCAATATTGACATAGGTCACACCATGCTTTGTGATGAACATGTTGACCTTTTGTGTACTTTGAATTGATTAATTAAATAGTTCACTTCCTTCATCCATTATGAAGAACAAGTCAATCATGATTGGAAAAAGCAATAGGCTGAAGGCCAAGGTAAATGTTAGCCTTTTCTCGACCACTCATGAGAAAATACTTTGATGGCCGCATCTCTGTTGATATGTTCTCGTATAACCAATTCCAGTATACCAATGTGTGTAGTAAATATTCAGCATGCAGTATCCCTGCTACCTTGTACCTTTATTAGGGAGCTGACAACAATGGCTCCGGCGTTCACCATGGGGTTGTGTGGCTTATCTGCACAGGGAGGGAGAAGACGTGGTCAGACGGGAAGGAACACGGGCCATAAACTACAGCGAGCGGTGCAACGGCGAGACAAGGGCCCAGATAGGGATTAATTGGTAAACTGCTGACATTATGGAAAATTGTTCGCAGAGGAAGGCATTTTAGTGTGCAAACGGAAACTGTTCTGTAACTCATGCACCAGATTAACAATTTCACAGTCAAACGGTATACAGAACGCTCGAAGAATGACGCTTTTTTATGTCATCTTCTTGATCAATCGTCATACTACTGGGTTGTACTCCCATGGCTATTACCTAACAACATAAACAACGTCATTCAGTGAAGGATATCTCAGCGAAACTCACTGTGATCGTGTATGGCTAACAATGTGTGACATTTAAACTAGCTTTTAGTTGAAAATAACATCGACATGTCTGTCGTGAAAACTGATCGATATCAATGTGATTTCAATATGGTATCAATATAATAACATCCTATATTGGATATATTTGAAAAATTAACAGAACAGAACACAGTAATTAGTTTCTTTAATCCTACTAACTGGAGGGGATCAATCCTACACACAGTGCAAATGAAATCTCATTCCTAAATCCAGCAGCCTTCCATCTCGCCCCATCTCATTGAAAATTTCTCCAGGCACAAATCGGTCCGACCGGACAAAAACGCGCCCTCTCGATGACCCGCCCCCCTTCTCACCTTCGTCGTTGAGCGACAGCTTGTTGAACTTCAGGCCGCTGGGCTCCTTGTCCACGTAGCGGTGCACGTGCTGCGTGCCCAGCTCATGGATGGCGATGGCGTACTCCAGGGGCTTGATGCATGACTGCAGACAGAACGGAACCTTGGTGTCACCCACAGAATGTCTACGCCACACCAGAAGGACATATGGAGCAACCACAATAACATGGGATGAGTGTTAGCAGGCACAGTCAGGGAGAGCGGACGACAGTGTTGCTGTTGTGTCGTTTGTTTGTTTTCTTTCTCTCCCTCAATGTGCAACACGAAATGAAAAATGAACGGAGGACAATTATGAATGAAACAGTGAGATGATGATTGTTGAAGGATGTTGGCGGTGGATGATGAGGCTGTTTACCTTTGCCCATCGACTGTGCATAGAGACACGCCCCACAGGTCTGGGCTGAACTTAGCCAGCTGGGGGATGTAGTCGGCTACCTGTGCAATAAATGGAAAGGCAGCGATAAGATAGGATTAAAGGAACACTTCACCCATTTGCATTATTTGTTGCATCGTTAGAAACCCATACACATTTTTGAATGGTCGTGCAACGTTCACTCATTTTCCCCCGAGATGGGAGAAATCCGTATTTACCTCTCACACTTCCTAGTACAAATGACGTAAAACAAAGATTTTTGCGTCACTTGTACTAGGAAGTGTTTTCGGGGGGGGTGGGGGGGTTCTAGTGAGACTACAAGCACGAGTTCCTCGTTTTCAAACGAACGGAGCTGAATCATTGCGGTGCATGATGGGACTTGTTGCCTGCAATCCACAAGCCCTAAAACGTCATTTTCCAGTCATTTGCTGCCAAGAAAGCACCAATTTGGAAATGTATGTATTTGACTACATATATGACCCACTTTCAATACATATTTATGTTTCAACCGGTGAAGTGGCCCTTTAAGGCACTGGATGATAGGCTTATGAGAGGTTGTGTGTGTGTGTGTGTGGTCCTCACTTGTCCTCCATCCTGCTTCTGTGCACTGTCAAACATCTTATTGATCTGCACGGAAAATTCCGGAAAGTCTGGAATGATGAACTTCTTTTTGAAGGCCTGGGTCAGTAGAATGATGTTGTTGCCAACACACCTGAAATACAACACACAACACATTAGGATTACACCTCATACAGGACATCATCACCAGTACATATAAGGGAGTAGTGCCAGACATCCTTATTGACAGGAAGAACTCTCACAGATAAATTCTGATATCTTTTTTGGAATGTTATCTATTGAGACCAACTGGAATTTTTCTTTCAATTCTTTCAACCTTTTTGCATTTCAAACGTTCCACTATGAATGAACTAACATATAATGTTAATAATAATGTTAATATACAATAAAATACATTATATTATTTGTAAAAGACAAAAAAAGGAAAAGCTTGGCCCCTAGTATTTCCGTAGGCCTATTTATATGCCACCTCGTTCTTCTCTAAGAATGCCCCCTGTCAGAGGTCTGCAATGCCGGGCAGACATGTGCATGTATGTAAGCCCCTCATGGGCTTCCAGTTTGTAAACACTACACTAACCTACTGCCATTACAATCCAGCAGGATGAATGCTTCAGGCACTAAAAGTAAATGATACCGCCTTCACAGCAGGTGGGAACAGGGAGACTTTGCTAATTAGCTGAGCCTGGTTATATAATTGGCACTGGTCTGAGGTTGAAAGGAAATCTGGCTTTTTTTTATAGCCCCCCCTCTGTGT
>JAOPJJ010000001.1:8936702-8952350 GCA_027122795.1 Enchelyopus cimbrius
GTGTGTTGTTTTATATTTTGTGTGCCCCCCCCCCCTCTCTCTCTCTCTCTCTCTCTCTCTCTCTCTCTCTCTCTCTCTCTCTCTCTAGGGTCACCCTGGTTTGGACGGAGCCAAGGGAGAGAGCGGCGCTGCTGGAGCTAAAGTATGATGATGATGATTATTATTATTATTATTTGTATTATTGCTCCACTGTGCAAAAGGTCAAACACTGGCTGTTAACGCAATGTCAGATCTAACAGCACTGAGACACCGTGGCCATAAATCATCTGTCAGAGTCCAGGAGAGAGAAAGTCCGCTGGGAATCTAGCTGCAGATCACACCCGTACATACATCCATACATATTAAGTATGGAAGCTTTTTGAGGAAATGTGTGGTGTTGCCTTGTGGTGTCTGTCTTGGAGTTACTGTGGCACTGTTATTTATTGTAAAGGATTATTAAAAGTATCTATCTTTCTACACTTCAGATGTTTTTAAATTTATTTCAACCTAATTTCAGGGCGAGGGTGGATCTGCTGGAGAGAACGGCGCCCCTGGACCAATGGTGAGATGTTCCCCAAAGTAACCTTTCCAAACGCAACAAACCTCACCACCCACCCTGTGAGCCCATAGTGTGTCCCGCTCTCTCTGAGACCTCCCCCCCTCACGTCTCTCTGTCTCTGTCCCCGGTCGATCGCAGGGACCCCGCGGCCTGCCCGGCGAGAGAGGGCGTCCCGGAGCAGCCGGATCTGCTGTGAGTGACGCGGCGTCGAAAACCACAGATGTCCCCGATTCTCTACGCACGTACAGTACAGGACAATGACTGACAGGACCTGTTGTTGATGTGTCTGTTTTCTCCCCAGGGTGCCCGTGGTAACGATGGACTCCCTGGTCCCGCTGGCCCTCCCGTACGTACCGCCGTCTCTCACTGTAGGACCGTATAGGGCGGGTCGCCATGGAAACGCCGTATTAGCTTCATTACTCCGGGTCAATTCACTCGTTGTCCGTTGATGTCCAGATGTGTTTGTGAATTACAGTAAAGAAGTCTTGCATTTTAATCAGTGTGGTATCGGACTAAAACTAGTTTTCTTTTCTGGCTGATGTTTCAAGCCTCGTATTTCAAAATCTTAAGGGCATATCGTAATTGCCGTTCTAAAATAAAACTGGGTATCACGATTAGCGGATATCTTAATTTCATGACCGTAGAATACCATGCAAAGACAATCAACAATGAAATGTGAATATCGCGCGGCCCTACAGTGACTTACAATCACACAATCCATGATAAAACGTATTGTCACACTCTTCTGGCGTGTGAACGGTGTGAAGCTAACCGTGTGGCTGTGAATGTTCTCCAGGGACCCGTCGGGCCTGCAGGCGCCCCTGGCTTCCCAGGATCCCCAGGATCGAAGGTAGGTTCAGTTATACAAAAACAAATGTTGAACTCACTATACGATGATGAGTAGTTTTAGTTTTACGTAGAAAAGCGATTATTGAGGTGCTGCTGTGATCGGTTGAGCTTTGTTAAAATAGTACGTATCATTTTAACACAGCTCGCCTAATACGAGCTACAGAAGGACAACCGAAGATCAGGAACACTCAGATAATTGTAGAAAGAGATAATTGCTTTTCCAACCCTATTTTGAAGCAGATAGTAGCATTACATTACACCCACTTCCTGTTTCCATCTGCTTCACTGTTCCACTTCCTGTCCAATCGTGAGCCTTGATGGAGAGGGTTTAAAGCCAACCTGTGCTTGTGTGCCGCCGTAGGGAGAGGCGGGCCCCACCGGAGCACGTGGAGCTGAGGGCGCTCAGGGGCCCCGCGGTGAAGCCGGCACCCCTGGATCTCCGGGACCCGCTGGAGCATCTGTACGTCAAGCTGACTCAGCAGAGAAAGAGACATGAAATTTAGGACATCAAATGACCTGGGACACAGTCTGGGGATGGTTAAGGCAGCAGCATACAAACTATACAAAAAAATAACACTCCACTGACCACGCAAACAACATAGAGAGATGAATCCATTGTGTAGTCCAAACCAAAGCTAATGCTAACCTCAGCAGTTTTTGGAAATCCCAGCTTATACTGCATTAGTTGCCTTCTGATACATCCCCGCTGGGATAGCATGGGATGGCAGGCCTACATTACACAAATACAGTTGAGCAACTCCCTTTGTGTTTAAATCCCAGCAGAGGGCGCCATTGGGAGTTAATACTAAGCGACACTAGCGCTTAGCAACCAATCCTAAACATCCCCTCCTAAGACCAGCCCACCTGACTATGATTCTTCATTGTAATTTATTCATTTATTCATACTGTATCTCACACAAATCTCTGCTTTGTTGCTGACCTGGTTCCACTTTCGTTGTTCTTCTCTCCAGGGCAACCCTGGTACTGATGGTATTCCCGGAAGCAAAGGATCTGCTGTAAGTTGAAGCCTCAAACTAGGACCCGGATCTCGGGTCTCGGGTCTGTAACCGGCCTCCTACTTCAGACACAGTTCTCTAAACTAAACCGTCTTGTGTGTCTGTCCGTCCCCGCAGGGCGGCGCCGGTATCGCTGGAGCTCCAGGTTTCCCCGGACCCCGTGGCCCACCCGGACCTCAGGGGGCGACAGGACCCCTCGGGCCCAAGGGCCAATCTGTGAGTCCCTCCCTCAAACCCTAAAAGCCTCACCAGTACAATTACAGGGTATCCGAGGGGTCTTAAAAAGTCTAAAAAAGTCTTAAATCCATTCATTTTAATTTAAGGCCTTAAAATGTCTAAAATTCACCTAAAATCTTATAAAAAGGTCTTAAATACGATTTTGAGGTCTTAACAATCTATTGACATTACTTTTATTTAAAACAATCCTAAACTTCAGTCTCGCTTTTAAATGTTTCGTTTCGTTTAGTTACGTTATAGCATCCTCAAAAATTCAAAAAATTAATTCATATACTTTGCAAGTAATTCCGGGTCTACAATCTACAAGTCTTTTGTACTTTTTTGCCATTATCCATTTGAAATTTGTCTTAAATTGTATTCATTATGCTCTTAAAAAAGTCTTAAAAAGTCTTAAATTTGACTTGTTGAAACCTGCAGAGACCCTGAAGTACACCAACGTGTATCTACGTTCATGTCCAGGTGTTACACGAGAGATTCGTCAGATGTTCAGCTGTGGATGTGGCTGATCTGAGGTGCCGGTTATGTCTGATTCTCATACTGTTCATGTGCTGATATTCATAGGGTGACCCTGGTATCCCCGGATTCAAGGGAGAGGCTGGACCCAAAGGAGAGCTGGTAGGTGATTCACTGAACCCAATTCAAATGTTTAGAACAAACCGACTAAAGAACAGTTTTTATCCCAGAGCCATCAGTGCAATCAACAAATGGCAAAACTAGATTCTACATGAAATGTGCAATAATATTTTTAAAACTGCTTTGCTTAAACAATTTTAGTTTTTTATAGTTGTTTTATCTTCTTTGATTTTATTTGTCCCTATTCCCTGTTTGTCTTTTTGTACTTTTAGGGCACTGTTGTGAGAGTTCTACCTCAATTTTGTTGTGCTGTGCAATGACAATTAAAGATATTCTATTCTATATTCTATTCTATGTGGTCTTTCCCTCTTCTCAGAGGGAACACTGTAGTCTAAATTACATGTGATACACGCTCTTAACACCCTAGGGCCCCGTGGGACCCCAAGGTGCCCCCGGACCTTCAGGAGAGGAAGGCAAACGAGGAGCTAGAGGAGAGCCCGGCTCTGCTGGGCCGCTCGGACCCCCGGGAGAGAGAGTGAGTGGTTCTGAGGATACGGAGAAGACATTCATTTAGTGGAGCAAGCTTGTCGGCCGTGTTTCATGTTCCAACTGTGACCCTCTGACTGTTTCCAGGGAGCTCCTGGTAACCGTGGTTTCCCCGGTCAAGACGGACTCGCCGGTGCTAAGGTACAGTACATGCTGCTAACATGTTATTAACACAATATCACAGAAAAAATACAATATTAAATGGGGACACGTGAGGTAAACGTCCAAATGCCAGAACTACCGACGACATAACTAGACACCAAACAGCATACGACTCTTCATCACTGCTCATATCTCCCTACCTGATTCATAACCACCATCATCACCTTCATCATCATCGCCATCATCACATGATTTACAACTATGCTCTCACACATGGTGTCACGATGCCCCTAGCATGATGACTGACCTCGTTGTGGCGTGTGCCTTGCAGGGAGCTCCTGGTGATCGTGGTGTGGCCGGTGCTGTTGGGCCCAAGGGAGGCAGCGGTGATCCGGGCCGTACCGGAGAGTCTGGTCTCCCCGGTGCCAGGGTAAGTACTCCCTAGAAGTAGAAGTACACAGGGTATCAATAATTTGTATTGAAGGCCTTAAAATGTCTAAAATTCTCCTAAAATCTCATAAAAGGTCTTAGATTAAATTTTGAAAGGTCTTAAAAATCTATTGATGTTACTTTTATTTGAAACATGCATAGACTTCAGTCTCGCTTTTAAATGTTTCATTTTTTGAGGACGCTATAACGCAACTACAATAAGTTATGTTATAGCGTCCTCAAAAATCCAAAGAATGAATTAATATACTTTGCAAGTAATTCTGGGCCTACAGTTTCCTTCAAGTCTTTTGTACTTGTTTTGCCATTATCGATGTGAAATGGGTCTTAAATTGTATTCATTATGGTCTGCAGAGTAAAAAGGACTGAAGAACGTACTAGACCTTCAGTCGTCCTCCTGAATGAGTGAATGAGCAGGAATGAGTGGATGAGGTTAACTCTCTAATTACCATGCTGTAGTTTGTAACAATCCCCTTATTACCTGGTGTGGTTAGCGGTGCTATTCCCATTGTGGTTGCCAGTAGGTTCCTGATGGGCTCAATGCTTGGTTGAGTGAGTCTGAGTTTGTCTTCTTGTGCTGCAGGGTCTTACTGGCCGTCCTGGTGATGCCGGTCCCCAAGGCAAAGTTGGTGCATCTGTAAGTTCATTCTAAATATATTTTTTTATATATATCTTTTTTATATTTATATATTATAAAAACAGTGGTCTACACATTTTCATATGATACAAAAAGAAAGGTTTCCTCTTCAATACATGTTTAACTCACTTCATGTGTAGATCAGGAAAATCCATCTGGAAGAAAAAAGTTTGCCAAATTACAAATGCAAATTACACATTCAAATAGTATTGATAACAACACAGATAACATGTGAATAACATCAATTAAAGAAAATACCTCTCTGGTGATCGTTCATCACATTCATAATGAGTTGAAAAATAATTAATGATTTTTCTCGGACTGTGATGTCTTCCTCTGTGGAGCCCTACAAACGTCCCCGTGTGTGAACGGTCTCTCCGCTGCGTCTGTGCTACAGGGTGCTTCTGGTGAGGACGGCCGCCCGGGCCCACCCGGACCCCAGGGGGCCCGCGGACAGCCCGGAGTCATGGGATTCCCAGGACCCAAGGGAGCTAATGTAAGCCCGCACGAGAAGTTGATTCAAAACCCTTAACCCTTCACTCTTAACACTCAAGGTGTCAATAAGCGCCAAAGCCATGTCTCTCACAGTCAGCCCATTTGGCAGTTCTAACACGCATTACTCAACGCTGACAAAACCCACGTCACCATAGACAGTGCAGAGCCGTGTGTGAAGCGTCTAGCTGGAAGGAGAGCGTATGTTCTCAGGCTAACCGACCGGGTTTGTTCCTCCACTAGGGCGAGCCTGGAAAGGCAGGAGAAAAAGGACTTCTCGGTCGCCAAGGACTGAGGGTAAGTCTCAGCGATCCATCCTGTCTTCTTCTGCCATAACAGTTAAATAATATGCAAGACTATGAATGCATATTGATGATACCCACTCAGTAAGAACCCTCCACTGCCCTTCCTGAACAGGGTCTTCCTGGAAAAGACGGAGAGACGGGAGCCTCTGGACCTCACGGCCCTGCTGTAAGATGTTTACATCAAAGTTATTTTTAATGTCAATTAGCAATATGTACAGGACATACGGAATATCGAAATTCCGAAACTCTATCAGAAACCCCTATGGTGCAAAATACATCAAAAACCATCAAGACCATGTTCTCCTGCACTGAGGACGGTGCTTTCTATCAGTGAAACATTTGTCAGTCAAAAAGAAGTATTGCTAATACCATAAATGTGTCAAAAAATGAATGTATGAATAATTATAACAGATTATTGCTCAGTGAAGTGCTAATCCACAATCAATTGGAGATTAACAAATTGATGTTCTGTATTCATATATTGTATTGGAGTTGGAGCTAGCAATCATCAGATGTGAATAATGTTAACTGTTATTCTGTGAATACTATATTTACTCTATGTGATGTACATGTTGATATCTCTTCAGAGTGTAACTCCCTGTGTTTATGTCCACCCTAGGGACCTGCCGGAGAGAGAGGAGAGCAAGGCGCGCCCGGACCCAACGGTTTCCAGGTGAGAGGACCTTACGATGACACCCGTACATGCTACCCAGAGGGACCCCAAACGTCTCACTGAAAATCAAGTTGCATGCATTCCCTTCCCAGTGATAGGATTGCTTCAACGCAGAGCCACATTCATCCATTCTATATCAGGCTTAAACAGTCAGGGCCATGTGAAGTTTCGGCATGCTAAGATAAAGCTAGCATAAGACCCTACAATATGAAGATGAAGTGTTCAGTGGACATTGTAACATGGCTGACCCTCTGTCGTTGATTTTGGTGTTGTTCTGCAGGGTCTTCCTGGACCTTCAGGATCCCCAGGAGAGTCCGGCAAACCTGGCGAGCAGGTGAGTGTGTCTGCCAGCAGGTTGTGAAGTGTTGTCCGGGCCGATGGCCCTGCGCGGCTGTAGGTGATGTTCTGATGCAGAGCCAAACAACATGAGACTTCTTCAATTGCATTATCCGATAGTTTTGTACTATATTACTATACTTTCATTTGATATTTGATTGTTTTGATAAATGGTATGTCCTCGCTATCACTCCTTAGGGCGTCCCCGGAGAGGGCGGAGCTCCTGGTGCTGTTGGACCCAGAGTGAGTTTCCCAGCTATCTTTTAACTTTTTCATAAATCTGTTTGTTTCCAGTCACATAGCACTTAAAGAATGGCCCCAGGCCGTTGTTTCATGTGATGCTGATCAGATAACGTATCCGTTGCTGAGTGCTATGTCTTTTTCCCTCCCTGCAGGGCGAGCGTGGTTTCCCCGGTGAGAGGGGTGGGGCTGGAGCCCAGGGTCTTCAGGGACCCCGCGGACTTCCTGGTACCCCAGGATCTGACGGACCCAAGGTCAGGGGTCATCTCAGATACATCTTCCGCACTTGCATCAATCTCCATTGTTTTGTTCAGACATCGGTTCCAGGAACGATCTCATACACATGGAAGTGATCGTTTTTTACTTCCAGCTTCTTGAGATAAAATCCCTCCATGCTAATCCAGTGCCTCTCCTACCGTCTCTCCACCAGGGAGCTATCGGGCCAGCCGGTGCCCTCGGAGGCCAGGGACCCCCCGGTCTGCAGGGCATGCCCGGAGAGAGAGGAGCAGGTGGAATCCCTGGGGCAAAGGGAGACAGAGTAAGATTCACTCCTTTCCCATAAATATAGACAAGATTTATTAAAGCAGTTTGTATTCACCTTCGAAGTGGTGTCCATGTTAACACGGTGTCTCTCTCTGCTCTACAGGGCGACAACGGAGAGAAGGGGCTTGAGGGATCTCCTGGCAAGGACGGTTCCAGAGTGAGTTGCACATGCTGTGCCATTTTACCTCCAGTTTCAGTTTCAGTTTCGGTCAAACAAGATGAGTTGAACATCTGATCATGCTTCGTCTTGTGGTTAATCTACGTTCTGCGTTCTTCTTCCAGGGTTTGAGCGGTCCAATTGGTCCTCCAGGCCCAGCCGGTCCCAACGGCGCCAAGGTAAGGATAGCTATTCCACTTTTAGGTTCAAAACCTTGGTGTGAATAGGAGAGGTTTCCACTTCTCTATGACCAAACGAGATCAGAGACTTTAGCACATTTACTGGTTTTAAATCTAAGATAAAATGATGGCTTAAATCCACTAAATTTTGCACCCACCAACCATAAATTCAACATTAGCTCGCTATTTTTAAGAAATCTTTTTAGTCTTGTATCTTAACATGTCTTGTTGTGTCTTAACACTGTGATTTTATTCTTGTTGTTGTGTTGTGTTGTGTTTTAAGAGTGTGAAACTGTGTTATTGTTGTTTGAAAGGCTGATTGTCTGTGTGAGATGTATGTTACTTGTTCCTGCCCAGGGACTACAGATGAAATTTAGCTAGTAGCTAATTCTGGTACGGCTGAGAGCCGTGCACTGTTCCTATTAAATAAACAAATAAATAAATAATATGGATTTGTTTGACTCTTGAGTTTCTTTGCTTCCTAGGGTGAAACTGGACCTTCTGGAGCAACTGGTGCTTCTGGTGCTCGCGGTGCTCCTGTGAGTATACAAACCATCTTGTTCCTGGTCTGTCTTGGTGCGTCCACCACCATCTTGGTCTGCTTCTACAGCTGCTACAGCGTAGGACCACTTCAAAGTCACTATCGTGAGGTTCCTCAACATGGATATCAGATTGTATTCCACCTTCTGAAATTCGTAGGACCACAGGTTGAAATCAACCCTGGTTTGCTAGGCTTTATGGCCTGTGTATGGTTAGCGCACCTGCTGGGTGAGCTACCTGACTGCCCAGACGAAGACTTTAAAACAATTTTCAATAAACAGTCGAGTCAATGGTAGCTCTCATGTCCGTGAAAGAAGCAAGAAGCCCAATACAGTATTTAGACCTAAAACCTCAGCCATCATATCTCAAGAGAAACATGGGGTATAGCTAATCAAGAAATTGGGTCATGGCAGTATTAAGTCTGCAGCACTCTCATACTCCCTTAAGTTTGAAAGGGTTTGAACAGATCAGAATTGACCCAGTTTCTCTTATCTCGCCTGCAGGGGGACCGCGGTGAGATCGGACCACCCGGGCCTGCTGGTTTCGCTGGGCCTCCTGTAAGTCAAACCCCCCCTCTTGCTCTGCCTTTTATTTCCAGTTGATACAGCGGCTACAGTAGTACAGGACCCTAACCACTCTCTCTCTTTCTTTCTACGTACCCAGGGTTCAGATGGTCAGCCTGGCATCAAGGGAGAGATGGGTGAGAGTGGACAGAAGGGAGAGGCCGGTGCCCCTGGCCCCCAGGGACCCTCTGGAGCCCCTGGACCTAATGTGAGTACCCAGACCCAAAGTTGTACTGTGGATCTGTGCTGCGAACTAACCGCATGCAATGATGTGTAGAGATTACACTCAACGATATTTCTCGTTGCGTTAAAAATCTGTCTCGTGAGATTTGTGAGCTATCCAAACTTCTATTTGTGACCTGTGGGGGCAGTAATGCGCCTTTGAATACGTTTATTAACAGTTGAAAGTACATGGCTGTGTTGTTGCAGCATGTTGTTAATGACATACTTGGTCAGGCTCTGTTTGCACTATTTGCACTCTGTATTGACAGAGTACAACTTTGATTTGGTTTCGCACATAATATTGTTTGCGCTTGAAAAAAAAGAAATATTTAATTTAATTTATTTTATTTTAACTTTTATACATTTCAGTTTTAGTTTCAATTTGTGGAAGAAGAAGTGTATTAAAAGCTCATGCTTACATCATGTATTTAAAGAGTTATAATAAAACATTTCAAAATGCACGTGAAACTCGGTTAAATAAAAGTCTGTTGGTCCAGTCATACATTTTGTCATCGTCGTTTTCTTAAAATCTCGTCTCGTCCTCGTGAACCCAATATCATGTCTCGCCTCGTATCGTGAGCTGAGTGTATCGTCACACATCAATCACACTGGAACTGTGATTGATGTGTTGGTTTATGTGGTTTCTCTTTCCTCCTCCAGGGACCTACTGGTGTTTCTGGACCCAAAGGAGCCCGCGGTGCTCAGGGAGCTGCCGTGAGTCACTTCCTGTTACGTAGAGCGATGGTCGGGATTGGATGAGGATGTAGATTGCGAAAGAGCGGGAGCTGACAATGCACGCTAAACTGAACAGTGACACATTTGTCTTGAAGCCTCAGAACACAAAGATGGTTTTATGAATATTTTCCGTGGTGACAATCTTTAAATAACTCAATTCTCAGTGTATTTGTACTTCATGGACAAATACCGCAATGGGAACACGCTCAAACAGCCTGTCTTCACAAACACGCCAATACTGAACATCTATGCTGCTAAACCTGAATATACAGAATATAAAACGCCCTCCCTCTACTGCCCACACACAATAACAATGACATTGGCCTTGAGGACATAAACAGCCTATTTTACACTTTATTCAGCAATTTCTTCAAGCTGAATCTATCACAATAGATGTGTAAAAAAACAAAACACATTCACTGTGTGGGCTTATTTTTCATCTGCATTTTTTGTCCATTTTGGTCTCTCATCATCTTCAGACTCTGGAATAGATATTCCGCGGAAGAGATTGACATCTAAAGAACATATGTCCCTGCTATGACCTTTATGTGCTTCACGCAACTCATTTCAGCATAATACAGCTGCAAACACATTGTGATTTGTCAGCAACTATTTTCAAATTGTATCCATGGATTTCCATCGCTCCTCCACCCTCTGAGCCTCTCCATCTCCCTCTCCTGTTCCAGGGCGCTACTGGTTTCCCCGGTGCTGCGGGACGAGTCGGATCTCCTGGCCCCAACGTATGTCTCCATTTTTGTCGTCGGATACCGATCCGAGGAGCTCCTATATTCAACAACACCAAATGAATCTATATTTCTGTGATGTGCCCTGGCTCTTCCCCCTCCTCTCTTTCTCCCTCAACTTCATATATCCCTCCCTCTCTCTCTCTCCCTCTCTCTCCCTCCCTCTATCCCCCTCTCCCCCCTCTCCCTCCCTCTATCCCCCTCTCCACCCCTCTCCCTCTCTCCCCCTCTCCCTCCCTCTCTCTCCCTCCCTCTCTCTGTTGCAGGGTAACCCTGGGTCTGCTGGCCCTGCTGGTCCCGCTGGTAAAGATGGTCCCAAGGGCGTTCGCGGAGACGCTGGCCCACCAGGCAGACAGGGAGACACCGGCCTCAGAGGCGCCGCCGGCACCCCGGGAGAGAAGGGAGAGCCCGGCGCAGACGGGAACGTCGTAAGTGTGCCCTGCTTCCAATCTAGGCAATATCATCCGACTGACTGCACGCACAAAATGGGCATTCTGGTCGCAGACTCGAACAGACTCTCTTTGCAGACGTCAACATACATACATACAACATACCGTCAACATACGCACGGCTGTCAACACCCGGGTTAATATAACATTGCCTAGTTAGACTTTCTCAAACCGGTTAGGGTTAGGGTCAGAATTCCCAGTAAGGAAGGGAAGAAGAATACCGAGTTCACTTTGGGGAACTCTTTGTGATTGGTCAGTGAAAAGCTACCAGGAACGCCTAATGGGCGTTCTGGTGTCAAACGCCCATGCCTGCAGCCGGACCCGTCTCAATCTGGGACATGTCGGACGTAGATAGCGTCGGATTGCTATTAGGATTAACCCCACTCTGTGTCCTTCACGTTCCACAGGGAGTTGACGGGCCCCCGGGTCCCAGTGGTATGGTTGGACGTTCTGGCATTGTTGGTCTGCCTGGCCAGCGCGGAGAGAGAGGCTTCCCTGGACTCCCCGGACCTTCTGTAAGTGTTTTCACCATCTGAGCAGCAACTTTGTTGTTACCCTCTCACAGATATTGCATAACAACTGGAAGTGTGAATATCAACCTCCCTAAGAGCTTTTAAGTGGTCTTGGTGATCCTTACCATGTGTGATTTAAACAATACAACCCTCGAGGGTAATATTGCGATTATACAACTAATACCAACAAAATATAATGTATAATCAAATTATATCCATGTTAATGGACAATTTGCTCTCAAATGTTAAGGTTTTTGCGAGTATGGGTCGGGTTTCCATGGAAACACATGGGGTCTGAATAACTGAAACAACATCAGTTACGCCAGTAGACTCATACGTGTAATGAAATGTAGTTTACCACTCCAGCAACTAATCCAACCCTTAGTAAAGACTTAGCAACAGAAAGGATTTTGTAGTCCCAGATGAGTGAACTCTGAGCTGACGTTAATGTTTTATCGCCGTCTCAGTATTTCCCAAAGTAACTCAATACTGCACAGATCAACGGAAAATGCTTATTTTTTTATCACCCGTTATAACAAAGATTTTTTTTCTTTTATATTTTGTCATAAAATGGAGATGGTTATGATGTTGCCACAGAGTTGACGGAGTAATATTTTGAGTAATGAGTCAGGCGTGCTGTCATGCTGATTTGAGCACGGTCTAAATGTCAGATTTCTCGGTTGGAACTACTTAAGTATAAGTATACATATAGTATAATATCAGTTTGAAAACATAAATGGAACTCAGCTATTCTCTCTGTAACATACACAAACAATATGGTCATGAACTGAACCTCTGGGAAGCAAAACGGTTTCTGAGTCGCTGACATGTTTTATGTTTTCAGGGAGAGCCCGGTAAGCAGGGATCTCCTGGAAGCTCTGGAGACCGCGGACCCCCAGGACCCGTTGGGCCCCCCGGTCTGACCGGGCCATCTGGAGAGCCTGGCAGAGAGGTGGGCACCCAGTGATCCTCATTCACACAATCACAGTCACCACACAGACTCACGCAGTAAAGAGCAGCCATAAGGACAGGACTGCACACAGGAGGAGTTGATGCGTGTAATGTATACAATATATATACGTATAGTCAGTGTTGGGAAGGATACTTTTAAAATGTAATCAGTTACAGAATACACGCCCTTAAATGTATTTGTAACATATTTCATTCCATTATAAGTACTGTAATCTAAATACTTGGATTACATAAGCACTGTTTTACATTTTATCAAGTGTGAATCAAACTACTATTTCCAAGTTTGTAAGACCCATTGGTGATGTCTGCAATAGGAATAGGAACACATTATACATTTTGTTTGTGTACAAGATCATCTCGCTGAAATATTAGAATTTGAGTTCAAAAATCCCAGAAATTCATATAAGGTTTCTAAAAGTAACCCCTTAAAATGGCCAAAGTAACTATTCTGAATACCAATCAGTGAAGAGGTAACTGTAACTAAATACAGTTACTCGTATTTTGTATTCAGAATATGGAATCCATTCAGTTACTTCCCAACACTGCGTATAGTATAGTGTGGAGGTGTAGAGTTGGTATAATGCATCGGTGTACTGGTTATATCCATGACCAGAACAGAGCATGAGCCCATTCAACCTCAAACATGTATTTCTACTTCTTGCCATACAGGGAATTTGACGTCATACTCGGTGTGAAATGAAATAATAAATTTAAAAAAAAAACACTAGAACTAGTGGCATGCCATGGGTACGTTTCAATTTATTCACACTCCAATAAATAAGTAACAAATAAAATGTGTGTTTCAGGGCAACCCTGGATCCGACGGACCCCCTGGCAGAGATGGCTCTGTGGGAGTCAAGGTGAGTTCCACCGGCTTCAACCAATAGGATCACTCCACTGAACCGCTTTCAGAAACAAAGAGCCTTTACAGCCTTTAGCCTTTTATTTTTTTGCTATTTTATGTATTGACACTGTACAGCACTTTGGTCAGTGTATGCTGTGTGTAAATGTGCTGTATATATGAAACTTACTTACTTACTCAGTCACTCAGTCACTCAACCACTTACTCACTTAAAAGCCCTTTTAGGCTGTGTCTGTGATTCACTTTACCAACACAATGGCTGTGACCTGACTAGAAGGGGAATCATGTGACGATGATGTCATGCACTAATCAGTCCCATACCCTGCGTGATTGATTACTGACCTGTGTCCTGGTGACGTATGCAGGGAGAGCGAGGCAACACCGGGCCGGTCGGGGCTCCCGGAGCTCCAGGCTCCACCGGCTCCCCCGGTCCAGTCGGTCCACTCGGCAAACAGGGCGACAGAGGAGAGTCCGTGAGTACCCGCAAACCCCGGAAGTCCTCGTCATTCTGATCCAGGCATTCTGTCGTACTCTGCATGGCGATGTCACTGACCCGGGACCTCTTGTCGTGTTTCAGGGCGCCCAAGGACCCGCGGGGCCCTCCGGACCGGCCGGGGCCAGGGGGATGGCTGTGAGTGTTTTCAGTTCAAAGCGTGGTTCTAAAGGAATTAGAAAGAGGATTGATTCATCAGTTCACACAATCTCTGTTTGAGACATCAGAAATCTGAAATACAGCCCCCTGTCATGAAAACGCTGTACCTTTATAATATGCTACTTTTAGAATACATACATGAAGGAAAATCTGTTTTGTTTCAGTGTTTTAAAATGTGTAATTTTCAAAAACAAAAGATGTACTGTCCTGATAACCAAATGTGTCTTCCAGGGACCCCTGGGACCACGTGGAGACAAAGGGGAGGCGGGAGAGACCGGAGAGAGGGGACAGAAAGGCCACCGTGGTTTCACCGGTCTGCAGGGTCTTCCTGGACCTCCGGTGAGTGACACCCTCCCGTGCAGAACGCCAATCAAACCCGTTGCCTTGTCATCACACGGTCCTATAAAGAACATACACTGAATGGAAGTCCTCTGCCCTACAGGGTACTTCCGGTGATTCTGGATCTTCCGGACCTGCTGGGCCTAGCGGTGCCAAGGTGAGGTTCGGGAAAACTCACATGGTTTTCAAATGAAGCCGATGCTTGGCTTCATCCAGCCGTGAGAATGTATCATTAACGTTAACAAAAAGTTAGCAGCCAACGCAATGTTTCGGTTTGGTGTTTAGGGAAGGTCACCTCAGTGGAATCTGTATTTTTTAAATTTTATTTAACCTTTATTTAACTTAACTCGACCTGGCCAAGAAGGCAGCAGCACACGTCATAAACAATACAAGAACAACATTTACAAACAATAAGTTAAGACAAAAAGAGAAAAGAGTCAATAAATCATTAGCATCAATGTGCAAATTGATGTACGGTTAAAGACCCGAATATAGGGCACAGATTAGAAATCAGAGACACAGGCACTGTCTGATTGTCTCGCGCTGTTTGTCCTTTAAGAATGCGCCAAAGGCTTCAAGAGAAATGAAATTTGTCATTTTAAGTTCATTTTGAAGAGAGTTCCATCCCGAGGGAGCAGCAAAACTGAAAGCTCTTTTCCCGAGCTCAGTGCGGACACGAGGAACAGTCAATGTAAAAAGATTACAGGAGCGCAAGGCATAGTAGCAAGGCTTCTGGTTCTTTGAATTAAGGAAGGAGGTCGCAGGGGAAGCGACGCACCTTCACTACTAAAGACTGTGATAAGGTAAATTAATGAATTACTTTCCGTGGTGATAGAGGGAGACGGACAGGGGGATCCATCAATGGGACCCCGAAAGTGCCTATATTATCTCTCTATATTGTATGATGACAGATTGTATATCAGTAGATGTTCTGATGAAAACCCCAAACTCTTTCTCTCTCTCTGTGCAGGGACCCCCTGGACCTGTTGGACCTGCTGGCAAAGATGGATCCAACGGTACCCCGGGCCCCGTGGGGCCCTCTGGACCCCGAGGACGCTCTGGAGAGACCGGCCCCGCTGTGAGTTACACTCTGACTCATCATCATCATCATCATCATCATCATCATCATCATCATCATCATCATCATCATCATCATCATCATCATCACATTAGTTCTTACAGTGATAGC
>JAOPJJ010000001.1:9029096-9039641 GCA_027122795.1 Enchelyopus cimbrius
CCCCTCCCACAAACACTCCCACACGTCCACACCACCACTAACCACCACCAGCACCTTCCATCACGGCCTGATTTTCCAGTTCTCTTTAACCTTCCCGGTGACCTGCCCTTCTTGTCTGGTTTATCTCCTTTACCTTGCAGGTGTCTCTCAGTGATGTGCTAGTGACCTGTGACACCCGTTTGCGTTTTGTGTTGTCATGACATCATCATCACATCATCAGTGGTCATATAATGGTATATCCTTAATACACTCGGTTACCTCCCACATACATCCCATCGTAAACATCCCACCAACAGCAGCAGCACACAGCGCAGAGCAGAACCTGCATGATCCAGTGTTATCCATTCATTTTAATCACAAGACCCATTCATTCATCTGAACTACAATACCCAGGGGTCATTCAAAAGCATCTGATGGATATCGTTCATAAGGGAAACCCCCCATTGTCGCTGACTGTGAAACCCTCCACCCCGCAGCTCCCTTCCATGTCTTAAAGAGCAGCCTACGAACCGGAGCCTGGACAACCTGGACTGTCTGGTGGGTCCGTTGGAACCTGACCCCTGCCACTGGAACACGGACTTCAAACACAGCTTTGGGACCCTCGGAAGAAGTATTGGTGCTCAGGTACGGCTTCTCCTGTCTTCTCTGTGCGTTATGTTTGTATGCTTATACATATGACATATGAAATGTCAATCAAAATAACATTTTAAATCAGATAATCCATACAAGTTCCAAGCCTTTTGAGATATCTTGGCCACAAATTAATAGTACTATGTAACTTCGACATAAACATCACGTGACATAGCTTTGAAATAACTTGCCAGCTGAAAGAACTACTTACATAAACAGCAGTAATGTGAATTAAGGTTAATCCCTCTAATAAAGCCTTGTGACATTAATTACAGCTTTTAAGCTTGAGCCCTCGTAGACCATAAACAAAGCCCTCACGTATGCAGACATTCGGGAGCATGCTGACTTGGTGCGCGTGTTCTCGCAGGTATGCGGACAGGTGTGCGGTCGGACGGTCCCATACTATGAAGGCGAGTCTCAGGCAGTGGATGCGTTGGATCTCCGAGGCGCCACGTGCTTCCGCTCGCGAAGTCACAGTTACCTGCGGGCCATCCAGGCTGGCTGCTCCCAGGACGATGACACGGCTTCGATGGACTCAGACTCGACGCTGCCCATCTCTATGGGGTGTGCCTACGGTTCCCACCCCAGTGAGTATATACCACCCATAGTATGATGGGGGATAAAGTGATCAACATGTGTTCATTGGAGACGCTGAGGAAGAAAAAAAATAAAACTGCTGATTCTGCACTTTCACAATTTTATCTTTTCGGATGACACAGCAATAGGCCAGGTATATTGCCAGGTATATTGCACTCATAAAAGTGCCGTTTACACATGGGTGTCAAACATCGTGGGCCGGAACCGGCCCGCCAAAGGTTCCAATGCGGCTGGTAAAGACTTTGCAAAGTGAAACAAAAAAAAAAAGAAGAAGAATTCAATGAGCTTGACACCACTGACTTAACAGTGGGCATAATAAGGGACTATTGACCCACAGCGAGAACTGTCTGAATGTTTTGAACATATCACCACGCACACTTTTCACATTTAAACCGCCGATGTTCACATATTGAAATGTTATTCATATTAATTCACATAAATTATACAAAACTGTGGAATACATCGTGTTTTACATACCAGATTATGTCAAACAGCAGAAGATTAAATTTGAAATAACACGTTTAAACAGTTTAAGTTAAACGTATTATTATTTTTACCAAGCTTATTTTTGTAACAGGAGATTACGCTGTAAGAGTGTTTTTGTATTGTTATTATTATTATTATTATTGTTGTTGTTGTTTTTGTTGTTGTTGTTGTTGTTGTTTTTTTTTTTAAATACACAAGTGTAGGCCTATAAAACGTCGTAGCTACGAAGATGTATCACGGTGAAAGTCCCTACTCCCCTTCGACTTGCAGTGAGTATATTTCCGGTCATGATCCTCGTTGGTCCGGTCCACATGTCCCGCGTCCGGACTGAGCTTTCCGTTGCCGCGGCTGCAATGGTATAATAAATAAAACGTACCTTCAGTGACGCACACGCATGAACCAGGATATTAGCTAATCTAAACCAATCGCTGGGCTCATCGATGCCACCTAGGACACGACCCATCCTATCGCATTCACCGCGTTGCCTTCGGGTAAAACGTGGACTCCGATCCTCATTGTTTAGGGCGTGTTCTACAATCTTTTCTTCTAAGCGTCGGTGTGTGAGTGAGAGACAAAACGAAAGACGTTACAGTCTCCGCTGCACTCCATCGGAACTGAATTCCTGAATGGATGAAACTTAAGGACAGGCCACACGTTTACAAGACGGTAAGTTAAACGAAGCCTGCTTGATCCTTCTCTGGTTGTAATGTTATGAAAGGTTAGCAGCTGGCTAACTGGTGGCTAACGGCTACCGTGGAGAGAAAGGGGAAAAATCGTGTCGTTAGCCGACCAGTGGCTAAAGATGCTAACCGCTGTGCTGGATAATAGTGATGTAGGATGCATTGTTACCATCAATATGACAAATACAAGGAGGTTGATTCCGGTTGTTTCACACTCAAATGACCGACATCTGGAAACTAGCGTCACAGGGTGGTTTTCTGGATGTGAAGCCAGCTAACCGCCAGTGTAATCACCCATCACGGGTTCTTTAATTTAAGAAGGACCGTTGGTGTGTATGGTCGGTATAGGTCATCTAAAAAACTGCACTGTAGTGAATCAACGTGGATATTGGTGTACTTGCTATGGAGATCTTTAATGGAAGTGTCTTCATTAAACACACCAGCAGCGATACGTGCTCTTGCTAGCAGGATCTACGCCCTTTGCCAGCAGTTCGTGGGGGGAAAAGCTTGCATGGTAACAGACACCATGTTTACTTAAAACGTTCCACTAACATTGAACATTTGTATTAATATTTACAGTTATCGCCTAGGGTGCTCCAGTAATTGAGATGTGTATCTCAGAACAGAGTCTCCACTATATACGGTGAACTTCTGCATCAAACTGCTTGGTAACCAGGGACTGTTCTCCTCCCCATAAGTAAACGCTGTTGCAATAGATTGTATTTCCTTGGGCAATGAAAATTGTCATCACTTTGAAGTCACAAAACCTGTTTTGCTGATCATCGCAGTAATTTTCTTTAGCCATCCGTTCTCATTGCTAGTCTGAAGTGTTTTCAGACGCGATCCATATTTGGTTGGTGTCTTAGGTATCTGGGAACCTTAAACCACCTCTAGTGGTGTCAAATGAACACCTGCGAGGAAGTGGAGGTCCACTGCATAAACTGGTCTACTTTCCACTGTTTTTATTTAATTTAGTACTCAGAAAACCATCACTAATGTAAAGAGCTTAATCATTCTTTGTGGACACAAAATATTGATCTTATTAATAATTGTATCGTTTTTATTCAACTATATTAGC
This sequence comes from Enchelyopus cimbrius, assembly GCA_027122795.1. NCBI lineage: Eukaryota > Metazoa > Chordata > Actinopteri > Gadiformes > Gaidropsaridae > Enchelyopus > Enchelyopus cimbrius. Next base: position 9,032,568 of record JAOPJJ010000001.1, read on the forward strand.
CTCTATGAAATGTTATTTCTGGTATTTTGTTTCATTTTCTTTGGTCGGAGACATGCGTCTAGTTTAAATACATGCTCCATATGCCAAACGACATTGCACATGTATGGCATTGATAGACTATGAGTCACCATCACCCTCCTTGTATCCACGATGAGGTAATCCGTGTGACTCAGTAGGTGAAGCCAACTCTAGTTTCACAATCGGGTCAGCAGCAGTTTCAGGCTTTACAGGTGTACGTACGTACACACAGCATTTTCTGCGAAGTGGTAAGAGCATTTTTAGAACGGATAATTTCTCATCCCAATGATTTTCCACAATGCATGCCTTCTAATTACATTTTGCACAACAAACTGTTTGAAAAGTTAGAAGATGTTTTAATTTTTATTTGGCTACCCAGACAAGCTTGTGTATTGGTCCTAGAAGTGGCATATTGCAATTCGTTTCTCACTAACTCGTATAAAAAAATGTATATATTTATATGGTATTATTGAGACATCTTACTCCAGGCTGTCACATCCATTCAGGATCACTCGTGAAAAAAGGGCGCTGACACAATGAACAATGGTGGCACTGTCTGGTGATCAGCTGGTATGCCATCAATCAGGTTCAGGTGATTCAGGTCTCAACCAGGACACCCTTGGGAAAATAAATGCTGGTAGCTATTAATGCTCGCCTCAGCAATCAAATTCAATGTGTTCCTGGGCTCTACATTTAAAAAAACAAGTTCTGCTACCGTAGCTGTCGGAAGCGTTTGCTCTATCAATCGTCATTGTAAGTCTGTTTCCCTTGAAAGAATCTATTATGCTCTCCAAACAAAGAAGCTGGTTTGTGGTTCATTGTCTCATGAAATGGGTATCTCTCTTTGGCTATTTGCTTCCTGCCTTTCTGGGCCTACAGGTTGACACTATTTATTTAGTAGCGCAACATGAGAGCCTCCACAGCTGGCCTTCTGTGTGTGCAATTTGGATACACTTTTTATGTTGCGTTCACACTTTGTGAACGTCCAGTTGAGGTTGAAGGAAACACAATTGCGCCAGTGGATGAAGATTTCGGAAGTGGATTTTTCATAAATGTATTTCGACAGTGCGCTGTCGGCACAGCCTTGATCTGAGAGCTTTTCAGACTTTCACCCCCACAGTGTTTTCTTCTGCATGCCAGTTTGTGGTGGCCGATTACGCATTTGGGTACATGCTTGCCGCAACGTTGTTGGCCATAAAACATTTAAGCGAAAAAGGAAACACCCTGTTGGCCCAGATTTGAGCTTTTCTGCAATCGGACATTGTGACTTACTTCTTTGGGTTGATTTTATTACTTTAGCAGTTACTGAATCCTAATGTAAACATATTTGTTACTTGCCGCTGTATTATGAATATACATGACACCACTGGGGTTATCTCAGTTCCCGATCATTTATAATTGATGTTGCTCCATAAACACTAGCTTGAGCACACCCAATATTTACAACCATCATACACCCATCAACTTTATGATGAGTGCAAATACAACCAATGAACAACGACAAGCAACGGGTCATGTATCCATTTGGGAGGAGGCCATTGAAGCAGAATCTTAAGACTTTTAATGAAACGTAGCAAAAGCCTGACTGAATGAATTGCTAATGCAATGGTCAGGACGGTAGGTCCACCGGGGACAGATAATCTCAACATCGATCTGTTGCAGCTGACTGATTAAGGCTTTACAGCATGAACCTGTATAACCCCGGTACAAGAGAGATCACGTGCAGCGCCTTTTGATTTCATGGAAAACATTTATCTCCATTCAGGTTAAACCAAAATGCTTAGATACCCGAACATCGTCATGCCATCTACCACATGTGTCACTGCACACTGGAACAGCCAGCAGGTCAACACTCACTACATGAACACTCAGTGGACCGCTTACAGGGACCGCAGACCTGGTGTATGTGGATGCTCCCTACTTAAGTTGCTAAGTTAATTTAAGTTGCTTTATTCTGTCACACATACACAAGATACGATGGCATTTGACCCATCACCTGCACGACACAACCACACTGCAGTGGACAGCACCGGTGCCGCGCCTGGTGAGCAGTTGGGGGTTAGGTGCCTTGCTCAAGGGCACTTCAACCGTGGATATTGAGAGGGGGGAAAGCACTGTTCAGTTACCCTCCCCACCAAAATGTTTTCTCCCCGTCCCAAACCGAACCTGCAACCTGCCGAGCACAAGCCTGGCTCCCTAGCCATTAGGCCACGGCTGCCCCTACTTACTGCGTGTCTGTGTTGTACACATTCACTCTGTCAGCGGTAGGACTAACATGAGCCAGCGAAATGTAAACTCTGCACCTCTCTTGGGAGACACTTATCGGGAAGCCATGTCCGTTTCCCTAAGTGCCCTAAGACACACGGCTGTCCCGTACAAACTCTTTGAAGTAAAGCGGTATTGAGTGCCCCAGAACATGCATTGGAAAGTGATGCTTCAGCTGCTGACTGACAGTTACAACAAAGCGCTAAGGTGTTGATAAAGAATCCCCTATCATTGAGTCCTAACAATCCAAGAATGCAGCGCCACTGTTCAGCCGGTCTAGCCACTGGGCACCAAGCCCATTCGTAGTGGCCATGGGCTGGCCACAAATGGGGACAATGGAATGGATTGTGCTCCCTCTGCAAGGTTGTCTGTGGCCTGGGCAATATGGCGTATATGTCATAATATATTGAGGCTATATCGCGATGCACCATGTATAGTTCTGTTTTTAAATCTCTTAATGAGTCATTCAATCACAAAAAGTATAATTGTTCAAGTAAGCCCTTGCAACGTATGTCATTAGCTGTAGCTTACCCAAATCAGCGACGGCAATACTACTACCTAATCAAACATCACATTATTATATTATATCCAATTTGGCAGCAGTATGTAAAATCCCATTTGAACACCAGGGCTTTCCATAAGTGTCTATTTGATATGTCGCCCAGCCTTAAGTGACGCAAGTCTGCCCGTGGCCTACTTTGTAAAGATGGCTCACAACAAGCATTATAAAGTCCTTATTTGGTGATGCTAAGAATTAATAGAGGCAACATCCATTCCCTCCCTCCCAGTTGCAAATTCTTTACTGTAGATCAGCATATGTAATTGGAGAATATGTGTGTGTAGTGTGTGTATTTTCCATGGCACATTCATTTCTTGAAAAGCCCTCTTATTAATGTGAGGTATTCCAAAAATGTGTAGCATTTATGAGGGACATTACACACAATAGTACATCATTCTCTTTGTCGGTTGCTGGATTTCAGCCAAAAATACTGTTTCGGTCAAGTGGGAGTTTTTGTGGGAAGCACTTCATTGGGCCTTTTCCAGACACAAGAAAAAAAGTATTGTCATTGTTTGCGTCCACTGGTGTCGGGGTTTAAGGATGGGTGTATTCATGAGTCACAGTTCTGATGCCTTTGGGTTTTAGGTCGCTGTTGTGGGAATTTAGTTCACTACCGCAAAGAGACTGAGAACCAGTGATGAACGCTAGGGATGTTCTGTGGTACATACTATGTTGAGGCGTCTGACATGTGAACACTGTAATTGAATTTGACTTGGATATAATAATTTGTCTTGGTCATTATTAGTCACTGCCATCCAGCTGTTGAAATACATATCCCCATTCCCCACTCATCCCGACCCCTCTCCCTCTGCATGTTATTTCACTCTGGTTGGTCTGTCTCAGCCCACCACAGCCCTACAATTATCTACTGCTGAGGGAGCAAGAGTCACCCTCCTCTGGCCCCTCATGGCAGAAATGTTTCCGGAGTCAGAATCCGGTGCGCTGACGAGTAAGCCCCTCTTGGGTCTGATTGTGAATCATTTTTTACAACATGGTTTTCAGGGTGTAGGAGCTCTAGCAAGTGTTAATCACATAAGGGTGCAACAGAGACGTCATTCTTGTACAGAGAGTGTAGGTGATGGGCAAAATGTATATTATGAATATGAGAAGTACACATTCTTTCTTTTATTTACATCAAATCAACTGAAGATTTTGTTATTTCATCAGAACTTCATTTTGATATTATCCCTTTTTATAGATGAAACAAATTATCTTAAAGTATTCTTAAGCAGTTCATTGCAATACTAAATGCTGACCGTGTCAGTGGATCATATTTCTTTTCCGGCGGTTGTTTTGCATTTTCAATCCAGGCTCTGTCTCCCAGAGACCAGTCAAACCGAGTATCCATACCATCAGGCTGATGAGATAAGGGGGCTGAGGCTGGGAGTTGTGATGACTGAATGACTTCAATGACTTCTGTGTGTTTAGGTAGGCCACACTGCGGCCCAGTAGGGAGGGTTTAGAATAACAAGAGGCAGGATTGTTTTCCCAGGTAGCCGTTTGTTGGATGTGTCCGTATAATGTGCAGCGGTTGGAGATGTATAATAACTAGGGGTGTGACGATACAGCTCACGAGACGAGACCCGATTTTGGGTTCACAAGCATACTTTGCTCTGATTATTATTTTTTTGGTCGAACCTCAACGAACACCAGTGACCACTCGGTGAGTTTCACAGCTTTGCAAACAAACGTTTAATTTTGCTTTAGGACTGATGACGATTGGTCCTATTACCTCTACAGTGGGGCTACAAAAAAAGTAGTGTTTCTCCAAACACAGCATTTCGGGGAACTGAACACCTGAACCGATCTATTTCTTCATAACCAAACTGGAAATAAGGCTTAAAGTGTAAAATACCGGAATACTCCTTTAATAAACTTATTTGAAGGCGCATTGCTGCCCCCACAGGTCGCAAATAGAAGTTTGGATAGCTCACAAATCTCACGAGACAGAGCAATGAGTCAAGTTTAATCTTGCGAGATCTCGTGGCATGAGATCTCGTCACACCCCTAATAATAACGTGTATTCTCCCCCCCACCCATTTCCCCCTTTTGTTTTCCAGCTGCGGTGAGTAGGAAGGCACCCCCGGTCCCCCCACGCACCACCTGCAAGCCGCTGATCTCCATCACGCTGCAGAGCAGCACTGAGTCGGCCCAGGACACATACCTGGAGCAGCAGGAGCGCGCGAGCGACGCCAACAGCCAGTCCGGACGCAGCAACTCCTCCGACAGCCTCTGTAGCATCCGCACCGGCACTCTGGCTAAGGGCGCTCAGCCCCCGGCCCCGGCCCCTGCCACCCCAGCGCCTGTCGCCGTCGTCGCCTTCGTGGCCCCTCTCCCCTCCTCCATCCCGGGCCTCTCGCTGTCCGCCTCAGTCACCCACATCCCTGCCACCACCGCCCCTCCACCCCAGGTGACCCCCATCCCCGCCCCTCGCGACCTCCCCCCCGCCAGTACTGCCACCGCACCCACCGCGATCTCCACTGCCTCCACCCTCACCGGCACAGTCACCACCACCACCAGCAGCAGCACCACCTCCTCCTCCACTCAGTCCCAGAATGATACCCTAAGCTGCAGGCTCATCTCAGAGAAGTTTGTCACCAGCGAGCCCAAGAGGAAACTGTCTTCCATCGGAATACAGGTAACGCACCGGCATCTTCTGAGGCGTTGTGCTCAATGTGCTTCTGATCCCAGTAGATAAGACCCTGCCGGTGACTCTAGTGTATGCACACAAGGCATCCATGGATCAGTGTAATGTTGTTGCTTTGCAGGTGGATTGTGTGGTGCCCATCCCCAGAGAGGAAGCCCTGTCCCTGACCACGCCGCTCAGATTCCAGTCCATCGGAGTCCAAGTGGAGAACGGCCGGCCGTAAGGACACTTCTTTCTGCCCTAGAGTAAACCTACGGTAATAGTGTGTTAAAGAAACTATGTGTAAGAATCACACATTCTGTTCTCATTACTGGCCCCTTTGGCCGGTAAGTGAACGGCATTCAGACTTCTGGAGTACGATCTTGGTTAGTTCACGATAACAATCCAAATGTTGGTTTATATTCCTAAATACACTTGGTACAAATTACGTTAATAACAAAACGTTATTAGTAATAACGTTTTGAAAGACATTTTTGGCGCACAAAGGGAGACAGGATGGTGGAATTATTGTTGTTGTTATTGTGTATGGGCAGTTGAAAGCAATTAACGCACATAGTCCTAGCCCCCTTTAATATCTAACTAGTTTTCTAGTTCTCATTTGCGCTGTTATACTCCCATCAAGTCAGCGTCCCTTATTGAGCTAGTAAAGATGCAGGCTCCTCACCACCCTGTTACCTCGGCTGTCTAGAGCCCACTCACTTTTCCCAGTAGAGTCGGTGGCCAAGGTCATGCCCGTCAGCCCAGAGGCCCTGACTGGCGCTCCCATGCACTTGTTCTGACAACAGTGGCCATTGTAGCGGGGAGGTGGGGGGCATCGTCATCTGCTTTAATCACATTTAATCCCTGCTGCTCCGTGCCCTCTTCCGGCGCAGCAGTCCATCTCGGGTATGTGGTCTCCTCTCCCTTGGTCCGCCAGTCTCTCAGCCTGATGTGATATGATCAGTGGGCGGAGCCACCAAGCTGCGACTCCTTGTTCTTGCACTCATCTGGCTGTATTGTGTGTGTGTCTGTCTCTCTCTCTCCCCCTCCCTCTCTCCCTCCCTCCCCCCAGTCTCAGCCGGGACAGCAGCATGGCCTCCAGGCAAAACACAGAGTCGGAGCCCCAGGACTCGGGCGACGCCCCCCCGCCAGCGGTCAGCTGTACAGCCACCAGTAAGACGGCCACTAGCAGCCCCAACGGCCCCAGCAGCACTGAGGAGGGCCCCACCAGGCCACGGGCGCACCCACCCTCCGCGGCGGCGGCTAGGATACCAACGGAGTCCCTGGCGGACCCGGCCCTGGACCCCTCGTCCCTCCCGCCGCCTCACCCCAGCCTCGGCACCGAGAACGGCAGCGCGCAGCCAGGGGAGGAGGAGGGCGCCGACCACACCCAGACCGCCGCGCCCGCCTGCCCCCGGGACGGCAACTGGTTCCTGAAGCTGCTGCAGGCGGAGACGGGCCGCATGGAGGGCTGGTGTCGGCAGATGGAGCTGGAGACCAAAGACAACACGCTCTCGGAGGAGGGTAAGGGAGCCGCGGGCGGCCCCCCCCCCCGGGGCGGGGGGGGGGGGGGGGGGGGGGTGGTTGGTGGTTGGGGGGGTGGGGG
>JAOPJJ010000001.1:9121240-9132829 GCA_027122795.1 Enchelyopus cimbrius
GGGTGCAGCGTTATCGCCGCTCGCCCACACCGTGAGCGCAAACAATGTAGGCAGGGCCGCAGACACGCACGCACACGCGTCCAAGCCACAACACATGCGTGCATGCACACACACACACACACACACACACACACACACACCCAGTGCATGTGTTGAGATCTCCTGCGTATTAATTTAAACATCTACTTTTCACATTCAAGGTTTGAATTTGTGGCCTAAGGACAAGTGTGTCAAACTGGATGGAGCAATTCCATATAATTGCTTTTGAGTTTATTGGGCTCAAATTACATTTTGTTTCTCCAACTGAAATTAATTTCAGGAATTATTTTTGGATGATCTTCAAGTAAAAAATATGAACCGTTCGATTTGCTAGACACATTTAGTTTATGTTAATATCCAATTGTAATGAATATATCTGTACCGAATCAAAAAACGTGATAAGAACCCTCATCGCAAACACACCTAATAGGAAGCAATATATTATCAATGGATTCTAGACCACATCCTTTTACTCCATTCCTGCCATAATGATGAGGATGATGATGAGGATGATGAAGATATGAAATAAATCATGTCTAGTTTCACGCTACCTTGTTTCGGCTTTTTTTATTTGAACGCGTATCCCTTTTCATTGGTTTCCATTGAAAGATCAGCTTCATTCATTGCCTACTCTGGTGTTTAACAAGAAGAAGGTTGTACAAGAACACGTTTTACAAGCAGTAGCAAAACGCCAAAGTGAACTGCATGCCTTTCCCATGGCTCTTTTAAGAGTAGAAGTTTCAAATTCATCTGTGAAGTCATCTCTGTATCCCGAGACCCGGGGTCCATTGGCCAGAGAGCCTACCATATAAATATCTATGCCTTTTTTCTTTTTTGATGGGCCGGGTTGGATTTTTCCATTACTAAGCAGAATAAGAGACATTTCCTTTCATTTCCAAGCAGTCCCTAAAGCTGGCGCTCACCATCAGGAATGTAAACACATGCAGTCTGTAAACAAGACACTCTCTGCACCCCCATCCCACCCAAAGCCCCCCTCCTGTCCACCCCCCCTTTTGACAACACTGACCGCCACAGACCGGCCTAATGAGGACCCTCCCTGACCTTCCTCCAATCTCAAAGAGAGAGAGGGAGAGAGAGAGAGAGACACACACAGGGAGAGTTCTGCGTCCTTTAGCTAGGAGGGAGGTGCGGCGGAGGTCAGACTTAACGCAAGGGTCATACCAAGGCGCAGTGGCTGCCCAGGGCCGGGCTATCGGCGGCCAAAGAAAACAAAGAGGCGGTCCGAGGCCGGAGGCGGCAGCAGAGGTCAGCCGTGCCAGAGGTTCGTTGACCTGTGAGCGGCGGCTGCGGCACATTGCGGAGAGTAAACTTCTTGTCCCCAGAGGAAGAGAGGAGAAGGGGGCTCCTTGGTGCCAGAGTAGTGCTGTGAGGAGGGGGTGGGGGAAGGATGGGGGGTTCAAGCCTAGGGCCCACCAGCAGCAGCAACATTAGCTCTCTGACACAATCCACCTCCCCCGAAAACAACACGGCCAGAGTCAGAAACCTCCGTACTCACTAGGAAAACAAAGAGCACTGCGAGTGTGTGTGAGGCAGAGAGAGAGAGAGAGGGAGAGAGAGAGAGAGAGAGAGAGAGAGCAGGGGGGAGAGAGATTGAGGGAAAATGAGAGAAAGACGGAGTGGGGGGAAATGAGGGAGGAAGAGGGAATGAGAGAGTGAGTGAGAGAGAAAGAGAGAGAAATATAGAGAGCGAGAGAAAATGAGAGAAAGAGGGAGAGAGCGAGAGGAAGACAGAGCAAGAGAGAGGGAGAGAGACTTTACAGGAAGATGGGAATTCACCAAAAAAATAGGAGCGCGAGAGTGATAGTTCTTGGGGAGGCGTTAGTCACAGTACCAGGGAAATAAGTCCCAGCGGGCTAGTTTAGAGATAGTGTTTAGATTACAGCCCAATAAATAAATCAGCCCTCCGCAGCCTTGGGAAGGCGTGGGGAGTTCCTGCGATCATTACTCTTATCCTAGAGGCTCTTGACGGGAATGGGGGGGGGGGCTGTTTGATCTTAGAGCTGGATGTGTATGTGTGTGTGTGTTTTGTCTATACTACAGTGGCCTGTGTGTGCCTGTGTGTGTGCTGAGAACGCTGCTTATTGACTCCCAGTAGGCCTCTTTCTCAGGTGGTCAGACAGGGAAGCTTCCTTAGCACAACGCTAGCTGCGGTGACAAATGGCGGTCGCCGTTGCGTTGCCGGCTGCCATTAACTGCCTCCTATACCACGGGAGGGACGAATGCTGTGGGGGACAGAACTTTATGTTGATTGGTTCCCTTGGGCGGTCGCAGACATGGGCAGTGTCCATTAGTCAAGGCTAATGGTACTGCATGCGGAATCAGGCCATGAATCCACACTTTAGTTTTCAAACTGTATTCCTACAAGATAGTGTGGGCCAAATCTGCGACTTTAATGAAGAGAGCTACAGTAAATCGTGCAAGCGGAGTTTGAGGTTGAAACAATGAACAAAAGGATTCACCAAGAATAAAATAAATGAGACATTTACACTAGGCATGGGTCGATTCGCGACCGAACGAATCCCGAAGGTGAACGATGACCTAAACAACCAAAACAAGAGAACTGATTTTTTTTTTTTACGTCTTAGTTAGCTTTGGAGATGTTTTGACAACAAAACTGCTGTTTTTTGGTTTTTGATTTATTTAACAAAGTGAAGGGTTGGTCATGTCAACGCGGCATACTACTTCACAGAAATGTGCTGTTCCAGAGCACCATCACCGTCTGAAACCTTCTGGGGTTCCAAAAGACTCAACTTGCGGGCGTACCTCTGCCAAATGATGTAACAGACAATGTGAATGAAAGAACTGAAGGAACGAATCAAACTAACGATTTGTGAAAGTGAAGGGAACTGAAAGAACTGATTTCCGGAATAGAATCATTTGGCCTATGCCTCATTTACACTCACTGACAGTAATCCCTTGTCTCAACTGTGGTACACATCGGCATTATTTGACATGTGTCACACTGAAGAAACTATACACATACTGTATGTATAAAGAGCTCTTCCAAGGGCGCCCCTGAAACATGACGCCAACACGACTTGTACTACTCCAAAGCTTGGTTGGCACTTTGATCTCTTTGCATTAAAACGTAAAGCACTCCTCACACAGAACACATTCCTCCTGAATAATCGAGGGGCGGGCGAAGGCGCATTTCTGCCTGCTAAGTGCAATCCTTAATGTACGATCCGCGGTCACTCATCGCGGCTTTAGCTACGCGTGCCACCGCCTGTCGTTATAACACACGTCCCTGCAGATCAAAGCCGGTTCCTGGCATCGGCATGGCAACATGGACAGAGCTGCCATCAGGTGCTTTCACCACTTCACTAATGCCAAGGTAGTAATGTCTAGCTCTCGCTCTCTCTGTCTGTCTGTCTCTCCGCCTCTCTCACACTCAATGTTCTGCAAAAACACACACGGAGATGCTTGGATTGTCAAGGCCAACCCTGTCCTGAGCGCCTGCAGGATAAGTGGCTGAATTGAGGCGGGATTGATCTTGTCTACCTGGCTCATCAGTAAGTAACTCAGGTTTGCCCCCCCCCCTCCCCCAGGGCATAACTGGTATCTCATATACTGTACACCCAGCCAAGCCCAACCAAGGAGCTCTCTGCCAGCAGGAGATAGAACCAGGATGTGGATTGGTGGTTGCTTTTCTTTCCCTAATTCTTTCTACAGGTAGTAAGGCTTTTATGAGCACATACACCATAGTATATACCCAAAGTCTAGAGTAAGACAAAATGTACTGGCAGGGTCAAACCAAAAAGACAAACATTAGTTGAGGAATAGCCAGGCGAAAGGTAGCCCACGTTTGCACAAGCTCAGCCTATCCCAAGAAGACACCTGGTCCGAGGCAAAAAAAGCTCAGAGACCCGTGCCCTTCTCGTTTAGCGTTTATCTTGCCAAATTTGACCTAATAACATTCCCCACTTATTTCATCTTGAAAATACCTTTATTGCCAAAAGTGCTATGCATCTGTTGCTTGTCTCTTGGCAGACCCAACAGTGGCTGCGGCGGCGTTGAGTTGCTTTAAAGCACATCCAGCGCATGAGAGGATCTAGTCCAACAGCTCAGGCAGATGCCTTTGTACGAGCCTGTCAGGATGCCCGAGCGGGGGGGGAACAGGGAACCCACACCAGTGGAAAACGGAGAGAGACAGAGGGAAGCGATGATGGACGTACGGCAAAGTGCTGTCAGAGCGCCACGGCTTTGGTGGGCGGCATCGCCCCGGCGCTGGGATCGCGCCGCCCCGGGCGACACGCAGGATCTCTCATGCTCTCGTGTTCACAGCGGGCCAACGGGGGAGGCTGAGACAGATCAGCCTGCCATGAATAGACGCCGTAGAAACAAACAAACAAACAACAAAGTTATTTCTTCTTGGTGTCAAATGAGGATTTGAGGGAACAGAACAAACAAAGCACGCACACACACGCAAACAAACAGACACACACTCTCTCTTAAACACATTCACAAATGTAAACGTGCACATGCATGTTTGTGTGCATGAATGCATACATACACACACAAGCACGCGTTCACACACAGAGACACATCAGCACACCCGTACACACAGGCACACACATCCACGTCATGCGCACAACGGCATAATTATGTGGAAATGAAAGAAGCGTTAGGCATTAAGTGGCAGAGGAGGCCTTTGTCTTATAGAAAATTGGCCGACGGCAACGTGGGGACAAAGTAGAAGAAATGAAGCCAAGGCTGTGCGGTGACATGGTAAAAGGCCCGGCTGCTTCAATACGAGTGAAGGGATAGAGGGGAGAGCGCACAAAGCAGACAAAGCACCGTTTGGTGAGGAGGAAGAGGAAGGAAAAAAAGAATGGCAATGGGAAAGGGAAAAGAGGAGGTGCTGGGGGTGGTAGAGGAGGAGGAGGAGGAGGAGGGGCGGGTGTAGTGGTGGAGGAGTTGCTGATGGAGGTGGAGGAGGAGGACATGGGGCGGTGAATGACATGGAGGAGGCGGTGGTGGTGGAGGATGATGCAGTGCTGGTGGAGGAGGCAGGAGCAAGAGGAAGGGGGGAGGGTGGAGGAGGAGTTGGCCGAGGAGGAGTAGGAGGATTGTGGCATCGGAGGTGGAAGGTGTGTAAAGGGGAAGGAGGAAGTGGTCTAGGAGGACGAGTATCATGGGGTGTGGTTGAGGACAAGGGTAGAGTCTGTGGAGCAGGTGGAGGTGATGGAGGAGGGAGAGGAGTAGGAGGTGGAAGAATATGAGGAGGAGGTGATGCCCGGCGCATTGGTCTGTCCCTCCATCCCTCTCTCTCTTTGTGGGGAAGGGGGGGTTAGTGTCTCTAGGTCGGCGTCCCCTTCTGTCTCCAGAGGAGGCCCTCATGTTGCCTTCGAGCTCCGCAGTGGTTCCCACAGCCGGGGCCCTGGCACTGCCACACTACAACCCGACTCTCTCCGACAGCCCAGAGCTCTCCCCCAGACCCCCAGGTCCCGGAGCAGAGGTTACCCCAACAGAGCCAGCCTCTGCGGCATGTCTGCCCTGACGCCGGCCGTTGCCGTGGTTGCCACCACGTTACAGCCGACCACCATCCCGAATCAGTTCGTGAAGGAAGAATACAGAGAGGGAAAGCGATTCGCCCGTGAATGACGTCTTTAGTTTTGTTATTTTGCACTCTTCTCCTTCCTCCTCGCTCGCCGCGGCGTGCTGGAGTCACTTCTATGTGTGTGTTCTCCCTCCGTCGTCTGAGGGCCTAGTCCCGGCACACTGCCTACAAACACTCCCTCAAACGTTTCCTTGAATTGTCATTCCCTCCACAACACGCTTGAATCCTCTGGTGTGTCTCTCTTAACGGCTGAGGGCTGATGAGACAATACCAAACAAGTGCAGTTTTTGTTACTTTCGCTCAAGGCCAGGCAATGCGAAGACAATGGTTTGTCAAAAGCGATCGACGTTCGATAAATATTGATCAGACAGATTGTGCTCAGCTTTTTAATTCATTGTTCTCCTTCTTCCCTTTCATCTTTCTTCCTCTCTCTCTCTCTCTCTCTCTGTCTCTCTCTCCAAAGATCTCTTGACCTCACTTCTCACTCACTTTTTGACATTAGCCTATTTTCGTTGCACCGCTTGGCACACGGAACACCACCACCTACCTGTCAAACTGCTGCCCGGACGGATACAGTGAATAGGACATTGTTCAAGTTTGGAGTGATTGTGGAGGTCAACCCTGTCGCCAGGCCTATAAACAGGTGCATTCCATGATATTCAACAGCTGTACACAGGCGCTACGCTGGAATATTAGTTCAGTATCAATATTGTACACAATTAAGGAAGATAGAAAAGTGGTTCTAAGTGCAACATGTAAATATTGAGTTTTCCCACAAGTGAGGGTTGGACCACCCAGGATGCAAAATAGTCCCCAGTCCCCTTTCTCCTTTTGCTGTGCAGGCAGTCCACGGGATATCTTTTTGTGTGTGTTCAACTGAACATCACACACAAAAACGTACTTAACTTGTACTCAACAAAAACACGTTGCGGTTTACTATTCTTTTAATTCATTTTATCGTCCTCTTGTCGAGAAAGATAAATGAATGAAGGACGGAATTGACCATGCTAACTCTCATGTCATGTGGGTGCCACTTTTCCTGAATTAGATGTTCTGTGTCCGGTCATTTGGTGGTCAATCTGATTTCTCGTAAGTGGGCATCCGTTCAGGCAAGACAGTCGGCCTATTTGTCCTGCGGTGTCTTTGACCGAGCGACTACTGAGAGGGCACCGTGTGGGTTACAGACCGGTGTCAAATACTTGTCTTGCTAGTGACAAATACCCCTGATGGTGCCACTACACCGAACTAGAGCACTTTCCATTGCAGGGCTCCACGCCATGTCACTATTATGAGAGCAGTTTGTCTCATTGAAGGTTGATATCAAAAGGCTTCTGATGCCAAATAAAAATATTTTACACTTCAGACATGATTCAAATATATATAAAGGTATACAAAAATACAAAACGCTGTTTTGCAACTTTGTGTCACGTTGTCATTGTGTATGGTGTATTTACAGTTTGTAGATAACGTTAAAACAACTGTGAAATTATGAGGGGTTTTTTGTTTGTTTTTTTACAAGAAAACTTTTAACTTACCTTGAGCCGTTTTACTTCCTGAAGCTCGAGCGATGGCAACCCAGCAGAGCGCGGCCAATCCCAGGCGGATCATCGCGTGCACATACATGTTACTTATACTGCGGTGGGACGCTAATAGTTCACCAGCAGCCTCAATGCGACGAATAGAGCGCGAAAACACGGTTTGCTGTGTTTGCACCCAACAAAAATCCGCGTTACTCCCGTTAGATACTCGCGGTCCCTTTTTGCTTTCCTGTCTGTTTTTTGTTTTTAAGTTTCAAGTGATCTGTATGATTTGAAGATGGTCCGGGAACGTGCAGCGGCCAATGAACTCTCCTCTGTAGTCATGTTCGACCCCCGACCAATGCCAATTTAAGAAAGGCAGAGAGAGACCGAGAGAGAGAGAGTGCAAGAGGGAGAGAGAGAGAGGGGTCGAGAGAGCTTGAGAGATGGAGTGAAGGGGGAGGAGAGAAGAGGATCCTGTGCCGTGTGCGCTCAAGTCTGCTCGTGCTCTTCTTGGGAGTCTTTCTTATTGCTCATTTTTAATGCAGGAATTTCGAGTTAGGTGCCGTGTCCAACCAATTAAGCAGTGTGTTGACATTGACGCGGCTCTCAGCTGTGGGGTTATGTGTAAAACAACATTTTTCTTTTAAACAGGATCGCAGCCACCTGCGCACCAAATTGATGGGAGTGTGGTGTTGCATTCATAGGCCTACAACGCCATGTAGCCTACTCTTTAAGAGTTTGTTTGTTCGTACACTGTTTCTTTAATAGGGACATATTTGTTCCATGGGCCAATTTCACCTCAAAGATCTACTTTCCCATTAACCTAAACCTGAGAATCCTGTTTTTTGTTGGAGCTAATATCTAATCCCTCTCCGCAATGTCAGATAGGTATATGACTGGACGCGAGAGATCATGAGAAATGATAAAGAGTACCTACTGTCTTGTCTAATGCATTGTTCAATCATATGAACAGATCCAACATGTGTTCAATTCAACTCAGTTGGTCAATTATTGTATCAAGTCATATCCAATGTAAAAAACTATCTATCTATCATACAAAGTCTTCTTTTGGAGAAAAAAGGAAAAGGTCACTGCAAAAGTGTGGGATTTGTAATGTTGATTGATTTTCTTCTAACGCAGTATCAGGGGCCCTAGGGTCCATCTGTGGGCGTAAAACAATCATTTGCTTATTATAGCCGGGACTGGTCCTGCATACACAACTGCTCATGGCCATGACACCAGGATGCAGCTCTGTCATTCAGGGGACAAATTAAAAGCCATACATGTATGTTCTTATTATTCCTTCCAGTGACTCAATACTGTCAGTGTAAAGCAATCTGCGGGGAGAAAGGAGAGATCAGCTTGAAACAACAGAACTCTGGTCAGCAATTACATGATGTCACTTGAGGTTCCGGAGACCTGCCATAATCACGGCCTCATACTGATACTCTTCACTGCCCACCATTGAGCAATGAAGAGCCTGCAGGAGATACACTCCCTCCCTCCCTCCCTCCCTCCCTTCCTCCCTCCCTCCCTCCCTCCCTCCCTAGTGTTTGAACACTCATACCAGAGATGAATATGCCAGATGTTTATATGTTCACCGATTGTTATCCTTAGATCAGATAGATTTTCGTAGACATTTGTGAATGTGTGTGTGTGTGTCTTGTGTGCGTAAACGTGCACATCAATCACACGCCCTCTTCCTTCCTCTACGTGAGACCTGACAACATCACCGCAGACGTAAACCGTGAGCGAGGACACAAGGACGCCTGTCCTTTCACAGACAACCGCATTCCAGTCCAGCTCCGTTGCTCTCTGAATCGCTCTGCATAGGACTGCGTTGGCACACCCCATTACCCTACACATGAGGAGGGAAGGGTAATGGGATCCAAGGCCCCCCCATTACCCTCTTCCTAGGGGACCATAACCCTCTTCCTAGGGGACCTGCAGGGGGGAGCATAAAGCCGCAATACTGCGCCACCCGTTTCAGCCTGGCTGCTGACAAACTGTTGATGACACGTTTGTTTTTCAGCATGGGGCCTTGGAAGACAGCAAGCATCTGCTGTCCCTCCCTCCCTCCCTCCCTCCCCTCTCAACCTCCTTTGTGCCATATCACCTAAGTTAATCCGATGCGTTGACGTGTTTTCTGTTTGCATTTTGACTCACGGGCAGATTCCATGCTATAATTATGCTGTTTATTTTGATTCAATCAGAAATAATTGGGGGTCTTGCATTGAGGCTGATGCCAGATAACTTAATTCACTGCGAGGGTGGTGTGGTAAGTATTTGAAGGGGACAGGGGGGATGAATCTGATAAGAATGCATTGAAGTGTCATCGGCCACAAAGGCTAAAGGAATGATTTGGGAGTCTTCTGGAGTTTGCCCCGAAATACCTTCTTTAAGTTCTTTATAAATGTGGCTCACCTTTGATTGTTTGACGATGCTATGTAGGTTATCGTCTCTCAGAGGCGGTGAGTGATGCCGTGGTGTAACCAAACACCCCTCTAACACAAGGGGGCTTAGATTGAACCAAAACATGCAAATCCCCAGTTAGAATGTGTTGTTTTTATTTTATTTTTTTAAGTCAAGCAGTTCAGTGTAATTAAATGAACAACTGTCAGGGATGTGGAAATATCCCGTGTCCCTACAATCCCAACTCTCTGGTGTGATTGCGAGCACTTGAGCAACACGATGAGCTCAGAGTCACCGAGGGAGGTTGAGAAATTCAAACCAGACACTATAGAAGAAGGAGACACATCACTGAAAAAATCAGCCATTGAAATGCATGGGGAAACTTCATAACGCCAAGATGGCAGTTGTTTGCACATGTCCCGTACCGTTGATCCAATCATTTTGCAGGTGCTACGCGGTCACGCTTTTTGTGACACTTATTTTAAAGTTATTTTAATCCTGGCCTTGAAGCAGTCCATACCAAATCAGCTACAGGAAAGGTTAAAGTGATGTTGTTGATCTTGCTTTATCCAAAATTGCGGCATGATCTAGCTGACCGTGAGCGATGACGTCTTGCTGTCAGTGCCGGTGTTGTTATGCCGTAAATGAAAACTTTCGTGAAGCATTGCGCATGCGCAGTCCAAGATTACCTGTAAGAAATAGGGCTTTAAAACGTTAATTTGACACAAAACCACCAAACCCTTTCAGCGATTTTAGTCTGTTTTTCATTGTGATTTCAAAAATGTGTTTTTTTATGCCCCTTAGACCTCGGAAAATGGAGATACAGCTCTCTCCCAATTCATTTAGATAGGGTCCTGGTCTTGTTAAGACCAAATAGCTGCCCGAAAGGCGTTTCCAATATGGCCGCGAGTGAGGGGACTTGCCTAGAAGGACTTTGGTCAAACTCAACAGTGGTTCCTATACGGTACAAGTCATGGACCGTCTGGACCGGCTGCAGACCCAGGGCTGTCCGCAAGGATGGCATTGAGGCCTCGCCGTGCATTCTCTGCTCTATTTTTTTCACATGGGGTGACACACAAGGGAAGCCCGAGTGATGTTTAATTTACAGCCCGTAAGTCATAAAAGTAAGTCTGGTTATGTCTTGGTCATGGTGTAATGGGGGGGGGGGGGGTTCTGGAATCACAGCCAGCTCGAGGGATCCTGCACGGATAATCAAAGTGAAATGAATTATCGTGGAACTTTTCCCCCCATATTTTCTTAAAGAACAATGTTTTTATGCGGCATGGTTATTAGATTTTCTGCAAAGGCACTCAAGCACAGCAGCATGTCTTGAATGGTTCTCCTTTTGATTTAGTGCAATGGTTAAATGCCCTTCCTTTTTTGTAATTTACAGTATGGGGAAATATGTAACTCGTAATGCATACATCACCTTCGTATAAATCATAAATGTAAAATAACAATAATGTCTGTACCTATATCACTGCCCTGCCACGATTCTAGAACATCAGCCCCCTAACGGAAAAATCTGGAAACCAGAGATTTGAGCAAAACACAAGTGACGTACTTTACTTAGTTTCACATCTACACATACTTCACGGCGGTGTTTGTATTTACGCCTGGGCGTCAGCAGATGCTGTGCTGTTAACTCACGGCACGATGCGCGATGGATAGCATTGTACACTAAGAGGGGGGGACGTCTGGGATAGGCCTGTACCGTACCGTATGAGCATGCTAATGAACGGAAGAGATAGGAGCCCCATGGAGCGCCTAATGTCCTCCTCCAGATGGCATTACATCTCGACCCCGCAATTTGCTTCTTCTTCTTTTTTTTCCTCCCTCTGCAATACCTTCAGCCCGGTCCCCCACCCCCTTGAATGATTTAGAGTGTCCAAAACACGAACCCACTGAACCCAGCTGGCCGTCAGAGACTCTCTATTTGGTCTGGTGTCTGGGGGGGTGTTCAGCCCGAACACCACCACAGGCCCAGCAGGGAGGATGGTGAGGTGAGGGAGTGAGTGAGTGAGTGAGTGAGTGAGG
>JAOPJJ010000001.1:9236071-9246913 GCA_027122795.1 Enchelyopus cimbrius
AGGCACAAATGATATTGAATTTAACCTATAGCTAACTAGAGTTTATGTCTATATGGGGTTATGAACTAACTAGAGTTTATGTCTATATGGGGTTATGAACTAACTAGAGTTCATGTCTATATGGGGTTATGAATCATTGCAAAATCCAAGTCATCTTGCCCACAAAACTAATTTGGAAAAGCCCAGTACTGAAGCGAAATGAGTGAGTCTAGTAAGCTTGCAGTAGCCCCTTGGCAAGATTCCCATCAGTATCTGGTATGTCATCTATTTTTCAAATATTTATGGAAGCCACATACAAGACCTGCAAATTATGATTTCATCGTAACAAAAGACGTAATGTCATCAGATGATTTAACATTAACTTAGAACAATGTGGAATAAATGACCTGGACTGTTGCACAAATGCAAGATGGCCTACGTCGTAAGCTGGGACATTTTTATTATATTAATGTGGAATAAATGACCTGGACGTATTTATTATAGTTTTATTAAATAATAAATAACATGCTGCCAAATGTGGCCACGCAACATGGTCAAGCGCTGAGAGAGTGCAACCAACTGAACTGTGCTCAACAGTATTAACCCCAATTAGTCTTTTTAGAGCAATCAACACATCAACAATCAACACATCCAAAAACATCAACAACAACTTTGGGCTATAATATATATATTATATATATATATATTATATATATATATGTTGATGTTTTCGGATGTGTTGATTGTTGATGTGTTGATATATATATAATGACTAATTAATACCCGCATTATTATATATTTCTGGGCCATTCCCCATACAGCCTCCCATACAACAATACCAGCATGGCTGGTTTGCCCGAGAATTTGTTGCAATACTAATCAAGAACCCTGATAAGACCTACATTTTAAGATTAGCTTTGCTTAAGGAATAACAAAATTCCATGGCGTATCAGTGGCCTTAGAGGACTATGTGACAACAGTGTTCCAGATTCAGAGCATGCATTTGAATTAGGCCTAACAACAGAAGCAAAACCTAACTATAATGTTTAACACCTAAGCACTTCAGTGGTGAGGGTGGATTGTGGGCTGCGTCCAAGTAGCATGCATTGTGCTATACGATATATTAGTGTTGATATATTAGTGATGAGCCATGCGGACCGGGGGTCATTGTGTCAACCACTACAAAGAAATAGTTTCCTGTTGGCAGGATTGGACTGCATGCTTGGCTGAACAAGGAAAAAGAACTGTGTCACAGTTTGTCTAGGGGTATAAGTTGTATTAGTTGTGAGAGAATTACATCTGAAACTACTGTATATAGGCCTAGGAGGCTATGGCAGCAAACCACACAAAAGTGTATTTCTACTTAGGTAGGGGGGCCCAGCAGTTAGAGGGCAGATGTTATTCACTCTCATGTTTGATGTACACACTAGCTTCCACTCAGTTTTTCTAAATGTGTCTTCTATTATTTTCATCTTCAATGAAAATGACTGAAATGCACTCAAACCAACACTGGAGAAAAGGCTATGGTTGAATGGGCTATTCTGGGGCTGTGTTTAGAATGCAGCCATCCATCCCTGACATCGGGCAGCCTCCAGTGTGCACTTTACAAATTATTGTGTGAATTAGATATAAACTGGTCCAATCCAATAATGTAGTGTACGTTACGGTATCACACATGAAACGTGTGGCACTGAATGTCCTAAATATTATACACAGGATACTAGATTATTATTACAGGATGAATGATCTAGGATGCTACAGGAAAATACACACCATTACAATGTCTGTCAAAATGCCACAGGAGGAACGTGAGGATTATACATTGAGTAGTATAGTATAAGTATACACATTATTGGAAATAGTCAACTTTACTCTGCAGTCCCTTCAGAGCACTGTCGGAAACTATTCAAAGACCTTTGACATTATATTGAACTAGCTTCTTAAATACATAAACTATTGGATTAAATGCCACGATTTGGTCCATCAGCTGAACATGACTTTAAAATCCGTTTAATACACATGCGATACAACATGTTGACCCCTGTGTTACTGCCCAGTCCTCTGGGTATTATTTTTAGCGCCATATAATATAGAAGGTTGTTAACTCGCCATCTTGCAATTGTAAAATGTAGGTTGGATCCTGAACAGCTAAAAGCACGTTAGCCTGAGTTGGGTGTTGTTTGCATGTTGTGGGCGATACAGCAGAGAAATCAATGCTAGCTAGCTAATATAGAGACACTTACCTGGACAAATGTTTCAAAATTTGCTTTTTGATAATCCCAGCCATTTCTGTGTGTGTCTCGACTCCGCAGCACTCAATAAACCAACGACTGATGTGTTAACTTTGGAGCACCTGCTGCAACAATGTATCCAACGTTACACGTCGCATCTTCGTGGCCACTGGCGGGTACAACCCTTAGCTGCCAGGACATCGTCAACGTCGACCAGCCGTATCACAACCACCAGGGTCTGAGCAGTCCACTCCCATCCAGAGCTTCCAGTGTGAGGCGAGACCATAGGGTGTCTATGGGCGAGCCCACCACCATACGTCTGGTGGCATGGCGCCCCCTGTTGTTCACTCATAGAAACACAGGGTGTATGCTCCAAATAAGTGGTTAGCAAGATTTTTCTACTCGTGTACCCCCTCGAAGATATTTTTTTCAGCTGAGCACGCCCACATTATTACTTTATTATTAACAATACATTATTAATAATGTATGTGCGTTCTATTTGGCAGTGTAAACATGAACATTAAAAGGGTGCAAAAACTCACTCACAATTGAGTGAGTATTTGCTCACTAAACTTATATGGGAGTATCCGGATTTTACTGATTTTATAGAAATGTTCTGCGTGCCCCCTGCAGTACTTCAAAGTACCCCTAGGGGTACGCGTACCCTCATTTGAGAACCACTGATCCAAATCAACAAACACATTTAGTTTGTAGGTGGGACTACTATGTACGGTATTTTTTCCCACGATTTACGAAGAAACAAAAAACCATTGGGGAGATGTAATGACACAGAATTGTAACACTTGGTTCATTATAATAACACTCGTGATTTGTTAAGCTAGTTCGTATGATACAAGGGTACAAAATCCAGATCAGCAGAGGGCGTATTTTTCATTTGGGGTAATACGCTCGTATCCTGGAGCATGCGCATTTCGGACTGCCTCGTCCTGGAGCATGCGCATTTCTTGTGTTGTTGAATTTGTTATGACAAGCCGAGGCCTCGGACTAAATTAGAAAAAAATCCCTGTCTCTGTCCTGGGGAATCCACGATGGAGGACATGGACTTGGACCTTGACCAAGACTTAATGCAAAAATTTAGCTGCATGGGTACATCGGATAAAGACACTCTGATTTCGGAGTTTCAGAGACTGCTCGGATTTCAACTCAACCCGGCAGGATGCGCCTTCTTCTTGGACATGACCAACTGGTGAGACCGGGGACTTCCTGGGCCTTCCTGGGTGTGTTGGCTGGCCACTGAACTACAGCGAGCCGTTAAGGGACTACTCACCCCAGTGTCATTGTTGAGTGTTATACTCAAATTATAAACACATACATCCGACGTTATATTTTGAACCAAAACATGGTCAATGGGGGTTTAATCCGCCCTAAATGACATTAGCAGCAACGACATTAACTAACGTTAGCAGACACGGACGGTGGACTCATGAGTTGTGTGTCTTCTGGGTTTGAGTTGTTATTATTTTATTTTAAAATAAAATAAAAACTCTGGTTTATTGGTACTGTTCTTGCTGTTTTTCAAGTTTGATCTTGACTGGGTTGACTTGAATTAGTTGACATTTGTGGGTTTACTCTAGTAGTGTACTGAAAGGGTCGCCAACGGCCACCGTACTGTATGACGTAACCACACAGTGGGTTACTCGGTCGCCTCTTCTAGAGCTGTGAGGCGCATCGCAACATGTTATAACATGGGACATGTGTGCCCGTCAACGTACATACGTGACCACCGTCGAGTGTTCGAAAATTAGCAAACCTTTTTTAAACCGAAAGAGAAACTGGTCAAACTAATAATCACGTGATGTCACTGGTGTCGGGAGGGCCTTCAGTCGCGGTTTTGTGGCCTTGGCCCAGTACAGCTTTTTGAGCAAAGCATATTAAACGTAATTGTTAATATCAATTCTGGTCCATGTTTATACAATAGTGTTGTTTTTTTAAAGATTGAAACCATCTTTTGCCATCAAGTATCAGCAACCCAAGCAAAAACAATCACCCCGATTTCACTTACTTATTATGTTGCATATGATGACAAACCAATTGGACTCTTCCCTTTCAGGAATTTACAAGCTGCCATAGGTGCATACTACGACTTTGAGAGCCCCAACATAAACGCGCCGTGCATGTCATTGGTAGAAGATGTGACCATTGGTGAAGGGGAGTCCGTTCCACCAGACACACCATTCACTAAGACATGGAGAATACAAAACACAGGTAGGTCTGTGGGACATATGTCATGGTCGTGTTCAAGCCCACCATCACGCACTTGACTTGAAATTACAATATTCTTCATCTAACGTTTTCTACAGGTGCTGAGTCGTGGCCTCCCGGGGTCTGCTTGAAGTACGTTGGAGGGGATCAGTTTGGCCACGTTAACATGGTGATGGTGCGGTCTCTAGAACCCGGGGAGAAGGCCGACGTGAGCGTGCAGATGCACAGCCCTGTGGCTCCCGGGATGTACCAGGGCCAGTGGAGGATGTGTACGGCTACCGGACTCTTCTTCGGGGGTAAGATCCACAAAAACTAATAATTATTAATACAGGTTAAAATGTTGAAGTTCAAATGTTCACAATAAATCAGAAGAGAAAAGGTACAAAATGAAAAAAACGTTTATATTTACAGAGAACAAAAATAAAAGGATAGTATTCATACAACGTGAGAGTTCTGGGCCTTCTATATGCTTTTAATGTATTGTATTTTAACTTTTACTTTACTGTTTACTGTTGCATCTTGCATCTTTTGAGCTGCACTTTGGTATCTTAAAATGTGCGTTACAAATAAAGTGGATTCGATTGTATTAAAAAACGGCCACTGTAAACAAACGTTTGTGGGGTTTTTTTTGCACGTGCATGCGTGTGCGGCTGTTGTTCCAATGGCACATCCTGATCCTGAGGATTTGGTCTCTTCCCAGATGTCATTTGGGTCATCCTGAGTGTGGAGGTTGGTGGCCTGCTGGGCGTCACGCAGCAGCTGTCCTCTTTCCAAACGGAGTTCAACACGCACCCCAACCGCAGCCTGGAGGGAGACTACAACCCCTTCGCTTCGCCGCAGAAAACCAGATACCCCGGCAGCACCGACAGTGGTCTCCATGAGGACAGTAGTCTGAAGGACACGGGGGAGCACTGGGAGGCCACAGCCAATCCGCTGCAGCAAGATCAAAACGGACTGTCACACAATTCAGTGAATATAGCCGCCAACAGTCTCCAAAGCAATCTATCGGTAGTGACTTACAACCAGGTAGGTCGCCCCGTTGCGGTTTCCCCTTCGTCATGCATGACTGACGTACGCATCAAAGTAACGTTAATCCGAAGTGTGTTTGTGTACCCAGATGAGTGTTGCTCTTTTTTACAGGGTATCCGCGGGGCCTCTAAAATTCTTAAATCCGAAATGTCTAAAACTCTCCTAAAATCTCATAAAAGGTCTTAAATACGTCTAATGTTACTTTTATTTAAAACATGTATAAACTTCAGTCTCGCTTTTAAATGTTCAGATTTTTGAGAACGCTATAACGTAACAAAAATTTTTTGTTACGTTATGGTGTCCACAAAAATCCTCAAAAATAATTAATATACTTTTAAGTAATTCCGGGCCTACAAGTTTCCTTCAGGTCTTTTGTACTTTTTTGCCATTATCAATGTGAAATGGGTCTTGCATTGTATTCATTATGGTCTTAAAAATGTCTTACATTTGATTTGTTGAAACCTGCAGAGACACTGTTTTAGGCTAACCCTGCTGTATTTCTCTCCGCAGGGTATACAGGGACCCTACCCGTTCGGGCACTCATAAATCTCCCGGTCGAGAGCCACTAAGCCTCTGGAGTCGAACGCACTGAGGCCTTGTCCTTAGCTGGTGGCGAGCCTGGAGCTTCACAACAAACACTTTATGCAAAGTCTCCATTTCAGCCAGTGTAGCTCCGGCCCCCTGCTTCAGCCCCGCCGTGAGAATCCAGAGGTCACCGCTCCTAACCTACAGCTCAACCAACACCCTCATATCCACTGTATGCATGAGTGAATGCTAAGTTAAAACAAGAGTGCTGTTGAGAGTGTTGGTGAGAGATGCTGTATTGAAATCTTTTTTTTTTGTGATCAGAGTGCAGAAAAGACTTTTGGATATCTGGCCAGAGTGTGCGCATGTGTGTATGTGTGCCGTACCAGTGTGTGTGTGTGTGTGTGTGTGTGGGTTTGCAACATGAAAGAGACTTTGGAGGAAAAGCCATTTAAATTTGCCGACTGATTCTTTGGTTTCTGCGCTGGTGTAAAACTCACTGGCTCCAATTCTGAGTTAGCCAAGCTAAATTTGCATGCTGATTCATGGCCTCATTTGTCATCCGTTTCACTTTTGTTTGCTTTGTATATCAATTTCTCGTGTACACTTTTTTTTGTTGATCTAGACAATTTGATTAGTACGGGTTATTTCTACCGAATGTACCTTTTTTTTTAAAAGATGTTCATTGCTCTATTCTTTACTTATAACCTTTAAGATGATAAAATGCAATTTAAAGATGCTCCACTAGGGCGAGCAAAGTATCAACCTTTAAGTCAAACTGGGCTCCCCAAAACAAGGGATTTCCCAAGCACCCAAACAATGTAATGTTTTCAAGTATGAAAATGAAAAATAACTATAACAAAATAATTGTCATGTGTCTGGGGTGACATTTTTAACACTTGCTATCAGGAAAAACATGAAGCAGCTTTGATGAAGCTGAAAGCATGATTTTGCCCTATTTAACAGATATTGTAGATGAGCCATTTGGTTAGTAATGACTACTTTCAAGCATCAACCACATGTCAACACTTTCATCACACATAAATGCATTCTGTCGCACCAAATCGGGGGAAATTGCAACCTAAATATTTTCTCAATTGAAGCAGAATGTATTGAGTGAATGTAAAAAAATATTAACTTTAATTATTTGTAAACAACTACCCAAAGACTATTATTGATCAATGGCCTTTTTTCTGATTATTCATATTTCTGTCAGTCAGTAAACCTTTCCAAGGGTGTTTCATATAAAATAGTTTTTTAATATTTGTTAGTATTATCTGGACTACACATTTAAAATATTTCAGCTTTAATTGCAGTAACTGTCAGATCTATGCACTGAGTTAGGTTACTTTTGTCGAATGGGCCTCACTGTGGCTCTTTGTTTTTCCAGTAGTTCCTACTCATGGATCCCGGGGGCTTTGTGCAGCCTTTGAGCTTAAAGTTATTCAACAACAGAAATGCACCCTCTTTTCCGGAAGAACCTTTTTTGATAACGGTGTAGGCTGATTTCGCCCCAGGAGAAAGTAGTCCTACATCGTCCATACCACAGAAAGTGCAAACAATATTCGTTAATTCCCTGAAATGTGTTAATGTCATGAAAGCGTGAACCATACTGATAAAACAGTAAAATATAAGAAGGCGATCCACTCGCTTGTATTCATTGGTCAGATAGCGAAAGAATCAGTTGGCATGTGTTGGACTGAGACTTGCCACACAGATGTTTTTTTCTCTCCTTGTGTGTTGGATGACAGTTTGTAAAATTAAATTATAACTAAAATGGTTTGAAGTCTGATGTGTTTCCTCCTCAAAGTTGACCTGTCTACCTGGGCTTCTAACAACTAACTGAGATTTTCTATTGACGTTGACATTGCGCATCCCTCTCCAAATAGGCAGTTACTGTTCAAATATATAGACCTATGCAGTGCAGATAAAAAGGCACTGCTCAATGAAGAGCCTGTCATGGTTTCATCAATGTAGCTCCATAATCCGAAAGGCCTACTGGTATTTTGCTGTGATTCAGGAATAGCAGTCCCCCCAATATTTACAAATGATTGATTTAGCCTAGATCACTTTTTACATGTAAACACAATTCTTTTTCATCATTACTTGACAAGTTGCAAAACGCAAGCGCGTCTCTACACACATGTTTGAGTAGAGACTACATCTTATATATTTGTATATGGTTCCAATTGATCACTTACAGTATATTGTGAATATAGATTATAAACCGTTATCTCTGATAGAGCGTGGATAATTGTCTCATTCTAAATTATCGGGTTTCACCAAAAAGGAATCCAGGTAGAGCCTATAAGATTCTGTAGGCCTAGGCCTGGTTCTGCAACCATAAAGACATGACAACACTAAAAGGTTTAAAAACATTTAAACGTTAAATAATGAGACCACAAAAAGAACAATTATGTTGCTACTTTCGTCTCGATGTAGTTCTGAGTCATTTCAGTTCCAAGGGGGTTTCACATTGCCTCCATAGCCTGGAGGCTACTGGTCGATTGGCTCTGTGCCCCCCCCCCCCGCCCCCCCAGTTGTCTGCGTAACCATGCAGCTTCGGGGAGTGGCTAATGAAGCACTAATTGTGCTCTCCCATTTCTGCCTTAAGGCTAATTCATGTGTTGTGACTTATACTATTAAACAACATATTTCATCCTATTGTTTAGTATTTGCATGGCTTTCGTTATATATGCATGTAGGCCTATATCATTTGCAAGAGGTGTTAGGGCGTTGGAAAATGTAATTGGATTAGATACTGTTTAGCAACATTTCAACACTCCTGTGTAAACAGGGCTGTTTAAGCTAACCAAACATTTGCACAACTTTTATCCCACAGTCTCCTCCCTTTCGCCTCCTTTCAATATATGGCTCCACAAGTAGCGCAATTTGTGACGCGGTTCAGAATAGCCCTGGAGTCTGCTAATGTTACTGGTATAAACACTGTTGAGAACTGGTTTGAAAAACATAATGAGACAAATTATAATGGAAACTAGATTGATACATACTATAGCCCTGTTTAGTTTTTAGTTTAGATAGTTTATTTTGAATAGGCCTACGTAAAAAAATGTGTCATACACTAATAGATAGTCGTAAAGAAAAAAAGAGAAAATAAAAAAAAACATTTAAACTACTACTACTACTACTACTATAGCCCTGAAAAGGAAGTTGGGACTGTACAAACAAACTAGTCCTATAACTACACAGTATACAGTATTTATCTAGGGATGAGGTGGTTTACAGTGGAAATGTCTGTGGTGACTGTGAGACATGGGAGGTGGAGGCAGAAGCTTTTCCTTCTATGTGAAACACATCCGATTAAAATTTTACATTTATCTAAACATTCCATAACATGTTTGTATTTACTCAACAAATCATTGGTTTTAGTGTTCTAATAAATTAGGGGCATCAGTTGTTACCACATCAAATAATTTCAAACTTACGACAACATTATGCACTACAATTTGTCGTTATACAGCCATTGACACCTTGTTCAATTTGAAGTCAGGGATTAATCACAGTGCCAGGAGCCATTACAGATGTGAATTATTCAATTTTAATGGTTCTACGAGCACAGCCAAAGGAAGCAAACAGCCCGGCATCTCCCGGGGCCACGAGTGACACCTCCTCTGTTTACCTAGGAACCTTCAGTAGGAACCTACAGTACGAACATGGCCCCGGGTCAACAGAGAGAAGGCATTTAAAACCATACTAACTAGGACACACCCTCTTGATCAGCAATGATACGTCCACAGTGGCATTTTGTCCCAAAAGAGTCACTCTCACTTTCTCTCAGAGAGAGAAACAGTGAATGCTCTGAAATAAGAAGGAGGACTTGAAATGCAAGAGAAGGACAATGATAAAAGGCTGTGCTTTCAATTGACTTTAACTAACCATCTTGGCTCAGGGCTATCCCGTGCCAGGCGTGCCAGGCATCCCAGGCACGCGTCTGGGCCTATTCTCAACAACCTGTCTCCTCTGCTGGAGGTAAGAGGAACTCCCACACTGAGGTGGTTGTGGTTGTTGTTGTGGTGGAAGATACACTCACCGGCCTTTCGCTGAACATCCTACGCAACCGGAAAGCTCAAGAAAGGTAGGCTACTTACTTTGTTATTTTTCAATCCCAAACCACCTTTTTTTCTCTTAATTTTCTTTTTTTCTTTACGACTATCCTTTAGTGTATGACACATTTTTTAATGTAGGCCTATTCAAACATAGCAGTCCTACCTATATTTGTGTTGTATTTTCAAATGAGATATGAATGATACATATTCATTAATATCAATGACATTACTTGAATTACTGGTAAAGTGCACCATCTGATGCTAAATGTTAATAAGAGTAACAATAAAAAAAGTCATTCTTCAATGCATACTATAAAAAAATGTGTAAAAAAATGCACACAAAAATGGCAACACATTCAGCGTTGACAAAAACGATTGTTTCCTCGAGATTTTCCAGTTTTTTCGAGTAAAGTATGAAGAAAATATGTTGCTTCCTTCGCTTTATCATTACTGTACAACTCAAATATGCATGCACACACACACACCACACACACACACACACACACAAAATAGGTGTGTAGAATAAAGATTAAATTAATAGGTGCGATATCAATGTCTGCTTTTGTCGGGTGAGAAGACGAATGCAGTGAGCCACAATTGGCCGACAGTTTTACAATTGCCTATCAGTTTTGAACAAAAAACTAAAAATGAGTCACTTTTTTCTGTGTACACATTTAAAACAAAGCATGCAATAGATTAGCACGCTATCTTGCGCTCTCACACACACACACACACACACACACACACACACACACACACACACACACACACACACACACACACACACA
>JAOPJJ010000001.1:9376105-9391851 GCA_027122795.1 Enchelyopus cimbrius
ACATATTTATAATTCTATGTCTGTATGTCTTTATATGTCTTTTCTTTTACTATGGACCATCATGTGTCCGAAATAAAAATGTATTGATATATCATCGGCATATTTGTGATGGAAACGCACGTTGCCATTGGTCCATCTGGGTCCATAAAGTTTTGAGAACCGTCGCCAGTGTACATTGAAAATGAATGGCAACTGGTCGCCGCGGTCACTCAAGTCGCGTTTGGTGGTCATTGCAAGCCAGAGTGTGCGTGGTCATGCTGTTGGTGGTATGCGACGTAAATAGGCCTGTTGGTGGCGGTAGGCAGCGCAATGAATTGACAGATATGCAAACAATAAATTACAGATTAAGACATTGATGTACACGCGAGCAACGCAACGCTACTGTATTATTTTTAAAAAAAAATATATTTTGCATTTTATAACATGTTGGTGTGCCGCAGCATTTTTTTACTTATCTGAAGCGTGCCGTGGCACAAAAAAGGTTGAAAAACACTGATGTACGGACTAAGTCTCACATGGACATAAAAAGTGGTCTTAATATTTAATAAAGACATTCTATATGAGTCTCTCTCTATCTCAAACCATTGTGACTCTACAAACAAAAAGGTAATTATGTGAAGGAATCTGTGTACAATCTGATGTAGTCTGATAGAGTTCATATTTGATTACTTATACCACTATATGCTAGATTTATGAAATTATATATATATAAAAAAAAACTGTCATAATGCTGTTTGTGTGTTTTGATATAAAGTGTTAATATATCTAAAATGGTTTCATAAGATCGAGGAGCCATCAGTAAATTCCTGCAAATTCAGACAGTTGGGGTGTAGAAGATGACAGATGTTACAGCATATGCTGCATGAGCAAATGCTCATCACACATCTCAGGCTCACCACAATCCACGCCAGACAGAACCAGAGGAGAGAAGCGAGGAAATAACACCTAACAATACTGTCGCCGGGTTTAATGACGGCACAGAACGTCTTTTTTTTCGTTGGTGTGATGGCTATTTGAGGATCATTTTGGTTTGTCGTGACACAGTGAACCCTAATGTGCTTATTTAGTTGAGGGTCCTCACTGGGGGGGCTGATTATACAACAGATAAAACACACCATGCATAAATCAATGACCAGCAAATCATAAGGCCAGGCGGTAATGATTGATTTTTGGGGTGCGAGTCATCTCCTCAAAACCATTGCAAAGTGCTCAACATGTGAATATAGCCAAGCCGACAGACGGGAGTAAAATGCATTGAAATTGTAAAAGACCTTTGTTTCAACCTTGTGCGTGGTAAAAATCAGAGCTGAGTTCTGCTACCAGCCCGAGCTAGCATCAGCACTAGGTTTAGCTTCATGGCTAGCTTTGTTGAAAAACACTCGCAACGCTGATAGCTCATCAAGTGTTGAACGCATAATGGCTCTTTATAACGATTTTTGAAGCTGTTGTGGTGTCCTTTATATGATTGACATGTTTGCAGCTTCTAACTGGTCACACATGTCAGTGAAATGCCTTCACTGATGACATGCATAACGTGACATTGAGGTTTCCTCTCAAAGTGAACCATATGTTCAAATTACGCAAGTGAATGATTCCTTTGTGCGGCATTCCTCTCTTCATGCATGACCATCTTGTGTCATTTATTGTGGAGCACTAGTCACTCACTGGGAGTAAAATGAAAACAGTTGAAACTTGAATATGAAAGCACAAACCCCATTCCCCAAGAGTCTCAATGTAGGAACTTAGGAACTTATAGCATGTGCCCTTCAATAAAATAGCTAGCTAGCTAGAGGTGATTAACGCCCCTATAGTCACGTTTCGGCTCACACTCCAGTTGGGAGAGAGTAAATCAATGTATGGACTGAATGTGGGTGGTAAAAGCTTGTCAAACAGGGAGGCTGCTGGACAGGAGCACCCTGACCCCATATTATTTACCTGCACCTGCCTCTCTTTGAAGGATCTTGCCTTTTTAAAAAGCATACGTTCATATATCTCAGGGCCAGAGGGACAAATCCATATTTCTTCCCTTGTTGTGTGTCAGCTAAACTGAACTGTGAGCGATCCAGGAGACCCTTGGCACCGGCCCAGTGGCCCCTATCCTCGACAGGTTCCTAATTGAAGAACTGATAAGCACCGCAGGGCTCTGGCAGGCCTGCACCCTGGGATGGGTGGTGCTGCCCGTGGCAGAGGTGGTGGTGGTGGTAGTGATGGAGATATTGGTCGAGGTCGAAATGGTGGTGGTGATGGAGATAATGGTCGAGGTCGAAATGGTGTTGGTAGAGATGGAGTTTGTGATGGTGGTGCTGGAGGATACAAAAGGAGTCAAGGAGGTCGAGGCGGTGGAGGTAGTGCTGGAAGTATTGGTTGAGGTGAAAGTGGTGGTGGTAGAGATTGTAGTGGCAGGCGTTAAGGTGGCGGAGTTGGTGGCGGATACAAAGGGGGTGTTGAGGTAGTGGCACTGGTATGGGTGGAGGTGGTGGTGCCGCCAGTGGGTTTACTGGTGGTGGTGGTGCTGGAGGCGGAGGTGGGGCAGGTGCACACTACCGGACTTAGCTCAGCGTAACCACCACCACCAGCAGAACCCACCGAGCCAGCCGAGTTTTGAAACTAACCAAAACTGACAAACAGGTGTACAAAATCACACTGAATAATAAGATCCCCAGTTATCCATTATCTGTTATCCCTGATGACGAAAACCTCTTGCGAGCCTCTGCCACCAGACTCTGGATGCAGGAGTGGAGTGGCATAGCAACACAGACGCTATGTTGGGCCAAGTCCCGGGCCGAGACGTTTGACGTCAGGTGTTCTTCCTGGGATGTTGTATTTTAGTTGGTGCTATCACATGTTTCCTTTTGTCTTAGGTAGGTATAACGCACACAGTTTGCACCTATTGTGGATAAAAACGGCTCGGTGCTCACACTTACTATTAGAAGCGTCTCACAGACGTGAAGGCAGACAGGCGAAGGCAGCCTGTGCTGCGGGGTTTTCATCTTGATGGCGGCTCTGGGTTTGTCCTGAGAATGCATTGTTCAAGTATTTCAAGTGTCGACTAATGAAGCCAACTTTCATAGCTAAACAGCCACTTTTGAGGTGTCTTCTGTGATATAGAGTGCATGCAGCTGTATAATATTTCTGCAGGGTTCCTAATGAGCATCGTGCTTGTGCTGTGCCAAATATATGTATTGGGTTTTTCAAAAGCTACAGTTATTATAAGCCAGCCATTTTTGAATCCAATCTGCATCAAATACCAGCTTGGTGCTTGCATCATACAGCAATTACGCCTGTTTCCCATGTCCGTTAGCCATTAGTCTGGGGTTAGGGGGTACAGAATGATCAAAGCCTTAATATACTTCTTTTTCTTTGGGGGGGGGGGGGTACTTTTACCTTTACTTCCATCATCCATCATCTTAACATTGTTTTTTTCACTGAAAGCACTGCAAGGCTGTCTACTTTCTGTGTTTAGTCTCATGAAGCTTGTAATCTTTATGGTTGACCTTACACACTTCCTGTGGTCAATTGATGTTTGGTTTTTGATGCCAAATCATCAATCAACAAATGCTCTTTGTAGTAGTGTTTGAAAAGTAGTGTTTGTTTTCCCCCTCTAGGTCTAGGAGATATTAGAAACACAAACAGTAGCTTTCTAGGGGTATGTCTTCAGCCCTCAGTCAAGGGCAGCAGACAAGTGTACTCTTGAAAATAACAGCCCCCTCTTCTGATAAGAAAAACAGTTGTGCATTTGGATAAGTGTTCCAGGACAACAGAGAGGTCACTGTCACTCCACTGAATGAATATGTTTTCCTTCAACACTTGCTTCGCCTGCTGACAATTTTTCTATTGTATTTCCGCAAAAGAATGCAAGTTTTGATTCCCTATTTTTCCTGAGTACCTGTTCCATTGTGTCTCTGAGAGTAGGTCAGAGGGGGGAGGAGTAGTGGTTCTGCTGAGAAATTTAATTTCTTGCCTCAAAAGCCAAAAGAAAAGCCTGAGCTGTTTGTATCAGAAGGGAGGAACCTCCTTCTCGGGAGTCAGACTGTCTCCGGGCGCCACGGATAGGAAGAAATCGCCCCGGCAGACCGGGCGATAAGCTTGGTTTGTCGCGGTTCTTGACAGTAAGTTGAAATTGTGTGATCTTTCCCAGCAAGGGGGAAAAACCCTTCAGGTGAAAAATGCAACACGGGGCCGACTCGGTGAAGTTTCTCAGGCAGATAGGGGAAGCGGCGAGACGGGTTGATAGCGTCGCAATACATGACAAGCAACAAGATTAGAAAAATAGAGTATATTTAAAGGCACAAATCTTGCCATGCCAGATGCTATGCATTCCGGATGGCGTAAAACATTCCCCCCGGAGAGAGACACGCAGGTGTATCCCATCTACCTCTCATATCTCTTCATCCCCTTTAACGTGACATACAACAAATGTAATGATTGAATTTGTCGTCCGTGAACGGGGCGCCCAAGTCGGAGAACGTCAGGGTTCGAGAGACTGGAGGACTTTGGTTTCCAGGTGCAGACTTTCTGAATGT
This sequence comes from Enchelyopus cimbrius, assembly GCA_027122795.1. Classification (NCBI taxonomy): domain Eukaryota; kingdom Metazoa; phylum Chordata; class Actinopteri; order Gadiformes; family Gaidropsaridae; genus Enchelyopus; species Enchelyopus cimbrius. The sequence continues at coordinate 9,380,629 of JAOPJJ010000001.1, forward strand.
CAGTAAAGATCGATCACTACAAGATGGTAAATGGTGTCGCAACAAGACCCCTGGGAACGAGCGCCAATAGACCCTCTTCAGAGATGCATCATAGCAGGACAAACACAGGTGTCACTAATTACGAGTATGCCCTTATTATTCATTAGCAGGGAACAGGCGGTAGGCTGAAGCTAGTGGACCATGTGCCCTGAGGTGAAAGTAGAAGACCCATAATTACTGTTAGGTGTCTTGAACAACACATCTGTGGAAAATGGATACTGGTCAGTATAGGGTCATGGATGGGAAAAAGAACAATGCTGCAGTGATACGTAAACATCTTTTTAATTTTCAAAGTAAGTAAGTTAATACTTGATAAGGCACCGCAAGGGAAATTCTGTAATTATTTGATGTGTAATTTTTTTATCTCCTAGTGGAATGAAATCAGACCGTGGTTGGCTAAAGACTAATGATTTATGCAATATTAAATGGTAGTGCGCTATTAACTTGTCGGTACACTACTTTAGCAAATGATTTTGTAGTTAAGGGGTCGCTATTATTGCCTGGACTCTAGATCATTAGAGATCATGAGATGAACTCATGATTAATGAATGCAGTATTAATTAAACATTATTCTCAAGAAGTCCCTTGGGGAGATGATGTAGGGCTGTCTGCCAGATGAAACCTTCAGGAATGTGTGTAAAAATCTCACTGAAGTTCTTTGTTCCATGGCCTTTGATGTAGAGGCACAAGACACCGTCACCTTCATCTCCAGCTTTACCCATGATGCACTTGAACAGCACTTAAGTAACAAAGCACCTCTCACCCTGTGTTGCTCTGAACTCTTGGTATTTCCACTCTTTAGAAACGTTCTGGTGTCAGACCTTGGTAAGTTACCCCAATATTGATCCTACGATTTGATGGTTCTCAGGCTCACTTGTAAGTAGCTCCTGGATAAGAGCTTAAACGTAAAGAAAGGTCAAGAAGATAACACACAATAAGTGCAGCAGAACAATGTTTGTGTGAGGGAGTATGTGTGTGTGTATGTGTGTGAGGAAGTGCACGTGTGTATCCAACATGTCTTCAATGCCACATCACAAGCCGCACATATAGTGAGTACCTCCTGGGGTCTTCCCCGTTAGGTACTCACTATATGTAGCTCACAGTAGCTCACAGAGCACGAGGCTGGCCCTCTTTGAAGCCAATCTCTCCCAATCACTTGTTCCATTTCAGATCAATGAGGTGCATTGAATGGCCACGAGTGGGCCTTTCTTCTAGACTGCAGAGCTTCATTTATCTTCTCCTTAGTGTTCATCTCAAGTTATATGAAATCAGCACCATTGTGGAGAATACAGGTGTTTTAATATGGATCGAAAGGCCCTTTTTCGCATTGCAACTTGAGCCTTTTGACAAAATCCTACTGACTTCATCACATGCAGCATAACAGATGGGCTGTTTTTATCTCACATTTTGCATTCAGTGCAGGGAATTAAATTCACAATAAGCCACTTATTTTAGTCGTCTTCAACCCCAGAGAACCCTTCTGTGGGAGCTGTTGGTGAGGTAACTAGCAGAGCTGCTTTGTGGGGACTCTGGTGAATATTTAAATGACGCATTTCTGTCCTCCTGCCGTAGCGGCTCTGCTGACAATATGGGGCCAGCTTTCCTCCAACTCTAATGAATCATTTGACTGTGAAGCCGCCTGGTTCTGCGGAGAGGGCCCTGGGAGTATTGGAGTGAGTGAGCAGTGAGTCCAGCATCGAGTCGGTCCAACAGCTCCCCTCCATGCAGTCCTGTTATCCAGAGAAGCGCTTTGTTATTTTCATATTGGCTTATGGGTGCATCTCTTATCTCTCATGGATGGAATTTCATGTAGAGTGATGGAAGCTACAATTCCTGACCGAGGAAATCCTTCCTCATGAGGCATCTGGTGGGAACGTTTGGCTGTGACTCATTCATGAAAACGGCACTGAAAACTTAGTGTATAGACGATAGAGGATTTATTTTATAGAGCTCTGTTTTGGTCGACATTCTTTTATGATGTGAAGAGATGGTTTGTACTTTGATGGCATGTATGCCCTATGCTACAGACAAATGTTAAGGTAGACACCATAGCTCTTTAGCATCTGTGTAATGTCCTATCTCACCGAGGTAAGGTGCCTGTCTATGAATTGGAACATCTGGCTAAGAGCTATTTCCCCATGACAATCTTTGACATTCTGTCTTTTATGATCCATACACATGTATAATTATTTGTATGCCACTCGAATGTTATACAACCGTGGGTGCTTTACCTTAATGAAGTAACAAATCTGTTTGTTGTCGACAGCAACGAGCACTTGCTTTTTGTGTTTTTTCGGTAATTGTAGTAATAATAACATGGAACAAATCCCATTGCATCCAATTCAAGGGTGATTCACGATGATAGACAGCCAAGTCTCGGGTTTGGCTTAAAGCCAGGTTTTGCTTTGTGTTAAATGAATACAGTGATTGGCCTGTAAACAAATTTATGAACACCAATTGGCTATGACGATGATAACATGTCTATCATTAACTGATGACTTGGTGTGATTGAATGAAAAACAAAATCTCAAATAACGTGAGTTGCTTTCTTTGTATGTTGCTGAGGCTTGATTTCCTAATATAATCAGAATCACTTCCTGTATGGCCATTAGTTACTTACTGGTTTCCAGCCAAGGAATGTAAACCGTAAATGTATAGGTTTTATCGTTTGAACACACTTGCATGTACAATATATCAACATGGATGTGCTGCTGTGGACTATATATTCAATTCATATATCCCAAGTTTTGATCTTTCTCTGGGCTCTGTAGGACCCTGAGCCTGAATGCTGTGGGGGTGTCCTTCTTATTGGAATAGTTTAAATGTGTTGACCTCGCTGAAGGAGAAAGACTCAGGGCAATACATGCACTTTCTCCATGTGCCCAAACAACGAATACAATAGGGCCGATGGCAAAGAGGAAACATTTGACCAACTTCTTCCTTACCCATTCAATATCAATACATAAGAGGCACAGTAATGATGAGCTTGAGAACAGGATGTTAATATAAAAGCATGACATGATGATGAACTTTTAAACCCTCAGACCCCTCGCCCTAAATTCAAACTGAAACCATTCCTGCCCTAATCGTCCAATGAGATGCTTTCATGTTGCAAATGGACTCACTATGCAAATGTTCGCTGATAATTAATCCTCACCAGTTTCCTTCACCACTTCTGGAATCTCGGCTCATAATTGAGTGGATTTAAGCCATGATTTTATCTTAAATTTAAAACCAGTAAATGTACTAATGTCCCTGATCTCGTTTGGTATTACCAGTATATTAAAGATGGACCTACATGATTATCTCACGATTAACATCAAGACTGTGCACGGCTTTCACAGTCTTCAGAATGGGAGTAGGGTGGGTCCCTTGTTCTGAGAACCAGGGCTTTGGGCCAAAGAGTGTTCTGCCGTACAGTACAGGACCGGCTCATTCCCACCAGCTGTTTATCCAACAGGTCAGCCAGACCCTGGCCATTCGATCCACAGCTGGCTGAATACACGCCCCGGAAAAAATTGGTCGAGGGCCAATGTCTCTGGCAGGGCCGCACTGCACAATGTGCTGAAACGCATGTCGGACTTGTCCAGCACACTGCAAAGCAATCTCAATGGGCCTTATTGATTTTCTCGCGGCCCAGAAGGGGTGGAAGGCAGCTGTGTGTGGGCTGTGCAGTGGACGCATCTGGTCCTTGGGAGCAGTGGTGCATTGTGGTTAATGCAGTGGGTATACTTTGGTGACCCGTAAATCATTCTAAGGTTTGCAGAAACTGTCACAAATCAAATTATTTCTACATTATTGATCCAAATCCAAATATCAATTAAAGTAGCCATTGTACTGTTGACATATAATCACAATAGAGAGATGGCTGCAAATTGACAACCAGGCTATGTATTGCAATAGTGACTGCGACTGCATGTTGAATTGTTTGACTTAAAATGGTGCATGTGCTGTCCGACAACTGAGTATTATAGTCTGTAGCCAAGGCGGGGCCCTGTAGCTTCGGCAGCCGATAGACTCCGAGGTAACTACACAAATCAGTGACGGGGGAGAGGCAATTGGGTTCAGACCACACCTGTACAATCCTGAGTATTTCAAAGATATTGGGTAGCTGTATGGTAGATACATGCCTCTGTGAAATGTGGTTTGGTATTTTATGTGTCTAGATCCTGCTTTCCATCACTTTAACGGAGACCCCCCGTAGATTGGCTGGGTCTTTGTCTCCTTTGGTATTGCAACATAGACCTACCATGTCGAACGTACACAGTATTTCTTGTGCCTTAATGTGCACATACTTCCTGGTATTGGAATGCATGGGGCGGCTGGGGGAATCTCAGTGCAGAACATGTGGAACATCTGGAGGTGGAGTGACTGTTCTTTGATTCAACAACGGCTGCAGGGAGCAAGCTGTGAGCCCAGCGGATGCTGATTGATGGGGCGCTGAAGTCACAGCCACGTCACAGGCGTTAATGTGGCCAAGACAAAGGAGAGGCGGGCTGAGGGGCTCCGGCCTGCGGCTGTGTGGGCTGCGGTCTGAATAAGCGTAAGGAAAACAGGCCAAAGAAGGAGCAATGCTGGAGGAGGGTGGACTGCTGAAAAGCCAGCGTACGGTGCAAATGTTTAGCGACAACCTGGGACCTACAGTGAGAGAAAGTAATAGCGCTGTGGATCTCTTGCACCAAATATGTGGCATTACTAAAAGATTTGTAATTTTTCCATTTAACTGACAGCAACATTTTTACAATTACTTTCCTGTGGAGATGTGTGTCCAACCTAAGTGCACAGATGCTTATCTTATTAATGTCCAAAGTTTGCACTTTAGGCCTTTTACTGAGGAAAAGTTTGGATGGATGAGGTGAGATGACTTTTTAGAGGACAGCTAGGAATATTTGGTAATAAAGATTAATGTGAAGAAGCATGGAGCCAAATGCTTATTCATTGATTTGTGTCATTATACATTCTTGTTATAAACTTTTAATGTAAGGACCTATTACATCACAATGTTACACCTTGATTAACAATTACATGGATTAAGAAACGTGTTCCTTCTAATCACTTTTCACCAACAGTGAGTAAATATATTGAAGGTAACTGATTTAATAACTGTCCAAAACAGGAGTCAAAATGTGCTAGTGGGATCTGGTATTGAAGTACTAGGTCAAACATGGTTTATTATGGGACTCAATTATTATATTATGGGATATACATTGATCCTTTTAAGGGCCTATAATATTACTTGATTCTTTGTTCAAATAAATCACTTCTATATGGTAACAGCTAGTTTGCCAATTCACATCTGCACTAAATGATACTGCGAAGACGCCTTGTAGAGCATCCGGTCACTGTTAATTTAGCTCTTTCACAATAATGGTACCATCCAAAAAAGTTCAATTGTGACGGCAGCACCATTATTGAAAACACATGAATAAAGCGCTTTTATCAGTACAATAATAACAGGTTTGTATGTGAGAGTGAAACAAGTGCAGAATGAGAACAATGTGCCGGTATACATTTGTTTGCATTCCTTATCGAAAACAATACCCGACAACGTACAAGTCTTAATTTACATAAAACAAATTGTCAAATTGCTATGGTATAAGTGTGTCCAATCCGAGCCAAACAGATTGTTTGGCAGCAGGTTCCGCAGCACACAGGAAGCGTCCAGTAGGCCCATAAAGATACGCCCTGGCAGGGTAGAGCAGCGGGGACAGGAACACTGAGAGTAATGTGCAGTTGAGGTGGCTGTTACTCTTAATGAGAACAGGGTCTCCATTAACCGGAGCAAATAATGGCTACACATGTCAGCAAACCTGCTCCTGGCTGACACACTGTGACAACAACACAACAAAAAGGATCTTTGGACATAGTACTTATGATGATAATGATAACAATAAAATCAAATGGTAAGTAGTAATATATAATATATACGTACAAAACAAACTCACTCCCAGACTGAAAGGTACGAATAACATCCACAACACAAACGATACTAACACTACTGTGTTCACTCATAACAACAGAAACCCCCCCAAAAAACAACTTCAACATCCATAATCCCACAGCCTCTTTCTCTACCTCTCTCTCTCTCTCTCTCCCTCTCGCTAACACCCTCCTCTCCGCTCTTCCGCCTCCAGATCCCTCAGGTGAGCTACGCCTCCACCGCCCCGGAGCTGAGCGACAACTCCCGCTACGACTTCTTCTCGCGGGTGGTGCCCTCGGACACCTACCAGGCCCAGGCCATGGTTGACCTGGTGAAGGCCATGCGCTGGAACTACGTGTCCACCGTGGCGTCGGAGGGCAACTACGGGGAGAGCGGCGTGGACGCCTTCATCCAGAAGTCCCGGGAAGACGGTGAGTCAGACATCAATGTTTTTTTGGGGGTTTTTTTTAGGGGGCAAGTTCAAGGCACGCTAAATCTGTAATTTTTTAACATTTTCTTGTTGGTGATGCGGCTGACAGTTTTGATATAACTTGCTTTCATATACGGTTTCTTTTTTATTGACTAAATCTGATGAAATTCAAACATTCTTGGATTTTTGCTTCGTAACGAAGCCACCTTGTGGATAGTTTTATTTGACTGTGTTTGATTTTGTAGCTCATCGATCCGGAACCGTTAAAAGATAATACACACACTTGGAATATTATTGAGCATTATTGAGCGATTTCACAATGTAATTATTGGGAAGTATTTCGCAATGTAATTATTGGGAAGTATTTCACAATTTAATAAGAGAGAGTTATATATTGGTGTAGTGAGTACAGCTCTAGATGAATACAAATCATCTCTTCTATACACTACGGTTCATACGTTTGGGGTCACCTGCTATTTCTAAACATTAAACTCCACGATAACCAGCTTCATGAAATAATGATCTTGAATGCTTTATGATCATTATGAGTGCACGGAAATCAGTCAAGATGTGCTCAACAACCATGGGAACATTTTAGTGTTCAACGAAAACCATTTCCAATGTCTAATTCAAAGTGATTGAGAGAATCCCAAGTGTGCAATATGCAGTCATCATTACAGACGTTGGCTACTTTAAAATGTCTAAGAATTTCAATAACAAAGCTTTGTATTATAAGCACACTTAGTTGTGTGTGCTTAACCATGAAAGAGAAAACAAAGCATTGGGGTTTATATTTTAGTTGTGTTCTATTAACTATTATTGTGTTCACAAAGAATTTTGCACACTAGGGATTCTGTCAATCCCTTTGCATTAGACATTTGGAAATGGTTTTCGTTGGAACACTAAAATGTTCCCATCGTTGTTGAGCACATCTGATTTCTCTGCACTCATAATGATCATAGAGCATTCAAGATCATTATTTCATGAAGCTGGTTATAATGGAGTTTAATGCTGAAATGAGCAGGTGACCCCAAACTTATGAACGGTAGTTTATATATTTCATTGTATCTCTGGGGGATAAAAAACGGTGTTTATGAGATGGGTCCAAAATGGGTCGCTAACAAGTAACTCCAACTCCTGGTTATTCCAGTCGGTTTCAATATCATCCGACTGCAGGCACAAAATGGGCATTCTCGTCGCAGACTGGAACGCCCCCTTCTTCTTTCAACGTCAACACCGGCCCCATACGCACGGCTGTCAACATCGGGGTTAATATAACATTCGCTAGTTAGACTTTCTCAAACCGGTTAGGGTGAGGGTTAGGGTTATAATTGCCAGTAAGGAAGGGAAGAAGAATACCCAGTTTACTTTGGGGAACTCTTTGTGATTGGTCAGTGAAATGCTACCAGGAACGCCTCATGGGCGTTGTTTCTTGCTCCGGGGCCTTGGGGTACCCACATTCAGTTATCTGGCTTTGTGTCTGTCCAAGGTCCTTTTGAAATGAGGTGTAGACCTTGTACGGAGAAGGACACGTTCAGGGAGAAAGAACATGGGGATATGAGAAGTTAGCGCAGGCCCCCATAAACTACCCTAAACATCGAACGTAACGGCACTATCATGTCTACATCCCGATGCGTGTTTGCGACACTCACACACCGTTGCTGTGTCAACACACATAACCGCAACGAGTGCGATTGGAAACGATTATGTGAGGGCCGTGGATCCGGCTCAGCAAAAAAAGACATGTCCGCGGCCAAAACATCCGTCACTCTGCCCCCCCCCCCCCACTGACAGTGGCCATGTTAACATGAATCATTCTCCCGCCAAGACGGAGAAACGCATCTCGTGATAAGCGGCAACATTTCCGTTCGCCCTACTCAAATCTGCGTATGCGCAGAGCCCTTCGGAAGCGCTGCAGAATACGTTTTATTTTTTTAAACTCAAGTACGCTGAGGACCTGATGCTGAAGGGGGGGGGGGGGGGGGCTGTGTGGATGCCTGGAGGGTGGTGGGTTTATTATGCCCCCCCCCTCCTTATCTCATAACTACTGACATGCTCCATGCTCTCCCCGTCACCGTGGGTACCCCTTCCTCCCTTTCGCAGCCTACTAACCTCGACCACATCTCTCCCCCACCACCCCCCAGAGTCTAGCAGGAAGCTCCTTTCACAGACAAGTTGTGGTCGTCCCCATGAAAGGTGATGCAATATGCATAGTGGCTTTGGTGGACGATCCCAGGAAACACGCACACGAGTGAACGGGAAAGCCGGATGGATTCGCATCCGTCAGCCGCAGTGACACGGGATTGTGATTAGCTGAGGTGGTGAATTAAATGCCCTGCTCTTTGTTTAGCACTAAAGCCGTTGAGTGTCCAGAGTATTAGAATGAGAGCCCATTTTGTGGGAGAATGTTCTGGTTTCTAGTTTATATCGACTGAACAACAGCAGAAGGGAACCTGAAATATTGCTGCAGATGAATGAAATATAATCTACATTTGTTAACATCTCATCTTAGTTTTCCCTTTAGCGACATTTAGCGTCTTGAGTTGTAGCAGTAAATGCTAGAAGGTGTGTTTGTTGCTGCTCCTGGATGGTGTCACGGATACTCCACCATTGAAACCAAAACAATGGAATTCTGTGAGCTTCTCGCCAGGGAACACTTGGATGTTTTGAACATGAACGTAATTGCCTGAATGGACTGACTTGTTGAAGGGCACGTTTTTGCTCTTGAGAAACTTTTGAGTTCAGACATTTGAATGGAGTAAATAGTCGTAGTAGAGATGTAACTTGGGGCCGGTTTAAGTTATCCACACCATCATGTTCCATATCAATAATAAGGCTACAACATTATGTAGCAGATACAGATCTATGATCAAGGTCCCTGAAGAGGACGTATGAAAAACTTCCAACTTAGTAGCCTTCATGAGACTTCATCAATATGGTAAATATAAGTACATTTAGTGATACAAGCAATATCCGGAACCTTCTGTAGAGGAAATTACCATACCACTATATCATGTATATTATGAAATTAAGTAATCTTTCAACTTTTTGTCAAACCACAGCATGCTCACTTGCTTTCTGAAGACTATAATATCCTCTAGCCTAGACATCAAATATTACTTATTTTAATACCATTTTGTGAAAGGATATTTTGATAGGAAATAGCACGTTGTAACAATGAATACCATTTACAAACGGAAGTTTGGTACCTCCTTGACCATTGAAAATGTCATCATGTGCGAAAATGAAATGAATGAAAAGAATGAATGAATGTGTAATAGCCCTTCAGCAGCCTGAAGCCTTTAAGAAATAACTCCAACAGGAATAGCTTTTGGCAAAAAAATAACATCAATACATAATCTTGAGTGGAACTACAAACAGGGTTGAATGCATTATGGTACTTTATAACCTGCGTGGATGGTTCTGTTTGCAAAGAAGAGCATGTTGTGAATAGTGGAGTTAGGGATTTATATAAGTTCTTCTTTATGAAGAACATGAACTCAATTTACGTGCCTGTGAAACGTTTACACTATTGTCACTATCCGAATTCATCATTTGTCTGAACATACAATGCAAGAAGGAAGGAAAGTACTGTCGATTACAAGTCTAGATCAAGCTAGATTTCGAGACAAAGGTTGTTTTGGGTGTAAAGGTCAAATATATCATTCCTTGAATTAAAGGGATATTTTTTGATTAAATGTGAACGTTATTAACACTATGACAGCAGGGTAGAATGTTGTGTAGAAGATACAGTATGAGGGGGCCGACATTAGCACCTGAAGCAATGTCACACACTGGGGAATAACGAATCACACCAACTGTGCTACACCGACTACCGCAATAGCTGGGATAGGTACACGGTATTTTCATAAACATGCATTCATACGAAAAGGTGGTGCAGGGGCCTCTCTGGCCGGGGCCCGGGCCCCAAACAAAGTGAATTGACTGTTTGAGAAAGTGTGTGAGAAAGATAACTGCCCCACCACATCATGCCTGCTGGCGTCTCCGAAATAACGCTGACATTTGTGTGATGCAATATCGGCCATTCTGGAGTGAGGTTGCACTCCTAGCACCCAACGATAACACACTTAAAGTAGCCATCCTGACTGAGAAGGACAACATCAGGCTGCAGGGGTACAGGAGTAAGAGTCTGTTGTTTACCATTACTGCCGGGAGGTATAATTGAGGGATAATTGGTGCTATTATCTTTGCTTCTTCCACAAAAGTGTAGGAGAGAAAAGCAAGGCTATGAGCCAGGACCTCTGCTTAGCAATCGGAATATGGGCAAAAATGATACAAAGCTGTAGTATATAACACAGGTATTGTATGTACACTCATGGTCATGGCTGATGAATTAAGTAAAATTACATCTGTCACATTCTATTATTATTGTCATTTAAGTACGGAACTACAAAAGCCTCAATGTAACTTTTAGTTCTCTTTTAACTTCCATATTGTGGCAGCTCATGTATGTTCACAATGTTTGCACCTGGGGGTTGGGGGATGTACAAACATGGTTTCTACCACTGAAAAGCTGAACGTTGTTATGCCTGCTTCCGTTTTTCTTCCGTCTTCTTCCGTTTTTTTGGCAAATTGCAGAACTGTTAACTCTATATCTACCCATGATTTCACGGCCACCCACGTTGGTTCTTGAACTGCCTATTTTTGAACGTGAACAGTTCGCGGGGAGAAATCACAGCCCGAATGCAGCTGCCAAGAAATGATTCCCAACATGAAAACGATAATGGGATTTTTCAAATCTCGCATAATCTCCGGATAAACATTTCACTGCATTTTATGATATAAGCACAACTAACTCAGTTGTGGTGTTGGG
>JAOPJJ010000001.1:9400303-9423423 GCA_027122795.1 Enchelyopus cimbrius
AATCTCGCATAATCTCCGGATAAACATTTCACTGCATTTTATGATATAAGCACAACTAACTCAGTTGTGGTGTTGGGTTGAAAAATGGATTACAAATATTGCACAACATATGTTGCGTATTTCCATTAAGTAAATGTTATTTTTCGGTTATTACAAATTGGGTCTTATTATTTTAAATATGCTAAACACAATTATTCAAGTTACCATTTTAATTAAGCTCTGGGGAGAACGGATATTCATCATCATTTAAATCAAGGGTTGAATCATTTCATTTCAAGGGCTGAATGGGTGACTAAAAAGAAACGGCAGGATATATATAGCTCGAGTTCCCTTTCCTCACAAAAAGTGCTCAGACTACACAAATTTGAAAAAAAAACAATGACACACTCTGAGTGAAGCTAACGGTACGTGATGTCTCGGGCTACGAGACGGCCGGCGATAAAGAAGAGAGAGGCACTGCAATAAAGGAGGTATAAAACGCTACAAACTGAGCATTTCTGGCTGAACTCAAAGACACAATGCAGGATTTGAACGGTGCTCAGGAATGCACACTGTGATCCGGGACATGGGAGATATAAGAAACGTCCTTCTTTGTAAGTCACCCAAAAAATAGAGATCAGATTTGAGGTTGATGGAAGAGATTTGAGTTCTTCGGATGTGTCGTTCTAAACCCTAACACGGGCACTTTTATTCCCGAGGCAGTTGCGGCTTATTTTGCAATTTTTGTTGAAAGTGATTCAGTTTGATTAATATTGATATTATAGTTGCTGCTACTAACGCCTGGCAACAGGAGTAAGAGAGAGAGCTAGTTGTCCGGTCTGGTTAAACCAGGGGGGGTCCAGCTACTTAATCACTCTTAAATAACCTCGACAAGGCCAGTCGCCATGACGAAAGAGAGAGAGGAAGCGAGGGGGGCGGAGCTAGCGAGACCGAGAAAGAAGGAGACAGAGACGGAGCGAGGTAGAGTGCGAGAGAGAGAGAGCAAGCGAGAGACAACAAATTAATATTGAATTCCATTAGGTCAAACAGTGCGTAGCGCTTTATTTCAAAATCCTCAAAAAGAGGAACACCCTCTTTAGCCTCCTGACAGCTACTCTCTGGGCCAGGCCTCATTAAGCACAGATGATGTCAGCGCCGGCCTCCAGGACGCTGAAGGAGACATGAGGTGAATTGAGTTGACAGTGCACTGGGCCTACAATCTGCTACAGCGTTCTCCACTCTACCGAGCAACAGCCTGCCTCCTTCACACTGGCTGCAGGTGGGACAGGCAGTACCAGGGGAATGGATTAAGTGTGTGTGTTTGTTTGTGTATCTGTCTGGATCTGTGTGTCCCTGTTTGACTGTGAGTGATTGATTCAGTGTGTGTGTGTGCGTGTGTATGAGTGATTATGTGTGTATGTATGACTGACTGATGGTTTGTTTTTGTGTGTTGGTGTGTGTATGAGTGATTGTCTGTGTGTGCGTGCGTACAATTGGGTGAGGGACGAAGCACACCATTGCATACGGTGTGTGCATGCGCGTGTGTGTGCTTATGTGTGTGTGTGTGCGTGAGAGAATCTTAGGAGAATCTTAGGAATGGCCCATACCTATTTTTAACGTCAACATTGTTTACGACTCAAGAGGGTAACGTACGACAACTCCCACCACTGCACTGAACGTACATCCATCTGGGTGGCACTCAAATTCAAATCTCTGAAAGCAGTGTCGTCCATGCTGCTGTTCAGTCAGGATTCCTCGGCTATCGTGGCCCCAAGGTATTGTTTTGTACAGAGAAATTCAATTCTCTTTGTTCTTCTGTGGCGTTCAGCCGGGCTGGACGGAGCCCACAAAACACCAATGACTTGCAGCAGCGAATGATATTCAAATCGACATTTTTGGTTCGAATCATGCGGAGTATAGATATGGAAAGCAGCCATGACCCACTCACCCACTCGCATTCCAGGCTCAGTCTCATCTTGTAGTGTGTGGCACCAAATATACCGTCAACAAACATTATCACTATTAATAGTTTGACATATTTTGGGACAGACACACATACGACGATTTCACAAATGGATGTGGTGTTGCGCAACACATGCAGTACCTCACACCATCGCTTTGATAGCATGAAATTTCCCATCAAATACTGCCCACCTCACAAAACACAGGCAGAATCAGAATCACAAGCGGGCGCAGGGAAAGCTACGGAGAAATAATGAATTAAATGTATACCTTGTCATGCAGCCTTCGACTGGACTCCCTGTCCCTGCCATTTTCAATTGAGCCCAACACTACAAGCAGCGAAAGGTTAACACTCTGCCGCAACTCTGTGCCAACAGGAGCTTCCAGGGCCACCGTTGAATCTTCCCTCCCACTCAAAATGCGCCCTGATTTGACAGTACCTTTGGCGCCAAGCATGGCTCACAGGAGGTGCATGGCTCTAAATCCCCCATTCTTCCACTTATTCTCTCCAGGTTACGAGGCGAGTCTCACGCTTGTCAAGTGACTCATTTTCGTATTACCCTGTCGGAAAGCACATCGCTCAGCGCTCCGAGGGCAAAGTTTTCCCTTTGACTTATGAATCATTTACCTTTCATAAGAAATATTCACAGTTTTTTTGTCATTCAGTCTTTTTGAATGACTAGTTGAATTTACAGTTGGCCCTCGGAGGCTGTTGCCATGACTTATTGATTGAGGCCTTGGCAGGTGAAAGCATTTAGAGCTGAGTTCAGGAGAATTACTCCGATTAAGTCTACTATTCTTCCTTGAAAATCTTTTTCAGTTGTGTCTATCACTTCTAACCCACCCACCTGGTCAACCGAAAAATTGGGTTGCAAGATTTGTGGGAACAAATAACTCAACAGGTTGCATATCAAGTTCTCAAAACCGTAAATAGAGCTGATCCTCAGGATTCTGTGCGCACACCAACGCGTCTCAACCTTCGTCTTGGTTACACTCTTCAAGGGCTTCCCACACACAGTAGGGATTTGACATCCCCTGACTCTTAAGATTCGGCTTCTAAGATGGAAGTTTCATTGGGTCTGGGGCACAGAGGCACACCAAACATGAAATGAAAACAAATGAACAATTGATTCTGTAATCAGAAATGGAATCAGATAATGACACGGGAAAAATGCAAAAACTAGTTGAAGTGTTTTGACACTTTAGGAATTTGCCTAATTTAAAAGTATCACAAGAACGACACAAGAACGCCCATTAGGCATTCCTGGTAGCTTTTCACTGACCAATCACAAAGAGTTCCCAATGGTAAACTGGGTATTATTCTTCCCTTCCTTACTGGCAATTCTAACCCTAACCGGTTTGAGAAAGTCTACCTATCGAATGTGATATTAACCCGGGTGTTGACAGCCCTGCGTACTGCGTATGGGGCCGGTGTTGACGGTGAAAGAAGAAGGGGGAGTTACAGTCTGACAAGGGGGCGTTCCAGTCTGCGACAAGAATGCCAATTTTGTGCCTGCAGTCGGATGGATGATATTGGGAAAAGCCCCAACCCCTTCTCAAACCAATGTGTGTGCATGTGTTCTGTCTCTTAATCCACCGCCCACCAGCGTTGAGGCTGTTCATTCGTACTGAGTGATGCCAGGCAGCAGGCTTGTCTGGGATAAGCAGCTCTGGATGCCATGCTAGGTGTGGACATGAAGGATGACGAGTTAGGCTGCGGTCAGCAGGACAACCATCTGCCAGATCTATTAGGGGGATCTCTAGGCTGCCACGGCAACCTCCGGCCAGCAGACATGACACACTACCTTACATAACCTCGGATCTGCATTCCCACACTGATGGATACAGTCCCTGTGTGTTTGAGTGCTTGTATGTGTGTGTGCGTGTGTGCGTTGGCGTGTTCGAGTCCCTCTGAATGTTTGGAAGAGCACAGAACACACGTGTGTGTGACAACGACGCGTGTAATGTTGAATAACGTCGACCATGTTTTTTTTCAGCACCTGCTGGGAGCCCGTTTTTGAAGGCCAGATTAGGTGTGAAATGACATTTCCTGTCACCTGACGCTCTCTTGTGCCCCCTAAGAGCTAAAGATAAATTGGATTTTCCCCTCCAGGGACCAGAGGACTGCTAGGTGCTGATAGCAGGGCAGGGCCACTGACAGACACATTACTGTTAGTGGTGGTCACCGTTTGGGTTAAGTAAATAGACATGCCAACACATGCTTACACCTGATCCATCACCTCCGCCGCCGCAGCAAGGAGCAGTAGTTATACCTGCCGTGTTCTTCTAGGGCGCTGTCGCGCTCCGTTAGCCGGGTCATCCACATCCGTACCCAACCGATACAGAGCAGCGTACTCTGGGGCGGAGGCCATTGCTTTTTCCGCTAGTGCAGTTTATCGGAAATAAAACGGTGAAACTGAGAAGGCGGGCGATTTACGTCTCGTTTCCTAGTGCGTCACAATTGTTTTTTTTACAATTTACTACTGTTGGTAGTGAGGCTAATATTCGCTGATTACGCACTTAAATCCACACCTCCAGCAACACGATTGGTCAAGACAAATGTGAAGCGGAAGTACGTGAAACACCCTACGTTTCACCGTACACTACAAACTACATTTGCACGGATTAGAGATAATTCGTCAGACTTTGTTATCCTCCTACAGCCTGATTTCTGAGAAGAAGCGTGGGTATGAGATGTCCTATAAAATGGAATTTATTTAGTTTTGTAGTTGTTTGTTCACTGCGTATGCTATGTACGTTAAGCTGCACATATTGCCCAGAGACATTATTCTACCCGCCTCTCTGGGCCCTGGGCTCCCCATCACTTGTTAGATCTGTCAGGAAGACCAGTGGCAAGTCTATTAAATCACATTGTCACAAAAACTATTCATTTACCTGCGCTTCGTGTCCCAGTGACAGTAAACAGACACCAGTATGTCAGTTTCAGCTCCCCCAAAAATAAGACACTCTTTATGGAAGAACCGTGTGTGTGTGTGTGTGTTTGGGTACAAAGTGTGCAACTGCACGCCCGAAGGGAGTAGTTACAGTCACCAGCAGGGGTGCATCAAACTTCCTAATAGTCTGAGAATCTCCCCCAGAGTCCATTGGAAAGCCATTTTAAAATGGTATGGGCGACAGACTTCTCTCAAGCTTATGTTTATCATCATTTTTTTAATCAAGAACCACTGATTGCTTACTTTCTGCTAATATTACCCAAGTCAAATAATTTTTTATGTGTGTATTACTTGGTTAGCCACAAGACACACCATTTCTCATCCTATGAGGCCTTTTCTGCTGAATAACTAGCCCCTCTACGAATGATGCCATGCAATGCAGTATAAACAGCCTGTTCATAGCCAACATTCATATTACTTTAGTATTTGCCTACAGTGAATATGAGACTCACGGATATATTTCAAGCAGGTAGCAGTTGGACACAGCGGCTCCCGGGAGTGCTGGCAACTAGACACCCTGCCACTAGACTATTCTACCATCTCATAGTCTCAATGCACACTGTCAAGCCAGAAAACAACAAACTAACTCTCAATATCTGGCCACAGCAAGATGTTCTTTCAGTGTTTCCACTCCCGCCTATACGGTATCCTCTCCACTAATTGGCTCGCTTCAAACTGGCTGCTTCTTGGCATCTCCCGTAAATCGTCCATCCTAAATAATGCTTGGAATGGGTTCTCACTTTCTCAAGAGCTCGTTTGAATCGGCAAAAGACGGTTTTTTTTCTGACTGCCTTTTTCTGGGCATGAAGAATGATGTCACATATTCAAGCGTATAAAGAGTCATTTATTTTCGCATGCTCACTCCCGTAAGAACCTATTTCTCAACACTTTAAAAGGGCCGGGTGCTATTCCGTTGGTGTCCTGCGTTCCTCTCCAAATCAATCTCTTTAGAGGAAACCTTGTGGTACTGTCAAACATCTCCTACTAGAAGGTTCTGAAAGGGGGAAGCAGTCCAAAACTCAAACGGTTCTATTAAAATATGAAGTTTTAATTCAGAGTACTGCATCAATCCCCAGGGGAATGGATACAGTCACCATTTCTCTGCTCAAGAGAAAAACAATGTATAATGGGAGATGTATGCAAACCTAATACACAGCCTGAGCAACCATGTTTATTGTCGCTCCTCTAAAGAAACCGATTGACGGCAATTGCACTTGAAGGGAAAGACTGAAGGGTGGTGAAAAAGCAGCCGTGTAATGCAATGGGAGTCGAGACTCAGTCGCGTGACTCAGCCGGCAGTCGTTCGGAAGATCAAAATGACGACCAAGCGAAACACAGTTGTCATTGTTACCTGTTTACGTTTCCCCTTCTGACAACACTTAGGGAACAGGACATTTCTCTCTCTTGACTTCTGTGTTAGCAATTCTCAAGTTATTGTTGAGAACTGGAAGAAAGTAGGGCATCCTTGGCAACTCCAGAGTCAGTGAGATGCTAATGATGTATGACAGCAATATGGTGTCCTATATTACCAATACTAATCATAATAATAATCCTACTCATCTCGGGGTGGCATATTGAAAGAACAGGGTTCTCCTTGGGGATCGGCCTCAAAACAAACAGCCCTGGATGAAGATAGGCGGGATTCATTACGGGGCTCAGGGGCACTTCAGCAGTGGATGTTCTGTCACCGGGGATTACGGTCAGGCCCTCGGACTGAAGGGCAGTGTGTCTGATTGCTACATTTATACCTTCCTATCCGTCCGTCCACCATCACGACATGCCCTTCTCTCTCCCCCACAGCACCTCTCCTTTAACTGGGGGAGGACACAAGGTAAAGCATGTGGAGTATACCCTACTGATAAATAGACTAATAAATGTATACGAAGGCGGGCTCTGAGCTGCTTGATTCAATAACCCTCGTTCCCTTGATGCAGTTCTTATATTATATATTATACCGTACCATTCTCTCGAAGAGATGGTTCGACATCTTCCCATATTTCACGGTGGAGTCGTCCTTCATCGCTCGAGTCCCGTAGACAGTCAGATAGTCAAATCAATCCGCTACGACGCAGGAAGAAAACCAATCAATGGATCGTATTGAGTTTTGTGAAATTGCTCTCTGTTGGTATTTAACCAACAGTGAAGGTATCCGCTGAATGTTTATATGGTCTTCTTCTAGGTCAGCCTGATATATTCTTGGCCGGCCTCCAGAAAGAATATATTAGCCACGCTTAAAAAAAACAAAAAAACACACACATTCGTATTCCTTGAATGTCGTTAAGACAGATCAAGCAGAGCACCGAGCGTCTCACGAAGTAGTATGTTTTTAACAACAGTGCGTTTTCATTTCCCGGAGACAGCTTTAATACAAACTGTCTTAGGAAGGGAGGGGGGCCTTCGCCATGATTAACAATTGTCTGTTCACGACGGTGTTTTTACGTTTGAGCAAGTCATCCTTGTGCGGGTGATTCCATTATTACGGTACTATTGTTATAATTTTCCGCTGACGGTCAGCCCAATAAATACGCTATTAATACTCAGGCAGCACCCCACCGTCGCCATGCCCACCTGAACCTATAATGGGTTCCTCCGCAAAGCCATTTGGCGTGTGTGAGACAGTGCTGTGCAGTAATCAGCCTGCATGGGCCTGTGTTTACTGGAGCAGTTGCCCCCGTGGGTTTCAAATGAGGAAACAGCACCGCGTTTGTGTGTGGCGGGGCTTACAAGAGAGAAGTGTGGCATTGTATTGACGCACACGCACGCACGCACACAGAGGCTCTGTCGGGATGTTATTTTCAGAGGTGATTTTCGCACATATCTCGGCTTCTCAGAGTGCGTGAGGTTTCTGGGTTCCCTGTCTTGGTTCTGTGTTTTAGTAGTGGTGTTTTACCCGATGTGCTGTCATGTTTTATATGTTAACATGTTTGCTCAGTATTCCAGCTGTTTCTTGCAAATGCAAATAGTTGGAAGCAAACGTTCAAACGCATCAAGATCACATCAGAAGAAGATACTGTAATGTAAAGTGCCAAGTATCATAAGTCAATCAAAACAAGTACATATCTGTACTTAGTGTAATAAGCAGATGAGTGTAATTGATAACGTTTAATACCCTAGCAGAAATGTTAAATACATAGCATGGCTTTCATACCAGGACTTGTAGATTACCGCCTTATTAATTACAGTATAATTTGCCATAAAGATCCGTATCTTTATGAATATTCCCACTCAACATCTCACAGCAGTCTGTGGTCTTGTTAAATCTTTAGTGATCTTTCCGACTGAGGGTAGTAGATATGGGAGAGATCTGGTTAATAAAAACGCGTTCTCCAGCGAGCTATTACGTAGGAATTGTTTTATTTTTTTGGACTTACTTATTAACTCCATGCAGGGTTTTATAATGTTAGCTAAAATAGACAGATGTAATGAGCTGGAGTTAAAACAAAACACTAATAAACATTTCCCATAATGTAAGAATTACAAGGCCCCGGAGGACATTGCATTGAAGTATTGACCGTCTAGGAACATTTCTGTAAAAAATGTAAAGTAAATAAGTGGATCGCTCCTTTGATAATATTTCGATGGCAGAGATGAAGGCTATTCTTCCTTCACTACATGCCGATAAGCGTGCAGGGGTTAGACCACCGTGTAACGAGGTGTACGGTCATGCTTACGAACAGGACGCTGGACAGCGGTTAATTATCTACACCTACTGACCACCTTCTCATCTACTAACATATATATTGACTCATTTACATACTGATGCACATAAAATAAAGCAAGTACTATGAGTGTTATTTTTATTTTTTTAACATTTTTAATTATCTGTGTAAAATCCACTCTTTGGTAATTATCTAGGGGGGCTACTAGCTAAAGACTAGGTAAAGGAATGGAAAGTGAATGAATGGGCTGGTTCACACTGACCATATGTTCAGGGACTGGGTGGCCGGGGCACTAGCAAAGCAAAGACATAGAATGATATAATTTAAACGCCCGGTAAGAACCAGCGAGCCACTAAAATGGCAGTTGCTGTGTTTCTATGGCCCCAGTGTAGCGGACGATATAAAACTAGGAAAACAGGAGCTCGGTAAACAAACCTCGTTCTCGAGCCTCACCCAAAGCATGGAGGACAGTGGTATATACGTGAGATACTTAAAATGGAGATACTTATTAGAAGTACAGCCACCTGGCTATGTTCCCCAGCACTTTTTGGTTCTTTCACTGTTTCTGTTTGAGCATCGGCGAGTCTACAAATACAATGACAATCAGAAAATGGCCAACAACAGCCCCCCCTCCCCCCCACACAGAAAACCATCCAACAAACAAAGATGTCCATCAAGCCAGGATGCGGACCACTACACACAAAGAGACCATTTAATTCTCGCCGGTGGAAGAATCACTCATCTATTAGTGTGGCAGTGCGCAGGGCCTCAGAGAGCTGTCACAGACGTACCCGGGCATTATGAACAAGCTGGGGGGACTTGGGCCCCTCGTATCCACAGGAACAGAAATAACCAGAGCCCGTTCCCCGGGTGGAAATGACAGAAGTGCAGATTGAAGTGTGGTCGCCTATACAGTGGCCTTGGTGGTGACTCAACCGGAGTTGGACTTACTACTTACACCCATGAGCGGACGCACGCTGGCCCTGGTGAGATTGTACCAGCCTTTGTGCTCTCGCTACTATTTCCAGTTTCCCAACTCAACCTATTAGTTTTGTGTGGCAAGGCCCAGGCTTAGTTTTATGATCCATAGTGTGTGTGTGTGTGCACTGCATCAGAGGGATGTTGTGTACGCCTTGCATTGATTGCTCACTGCGTTGGCTCGGCGCCGGGTCACTCTGGCTCATTATCATGTGCACACACTCTGCGGAGGTTTGGCAGCGCGCCGGTTGCGTGCGTTGGAATTGTAGCGTCTGGGGAATTACCCAAAGAGAAAATACAGCCGCGGCTTTCGCTGTCGAAGCGGCGGACTTTCTGTGATCTCTGACCTGGCGGTGATTAGCTGAGCATCTGCGGGGAGTGCGCATTCGCACCGTCAACATTTACTCTTTGTTGTTTGTGAGCATGTTTCTACGGCAACACGGACAAGAGAAGGTCATGGATTCAAGGCGACGGCCGACTGTGGAGGTTGCGAAATGTGTTTATGGAAAAGATATTGTATATTGTAATATATACATATATATATATATATACTGTATGTAGTGGAGAATCAAAAATGATGGAAGTTCAAACTTTATATCCACACACACATACATATATGCATGCACAAAACAGACACACACACACACACTCCATGTTCAAAGAAATCCATATAAGTAATTGAGTATTTCCAGTAATAATTCATCTCCATCATTCCTCCCGTCGGTCCGTCCGTCTCTCCGCAGGGGGTCTGTGCATTTCCCAGTCGGTGAAAATCCCGCGGGAGCCTAGAGCCGGAGAGTTCGACAAAATCATCCGCCGCCTGAGTGAGAACCCCAACGCCCGCGTGGTCATCATCTTCGCCAACGAGGATGACATCAGGTGAGCCCCCCCCTCCCCTTGCCCTTCACTTCTCAACCCTCAATCATCCCAACACAACCAGATGGAATCTATAAACATGTAATACACAGATTCATCTGCCGGTTATTAAATGATACTGAGAATGAAAATGTTGTGGCAATGGTGAACATTATGTATAGTGGCACACGCTGCATGTCTCAGTTTTGGGGGCACTGCTGGTGTAAGTGTCTTTTAAAAAATGAGTCATTAGATTATTATTTTTTTATTTTGTGTGTTACTTAATCCTTTTGTACTGTGTGTCTTGATTATATTGTTTTGTATGGACCGAGTCTGAAAATAAAGCTTATCCAACGATCTATAAAGTTAGAGGGCCCTTTACACTTTGTATAAGGCCCTTTACTATTTTTGACATTTTTTTTGCAAATAAAACACACACACACACACACACACACACACACCAAACCGCTTGACAATAGTCTTCAGTATCGTATCGTTACATGTGACAATAATCTCATTAGACAGGGCCAGATCGGCACATGCTAGCTCCGATAAAGGCTTTGTGTGTTGGGTTGGCCAGCGCCTCTGACAGGGAGGCAGGCTGTGGAGGCCGGCGCGCTCTTCTGGTGGCGGCCGGGGCACAGGTCCCCTCGCTCCTTGTCTTAATCCGGCGCTGAAAGCGGGGTAATAGTCTGGATGTGTAGTAATTACACAAGCCCCCGAGGGGATTCCTGCCTCGCTCTATCCCTGACCCTGGTCAATGTGAGTAGGGCAGGAACCCAACGAAGAACAAAAGGGATAAACTCAAAAGGGGGTTCACGAGATACGGTACGTAATGAAATGAATAATGATACACGGTAGCGGAAAATAAAATGTAATGCGTTACACGAAAAGGTCACCCCTTGAAGGGGGGCTTCCCTGTTTGAGATAAAGAGCTCCTCAGTTTCCTTAGGTTGGAGACAAACGTTATTCCCACACCAGAGTTGAAGGCAGAAGGTGACACCTTCGTTTGCCTGGGAAAATATCATACAATTATTATTATTATTATACTTGAATAACACAAAAAGGCTTGGCAAGTCAACATTCCTCGATTAACCTGAATGACAAGCTGCCAAACAACCACCTGACGGAGAGCGTTACCTCATTTACTATTGTCCAGAATAAACACAGCGGGTTGCATAAACTCTGCCGCCATTTTGTAGGCGGCTCCTACACGCGGCTAAGAAGGCCAACCAGACGGGCCACTTCATCTGGGTGGGCTCTGACAGCTGGGGGTCCAAGATCTCCCCCATCCTGAACCAGGAGGAGATGGCCGAGGGGGCAGTGACCATCCTGCCCAAGAGACAGTCGATACGAGGTGACCGCGCAGCTTCATCTTGGGCCATCGCTTTAACGTATTGGGGTGGATGGGGGGGATACTGGAATACATAGAAATTATATTATATTTTTAAGGCTTGAAAATTATCCTTGCTTCTTATTTTTGGTATGACGATAATTACTGAACTTTCAACTTTTTCAAGTAGAAATGTGCTCCACAGCAGTAATGTGATATTGGATGACTACACAACTGATCTGTATTCATCATTGACGCATACAGACGTTCTGATTATATAAACAAATTCATCCCTTTAATTAAAATGCGATGTAACGTTACAGCTAATCACTAGCTATAACACGGTCAAATGCTTCTGCAGTACAAAAAAAGTCTTTGGTGTTATATAATGAATTAAAACATTGATCCATCCATCCCTGTTGCGCACCGTCTCTAGGTTTCGATCGATATTTTGTCAGCCGAACGCTGGAGAACAACAGGCGGAATATTTGGTTTGCCGAGTTCTGGGAGAACAACTTCCAGTGCAAGCTGAGTCGCCATGCACTGAAAAAAGGATCCGGGGTGAAGAAATGCACAAGTGAGTGATTAACCTTCACGTGAACACTCAAAATGCTGCACCATAAAAGGATTTCAAATTGATTCACACACAATTATTCCAAACGAATCGTCTCTTCTGCTCTTGCAAGTCCAAATCGGAACTTAAGAGTAGTTTTCACAACGATACACGTTTAAAACCAGGGGTGTGATTGGTAAAGGACAAAAAAGAAGGAAAATATACAGCCCCCTCCAGACATTCCCTATCCTTGTCACACTCATTGGAAGGCAAAAGACTCAGAATTCATCGACAAGCCCCCTTCCATCTTTAACGTGTACAAAAATAAATAAAGAACTACTGGTCACATGTGCGACCAGAAGTACAATTCAGTCGCACACTCAAATTTTGGTTGCACTCTGGAGCCCTAGATGAGCGGTCATTATGTTTACCAATACCCGACTCGTGCACCTGAACGGCGCGCGACCCCCCCCCCCCCACACACACACAAAATAATAATCTGCAGATCTGCATGATTCACAAGCAGCTAATTTTATTGTCGAAAAAAAACGAATTCCGTTTATAAACGGTTCACACCCCTGAAATTAACTACCTGAGAAAGCCTAACCCACTGTACTAAACCAACAAATAACACCATATGCACTGCATCCACTTGTGGAGTCTCCAGGCAGGTCCAGACATACTGAAAAGGTATTCCAATTTCTGACATCCAAAGAAATACACGCTTTGCGATGACAAGTCTTAGCAGGGCTGGCGTGTCCTGGCAGATCATTAATGCGCCCTGCGTGGGATCACGTGCTTGAGGTTGTATTGAAAAGGTGATGGTAGAGCTTCGTCCCTCACCCCCTGCAGGCTATAGTTCATCAAGTGGCATCGTTAAAGGCCATTGATCCGTTGTGTTCATTGGGCTTTTTCATTCAAGTGGCGACCCATGAGGCCTCCTGTGATAAACCCTACTCGAGCTCTTTGGTGACTACATGCCTTTCCTTGTTGCAAGGTGCAAAAAGACTTTGGAAAGTTGGAACTTTTTCCATGTTCCAATCTTGTTTTCAATTGACCTCGTTACCGTTTTTTTTGCTGCAGGTATGAGTTCCATTTTTATTTAAACTAGAAGCCACGGAAATAGTGCAGGATCAGGGGACGGTCGCTAGTGCCAAATTGCATCGGCACTAATAGGATTCCTGCTCCCAAATGGCGATGGATGTTCACCGCTGTCAATATGCAATCCCCTCAAGACCGTATGAATTAGACCTGGTATCCACCAACCTACAGCGAGGAGATACTCATTGATTGTTTTCAATGGGATATCACCTTGTCTTTGTTTCCTACAACGTACATGATACGTTCTTTGGAAACTGTTGCTTTGTGTCGGCCCCTCAAAGTACATGGTTCTGGTGTAAATATGATTTACACAATGCACCTAGAACATCAACAAAACAACCCTGACAAAAAGACTTGATGGTTGATGGATACAAATGTTTGCATGTCATGTTGCCATGTTGAGTACAATAGTCTCCATCCAGGAATTCCTGAAGACTATTGTCCACTGTGTACACAGCCCATGCCAATGTATATTTCATTAGATTCTCTAAACATCTATAGAATCTGTCAATCTATATCTTTGCATACATTCGGAGTCACAGCCAATCCAACGCAATCACTCTTAATGTAACTGTATTCTTTCAATTACCTTCCTTTTTTCTAAACGGTAAAAGATCACTGCAAATTTTACAAAACATCCTTCAGCTAACATAACCTTGTGAGGCCGGAGCAGCAATATGCTGCATGTTACCTTTGGGGCATGGCACGCTGATACTGCATTATAGTCACAAAGGATAATTCAGAAAGAAAAGCCACATTGGAAAGTCAATGTGCATCCCACTGTGCCCTTTATCGCTTGTCACATGGAACTTTATTTCTTGGCGTCCAATACAAAATGTTTTAAGGACACTGCTATTTGACTGAAAGTATCCAGTCACATTAAAGCTAACCGATGTCTCCTTCCTCCTCCCCCTCCCACTTTGTATTTTATATATTTCATATTTTAAAACTGCATGGCTGTTTGTTGTAAGTAAACCAAAAAAAATGCGCAAGCCAAAAACCCCACCGCTACCTGTTTGTTGAATCCCCTTGATTCAGCATCATATGAACACCATGTTTTTGCTTTAGCGACCTGCCATGGACAGCTCTAAAGTATCAACCCAGTGCTGAAAAATAACATAATAGAGACATTAAAGATAAACAGACAAAGCCCAGCCGAGTGCTAAATAAACATGAGTATCCAAACTGGGTCCCCTGACAACACTACGAGATTCCTGGATACGACAACAACAACAGCCCATGTTCTTATGCTTCAGTAGAAAGCTTTGATGCTTCCAGTGTGACTACTTTTAATCAATTGTCACAGGCTTTCTTTGAGGTAAAATGCCTGTGTTCTCCACTCCTTGATTAGCCCCAGGAGTGCAGAAACAAATGTGCACAAATTGGTACAATCTCCTGTCTTGTGTCCTTTCTTGTGAATATTTCTTTAATATGGTATCTTTTTACGTTTTCTACCCTTTACTTGTGGCAGTATAATCCATTGCAATGTATTGTGTGTGTGTGTGTGGGAGGGGGGGTATGCGTGTTAACCTGAACCCAAAAATACACGACTCAAGACGCTCGGAGACAGATTTAACAGAGAAATCAATTTAACGCAAACTTGCATTTAACAATCTCCTCTTGTGCTCGCTCATTGCAAAATGGGAGAACACGGTTAAGTGATGATAAGGAGATTTAATGGAACTAATTACTTAAAGTCACTTTGACAAACCGAATGAACCAGTTCAAAACAACCAGGATATCAAGATATATCTTATTTATGTTTAATTTATTTGTGTCTGTCTGGTGGTGTTGATTAACATTCATGGCCCATCCAGCACTAACCCGCCCCCCCCCACACACACACACACGCACGCACACACACACACGCACACACGGACGCCCATGACATCATCAATTCAACTCAAAGTCCAAAAGGGAGAAAGCGAGAATCCACAGTGACACTAGTCTCGTGGGGCAGATGTCGAGATGATTACGTCTCAGAACACCTTGAGACCGACAATGTGCTCGGACACTAACCACCTGTTTGACAATTCTCAACTCACCCAGCATCTCAAGGAGGCAGTGTTTTAAAAAGGAAGTTGTTTGGATTGAATTATACACATGCCGTGCATATCGGCGTAATTTCGCAGAAAGGCTGTTTGGAGAAGTTTAGCTTTTTTTGCTAGCCCCACTGTCAAAATACCGGAATATTCCTTTAAGCTAACTCACCATCATGCTCAGCAAGCACAGACCAAGGACCAGAACTGTATAAAATGTTCAGTGTGCGATTATGGCTACTCTAGATATCTTATACAAAAAAGGGTTATGATTCCCATTGGACTAAGAACATTATACAAGTCGGATGTAGGACATTAAATTAGATTACTCAAAATGCCTCCGGGTCATTAAAGCTGTTTCAAAACATGTTTTTAATTACATAATAAGATGGTTTTACGATCATAACACACGACATAAAGCATTTACCTCACATTTTATTCACATTATTGAAATTATAAAGTGTTTCATGTTTCATTTGAGCGCATATGTTCCCCGGCTGTAATCTTTCATTCATTCACCGCTCTGACTGGGGGTGTACTGATTCATGCAACTCATTTCATCTGGGTTGACAAATTAGATTGAATCTGAGCTCCTTCAAAGCTCACATCATTTAACCCCGAGGTGTGACAATTTACCAGACACATTTCCGTGAATGGCAAGCATTTGTACAGGTTGGTTTCATCTTATTAATTTGGTCATTAATGTACTAATTTGTATCTTAAGGCATATCAATTGGCTGGTTCAATCTGTGGATCCAATCTTGGAATCTATATGGGGGAAACCCTCTGCTACAGTATGCTAGCGATACACACGTCTGTCAAAACGGTTGAGCTGCCATTCAACATTAAATATTTAGGCGTTCAAACCTGAAACTAAAAATAAACCCGCTGCTTTCAGGTGAGCAAGCTTTGAACCTCAGAACGAGGCCAGGCTATGAGTCTCATTCTACTTACTCAATACTCAACCCCGCCCAGCCCCCCTCGTCATTCAAACGTACAAGGAAACGGAGGCAGATACTTAACTGCAAATTCATGCATTTGATATAATTTTTTTTTTTTTTTTAAACACACTCTTTCGCAATATGCAATTCTTTAGTGACAGCTGCCTGGCTTCGCCTTCACAGCGTGACGAGATGAGCGGGGGTATAGCGGGGCTGTCTATTCCGGTATCACCAACTACACGAAGCGCCCGCGATTGCACTGCGCGAGCGCCGGCATTACTCTTCAACATGTCAGCCTTTTTCCAAATCTGCCTGTGACGGTTTCAGCTTCGGGCACCAACCTGTGATTTTGCTTAGTTACATTTTTTTCTGCAAGTTCAGTGCAGTCGGACACATGCGTCTCATTAGGTTTGGAATGGGATTCGCGATTACAGGGCGGGAATTGATTCATTAAAGACTGTGCCTTGATGGGTTTCGTATTCCAACGGGCCCACCCCCACCAGAATGATAGAAAATACAGCCACACCACACCTTATGAAAGTCAATGGATCTTATTGTGGAGCTAGGCAGGACTCCTCGAGGATGTGCATTATAAACGCGACCACGCGTACGCCAGTAGAACATCCACGCGCTTTGATCAAATATGCAGGAGTTTACTTCCATACCCGCAGGTTGGTGGACCCGCGGCGGCGGCTAAAGACAACGCAGCGAAGGGATTGGACGGCTGTGTATGTGGGTTGAGCTCTGTGGGATCATGCAGACCGATGTCTCTGGGTTTTCATAGGGTTCTGCTAGCACGGCAACCCGACCCATATTCCACAGCCAATCAAGCGGATCTGTTGATTCATTCGGCGGGAAAAAAAGGAGAGGCAATGGAGGGTTGGGGGGGGGGTCTCACAGGTGACAGGCTACGCATGGGTGGCTTTTTTTTTTTTTTGGCGATGCTTCACGGCTGAAGGGGCGCAACGCTCCATTTAAGATGAACACGTCCTTCATACTCATGTAGCGGGAACCAGATACAACACATCTGCAAATCGTCAACCTGTGATCAGAGATGTTCTATCGAGGGAGAGTCGTGTCGGTCGGTCGCATGGCGTCCGGAGGATTCCAATGGCACACACTCCCTCTCTCCCCTTTGGCAGTCGGGGACGGTGAAAAGGCTTGGGCTATGTGGCGGGGGGAGATGTCAGACCTACAGGCCTGAGTGGTTCCATCATTCGCCGTCGTGACTCGCAGCCGTGAGTCAACGTATAGGCGTTGGGATCAGGAGTCAGGTAGCGCGTCAGTGCCCCTGTGGCCCGACACCCCTGATTGGCCGGAGCCGGCCTCTTGCTCAGAAACCGTTCAGGGCCGCCGCCACCGCCACGTGAGCTCAAAGAAATGCGTGGTGCAGCGTTCGTGATTTTCACAAATGTATGCGTGATTCATTTGTTATGTAGGAGGAAAGAGAACACGCAGGATCCTAGTCATAGTTATCATACATATTAGCCTTGGGCCTCTGTGTTAGTAATGTCATGAGTTGTTCAAATGATTGCAGTAAGATAAGAGGAACGTAGGGATTGTGAATGGAGCTGGGTTGTGCGAACACAGGCAGCTGAATGCCAAACACTGTTGCAGCTGACTAACCACATTGTTTGGGTCTCCAAGGCCACAACACACCCGGACCAACAGACCCTCACACAGTGCTGTACGCAATAAAGAATTCTTTGAATTAATCTTTTATAGAATACCTATCAAGGTGACATAGCTCATAAATGAATGCATTTCATTGGATCACAACATGTCCCTCGTCTTGATTCTCCACTAATAAGCGCAGTGCCTGCCGCAGTATGCAGAGAGCCCTGAAACAGATCATGTGCATTCACTCAATATCCTTTCCAGGTAGAGCAGCTGGATAGCATCTCATTAAACTCCATGAACACAGCCTCCGTGTCAAAGGGAGGGAAGAATTAATGGAAATAGATAAGCTGAACCACATAAGTGACCTGCGGGTTTAGGGGATCAAGAATGTATGTGGAAAGGCATGACATCTTATAAAAAAAAATACGTCTGACAGATTGTGTTTCATGTCAAGCAAAATGACAGAATCATATAAATCCTATGTACATACCATAACCATAGTGGCTTGTTTTCTACCAGCACCAGTGTGTGCATGCGAGCGCAATATTAACCAATCAGTGAGAATGAACACAGCGATGGGAGGGGCTCATGTTAGAGAGGAACCGCTGGCAGACAGAGCCTGTGAAGCAGATCCCCCTTAAGCAGCCTCTTGTCGTTCCTGGCTGGGTCCGTTCCTTTGGAGTACAGTTGCCTCACTGTTCCATTGTGTGGTGCTGGAGGAGCCAGCTCGACCGTGGACACTCCTGCATTGTGTTAAAGGTGAACTGCCCCTTTGAGAGACATCTCCGTTCCCTGGCCAAGACTTCGAAAGGCAAGGGTGACATTGGTAGAATCGATGTCTCCGTATCGAAAAAGGGAACAATACTGAACGCTGCACCTTTCAGTTCTAGAAACCTGGATCCCCACAGGAGTTCTGCTTCAACATAGAACGACTTCTGGAACTGACAATACCTTGTGTTTAATGTGGGTTTAATGATTCATAACTCTGTGTGTGTATGTGTCTGTGGAAAGGTAGGAGGGATAGAGGAAGGGAAGAGCATGGGGAGACAGAGAGAGCACAGGGGAGGGTGAGAGAGAGAGCAAGGGGAGAGAGAAAGAGCGCGAGAGAAAGATAATGAGGATGGTGGATGGTATAAGGAAAGAAAAATGTGGGAAAAACCACAATCCAAACAGAATTAAGCTTTTGTGTTTTACTTTGAATTGGCAATTACTCGGTCATAACTGGTCGTGTTAAGACTTCCAAATCATTCAAAGCCCTCTCCGGGGTCTCAAACTGCTTCCGTTGAGTGAAGTAAGCATTGATTTTGGAGTGCGCGCTCGATAATATCTGCAGTACAAACCAAACTAATTCCTCTGAGACGAAGACACCGGTTGAATATGAAGTGTCTGCATACTGGGGGTTTCTATACATGTCTACTAGTTTACATTTCTAGCAGGACGCAAAGAGAGGATTCATTAGGATCTGTCTTGTCGCGGAGGGTTGAGGCAGTAGTTGATTCTACTGTGCATGAAACTAAATGTAGCTTCCAGAAAGTACATACTGTAGCAACTTGGTTATTCTTCTGGACGAAATATGACAAATTGTAATCAGGGATAATCTTATTCACTTATGTTGAATTATGTTGTCCACGACTAGTTATCTGCTGACAACTAAGGGTTAGTTGTTCCTCTTTGACCCAATAACATCTGTGGATTATATTTACTCTTTATGTCATGTAATCAAGGATAATATTAAAAACATACATGAAACATCTTCAACGGTTGGATTCAGATGTAAACAACATCGTAACGGCTGACATTTCAAAACTATTTAGTTTTAATTTGAAATGCATCTATGTTATACTACGTTGAAATGCACTATCAAAACCCTGGGCCTGTCAGCTCCCTACCACACTCTCATTGGAGTCTACAGGCCTTAGCGGGCAGTAAGTGCTTCCCCATATTCTATTCACTTCTCCGGGTCTGAGATTTTTGCAATTCACTCAATCCTAATAACTTCTAAAATCTTGCAAGACATGCATTAGCCCCCCTTCGCCCTCGAAGCGATGTACTCGTTTAATCCACTCACATATTTCGGTAATAAATTAATCCACTTAATCTGAACACCTTTGCTGTACACATGACACAGCTGCCGGTTTGGCTTCAACACTTCTGCAAAGGAACGGGCATGTGGAAGGAAGTGTCGCCGGAAGATCTGTACCTTCATAGATTAGCTTACGTTCCTGTCATCGGTGCAGGAAGCAGACATGACTTTGCGCTCTGACCAGAGTTCTGTAGGCTTACCGTTGGAAGTTTCATCAATAAGCAGGACGTTTTTTTTCTACTTGGTTAACTCTTTTATCGAAGTGTTTCTTTTGAATTACAGAAATGTATACACATTTGATGAGTTGCAATATGTACGTACAGTAGAATGTGTAGAAAGTGATTATTCCCAGAAACACTTAATTCCCCTTTCTAATTTTCTTCCCCTGAACAAACATTTTATGATGAAGTTCCACCAGCCTAGGGCCCTTGCAAAAGTGACCATGTAATTATGTTTAATTTAATTAATTGTCCTAGTATGATAACATACCAACATTTATCCTTTCATTACCCGTTTGTTGATAAAAAAGTTGCTCCTATAAAATCGACTATTAAATTGCTGGTCATGTTGATTGTCTGTTTTGTTTGTTTTGCTGTTTTGTTTTTGGGCAGGGCAGAATATTTAGTATTTATACCATTAATACCATTACACTTCCGACATAAGTGAAAGCAGTACAAGTAAGTAGTACAGTAAGACATTTTAAAAGTTGAATCCACTTGCTGCTGAAGTAGGAACGTGAGCAGGATATTGGTAGATTTATCTGATATACAATGTCCCATCCTCGCAGAATAATAATACAGGAAGCGGGGTGTTAACGCATGCTAGCATGGCAGTGGCAGCGTTTTTAGCGCTGTGAAAAGGAGCATCTTGAGAGAAGCTGTGATGTGCTATTTGGGGGAGTGTCGTGAGCGCTGATTCACCAGCACTAGCGCCGCTGACGGGAGTGCCAGGAAGCCATAGTTCTTTATGCCCATTTGTCTTTTGACTTATTTCCTCGCCAGTGTTTTCATTTCCGTTTTATCTTCATTTGTGAACCCTTAAAAACAATCCTAGAGACGTTTTGCAAGGGTCTGCCAGGGAGGAGGGGGGCGGGGTTAATATGGATCGCCAGCATCTGAGGGTTTGGTCTGGATTCACGGCTGACGATACAGGAATGAAGAGAGACGTAGCACGGCTGCGCGTGGTTGGTTGGACCGGGAGACGCGCCAGCCCATCACTTTTTGAATAACACATGGGGAGAGGCTAACAAGAGCTTGCTGTGACCCGGGGCCGGTCAAGCAATGCCCTAACTGAGCCATGAGAGCTAGTCTAGCCTCTGTTCCGGTGCTACAGAGACCTACTGATTGCCATTTTGTTGAATTGGAAAGAACAGACGCAGAGTGGTCTGCAAAGGATAGCCTGAAACCAGTCATTACCTCAGGATGATTAGCAGCAGAATCACTTCATTTTCAACAAGGCATCATTTGTGTACAGGCAAACGACGCCTGAATAAATAAATATATATAAATAAATCTATACTATATACAATATATAAATTATTATATATAAATTCTATATAAATAAAACAATAAAATCAAGTAAATAACAACATCTCCTGTCTCAGGCTGGTTAAGATGGCGGTGGCGCACCATCAGACACATGTGTGACAGCTATAGGCTGAGACTCTGAGGTCTCCTGAGGGACAGGGAGGATAGAGCAGAAAGCCGTCGCCAAATCGGCGCTGAGAGAGGCCATCCGCCCTGATGACGGATCCCAGGGAAGATGTTGTGAACAGCGAGAGGAGGAGGGGAGGTCAAAGGGCTGATACGGGTGGCTTAGCGGGATTGCCCCTCTCGCGACTCCCGACATCTCGCCTCTCTGCGCATACATAATGCATCGAAGGGCACAAAACAAGTGCTGTGTGTGATGTAGCATGCTAGCGCTGTGTGTGTGTGTGTGATGTTACAACACACTGACACACACACACACACACACACACACAGTGCTGGCATGCTACATCACTGATGTAGCATGCTAGCGCTGTGTGTGTGAGTCTATGTGTGATGGATCGTGCTAGTGGTGTGTGTGTGTGTGTGTGTGTGTGTGTGTGTGTGTGTGTGTGTGTGTGTGTGTGTGTGCGTTTGCCACCATAGCCTTCTTAGCTTCACTGCTTTGATTCAGGGTTCTCCTCAAGCTGCCAAAGATGTGTATGTTGTGTGGGCCATCTGGACAAACCTGACTCATTGTTCCGTGCGAGAGTGTGAGAAGGCAGATAGAGAGAAAGAAAAACGTAAATAGAAGGAGAGCGAAAGTGACAGTGAGACAAATTGCATCCTTCGTAATTAGAAACGGCTAACTCCTGCATTCGGAACACAAAACATCGAATAGAAGTTGACTGTTGGGGGATATTTGAAATATGAAGTTGGGAACAACGGAGGTACTCTACTGGCTGTCGGAGTGCATTGTCTCCATGTACAAACATAATCCTGTTCGCTTTGAGGCCCGGACCCGCAGCGGGGCGTCACCCTGTTCTCCGGCTTCACCTGCGCGTGGAGAACAAAAAGCATTACGGCGGTAATTGAAACCTTTCCCGCTGATTAACACGTTCTCAAAGCGCACCGCCAAAAACCTCCCGTATGATTAATACGCCGCTGTCATAACTAATTACATTAACGTCGAGGAGCTGTTAGGCATGTCGTGCTCCCTCTTCCTCCTCCTCCTCCTCCTCTTCCTCCACTCCATCAGGCTCTCCGGCCTTGATGAATGCATCACCGGCGCAGAGACGTGCTCGGATCGCGCAAACACCCCCCGAAGGTGGAAGCAATCCCGCTCAAACGTGGAAGCCCTCTGTGGTCTATATATAGACCGCACACACACAAACACCCACACACACACGCATGCACATGTATCATACATCACGATAATAACTGGACATAAATAGGTTGTATGATGAGTAAACAAGCCTTGTTGAGTGAGCTGGAGTGGTCCTATTCCCCTGTCAGCAGGGTCCGGCCGGGCCGTACTGGATCAAGGGGCTGCATGTTAACCCCTGCTTCTTGATGCTTTGCAGAGTGGGGGCGGGCG
>JAOPJJ010000001.1:9465031-9475174 GCA_027122795.1 Enchelyopus cimbrius
TGTCTAATGGAACTACAATCAAGATCGGTACAATGGGGCGTATAGGAAGTGCCGAGGCTCTTCGTAGACGGGCTCTGGTACGATACACAATGGCTGTGTCAAAATGTCAAGTGCGCACGCTGGGAAGTGTGCATTTTCCGGAAGTGACGTCAGAATAGAGTGTCCTAAAGTCAAGCGCTCTCACTAGTTGGGTATTCCGATTGGCGTGATTTCCAAGTGTGCATCAATGCATCTTTTTTGGCCTCAGATATCCCATAAACCAGGCTCCGCCTATGTACAATCTTTGCCATTACACACTCATGTACAGTTGGTGGTGCCAAAAGTAGGCTAGTCATAGTAAAAGAGAAGGAATCAAACAGGAGATTCTCAATTCTTCTTAATTAAAGTCTTATTTAAAAATAAAGCAAATCCGCGATCAGCCATCATGGCAAAAAAACTAATTGTGGCGGACCGTTTTTAAAATGCGTGCACACGAAACACGCCCCTCACCCCAACTAGTTAGTGCTGTCCAAATGTAGGGATGCATACTGGGGAGTCGACTAACTGAGAGCTACTAGAAAGTACGTAGTATCCAGCGCACTTGACATTTGGACACAGCCAATACCTTCCGTAGTTCACCCGTCGACGTCATGTCCTCTATGAGGCTGAAGAATCGATTGACTCCGTGTTCGTCAATCGATTCTCCAGCCTCAAACAGGGCATGACGTCGACGGGTGGACTACTGAATGTATTGTGTGTATAAAATATGCTTTTTAATAATAAACTATCTGTACACTTACAACGTTGTCAATGCCTCGTTGTATACGTTTAGACCCTCATTATACTACCAAAGAAGTGTCAGGCTACTTCTAGCCTTGTAAGTGGTTTAAAAAAGCGATTTCTTTTTTACATCAGCCGATGACCCCCATGACTTAAAACGTATAGCATTTTGGTAGAATCGGATAAAAACATCTAACCTCGGAAAGGACTTATGTTGCTCTACATCAAACGTTAACTGTTATCACACTAAACATATCCAACAACATTGTACACCGGAGTTCCCCTTTAACATGACCTACATCAATACATTTGATTTCAAAAGTCATGTACCAAATGCACCTTAATGTCAATACAATAGCGAGTTTTAAAAGTTCAAATAAGAAAAAATGTATTTTACCACAGCATATTTTAGACAGGATAATGTATTGGTTGTGGGCCTTTACGTGAAATTAAAAAAAAGTCAGGCGAAGTAAGAGCTGCAACAAGTGTATTCATAGACTTAGCTTCGCATAGCAAGGCCCGAGCGCTCATTTCACTTCGTGGAAAAAAAGTGCGAAAATTATTAAAAAGGCTTACCTGTCCAACAGGCCTAAGTTATGTTAGAAACACTTCACTGGTTGCAGTCGAAACACCACACTTCAATTTTCGATTCGGCCCCAAGTTGTATGCTGCAACTTCGTTCGCTGTGTGCGAGTGTAGCATTGTTGACCTCACTAATTGGTTAGAACAGGTGAAGGTTCCTCCCCCTTGCGTCTCATTGGACGTGGTAGACCAGAAAGCATAAATCAGAGCACTTGCATAAATAAGTAAACCAATTAACAAAACACCATTAATATAATTGACTTAGACTTTTTCTTACATTACAATTGTTCCATTCATTTATTGTCTGGTTCCACCAGTTCCCAACCTGAACTTCGTCGTCAAAATCCAGGAGGTGAAAGCTCAAGAAAGAGAAGATGCTGTCTTTGAATGTGTGCTGAGTCACCCTACGCCCAGGATCAGGTGGACAGGAAAGAACATCCCACTGGAGGACGGAGTGAAATACAGCATCACCGTATCGGAAGACAAGCTGGTCCACACTCTGCTGATCAAGGACTGCAAGCAGCTGGACAAAGGCATCTACGCAGCCTTTGCAGGCATCAAGTCGTGCAGCGCTTGGCTGATTGTGCAAGGTACAACGCATCATTTTGCTGTGGTGTACAACACACACATGTTGTATTCCCGCCTGGTTACAACTGCTGTGTCACCTTCTCGGAATAAGAGTTTTTTTTTTTTGCAGTGTTACTATTAGAAGAACACTTTTAAATGACCAATCAATGAATCATCAGTGGTTTTATCCATCATGGGTACTTTGCATAAGAGAGTTTTCACCCCGATTTTAATATACGGGCATCACATGAGTCAGAGAGGAGCTACAACTGAATGGACATGTTTAGGCCCATACTGCAAGTCCATTGTGGATGGGGTACGACTCTCACACTCTGCTCTCTCTCTCTCGCCTCTAAGCGGACGCGGAGGCGGCGTCCGGGGGGAAGAAGACGGCTCGAAAGACGACCTCAGCCGGCGGAGCGGGGCTGGACCTCAGCCGGGTCGCGGAGGAGCAGCGCCTCAAGCTGCAGGAGGAGAAGGAGACGATGGAGGCCGCACTGAAGGCCCAGAGAGAGGCGGAACGGCTGGAATCCATCAGGAGAGAGGCAGAACTGCTGGAACGCAAAAAGAGAGAGGCAGAACTAGAACGCAAAAAGAGGGAGGAAGAACAGGAACGCAAAAAGAGCGAGGAAGAACTGGGACGCAAAAAGAGGGAGGAAGAACTGGGACGCAAAAAGAGGGAGGAAGAACTGGAACGCAAAAATCGTGAAGACGGCAAAGGAGGTAGAATCAAAGCAGAGGCCTATGGCTTGGGGGTGGATGGATCAAATGCCAGTGAAGTGTCAAACAGGAGCAACGCAGCGAAAGGGTCGAGTTCAGCTGGTGCTTCAGAAGAAGATTCAAAGCAGACAAACGCTGATAAAAGTGGAAGCAAAACAGGGCAAGACGGTTCTCTGAACTCCAAAGGTAGGTCCAACTATTTAAACCCGATGTGACCGGAATTGACAGGGGGAAGGAATAATAACTGCCTCTTCAATGTTGTTATGTGTCCATGTGTTATTTCCATGCTGGTGACCTTTCCGGTGCAGATATTAACCACCAACCGTTAGACAAAGAAGCTGACTCTAAAGTCCCAGACAAGAGTACCAGTAAAGACATGTGCGGTAGAGAGCACAGTGTGTGCTCAGAGGCAGAGCACACTGGTGAGTCTGCAGCTAAACCGTCAGTTATTTCAGTACCTAATTTAGTTTGAGTGACGACTAATGTTGACAATGTAATGGGAATGAGTTTGGTATTAGTTTTAGTATTAAAGGTTTAGTATTGAATATTCTAATATTAAAATCCAAATGAATCCAATAATGAATGAGGCAAGTATCCAGTGAAGGCATACGTTATTATTCTTTAATGCATCATCACGCCTCAATTAATATTGATTTATTTCTGTATTTTAATGTATTTTTATTTATTTTATGTAATATGAACATATGCACATATTTGATATCTGAATATCTCAACCCATCAGTAAGTATTGTTTTGATTTCAGGGAAAAGTGCAGCTCTTCCCGATTCAAATGCGATGAAAGATTCCCAGTTTGCCAAGAACAAGAGCATGAACATTCCCAGCACCTTGACAGGTAAATTAATGTAATAGTTTTGTTTAACCAAATGACATACAGGACCGCGACAAGGAGGGAAATATTCTACATATGGAATTAACGATGAGGAGGTCTACACTTCTGCATGCATCACTGTCAAATGAATGATTAACAACATGTTCTGACATTTGACCGATCTGGTTCAGCCCGAATACAGTAAGTACATTTTATTGTGGACTGTGGACTTTTTTTATGTTGGGCAAATTATTAAAATAATGAAACATTCAATGAAACATTTTTTATTCCACAGATTCAACGAATGACAAAATGATGCAGGATTCAAACACGGAAGGACCTTCAGATGGGAACAGTGGCTCCCGTCTGAATGATGGGCATTCCCAGGATACCAGCGACACCAAGCCCATGCAAGGTGAAGTGTTTGAACCTATGTGATAAGCTGATTTCTCAGCTGAGGAGTTAAAACTGTGGCACAATAATAATGCATGGAATGTATGGCCAACTCTCACACATATGGATATGGTATGTGTTTCCATCTCTGGTAAAATGTCTCTGAAGCATTGGAATAAATCATGTGAGTATGTTGTTATGTTTCGTTACCTTCTGTAGTAGAACAGAGCAGGGTCGATGGTTGTGACCCGGATCAGAAGCCTTTGAGTGGATCTGAGGGGGAGGAGGTCTCTTGTGAGTCTGCTGACTCCTCGGGGCCCTTGAGACAAAGCCAAGCGGCGCTGTCTGGTAAACGGCTGCATGAGTAGAAGTAGCCAGTAGATGTAGTCATGATAGCAATCGCCACCGTTGTCTTCGTCCCCAATATCAAATGGATGGCTAACTGATCGATCCAAAAATTTTCTTTCTGAGATGTATGTTGTCTATCTCTTAGACTATGCAATGCTAAAATGAAAAAAACTAATAAAACCTCATCATTGCCTTTGCTAAACTTGTGTGGACGTATACTTTTTTTTGTAGACAAAGCGGACCAAAGCATTGAAAGTGAAAATGATGACACCGAAGATTCTGCTGCGAACGCAAAGTGCAAAAGGCAAGGCCCACTTCTGCAAGACTCCGTCATCGGTAAGTTTTAGTATGTGTTGTTGCTTTGAGTTAATTCAAAAACTATTGCAATGATCTGGTCCATGGACTTCTGGACTATAGAGCCGCGGAATACGGTTGAACAGAACAGATCCATTCTGTGGTTTGTCCAAGACCCAGGGGTGCAGTTTGTCAGTGGGCTGTCCGATGTGGACGCGATCCTTGGAGGGACCGCAGAGATTATGTGTAAAGTGAGCAGTGAAGACTGTGAAGGAGCCTGGTTCAAAGACAACAAGAAGGTCAGTCTGAACCGCATTGATTTGTGCGGTCTTTGACTTGCACAAACAAACCGAAAATTGATTTCTCTATTTTTACCATCTTATCTTGAGTAAGAAAATCATACTCTGGGGAATAACATTCTGTTAGCATTTTGAATTGATAATCTCCTCAACGCCTCGAATCCCATTTGACACTAAATGCTTTCATTGTGAAAAGCATGCTTTCACGCTATCCAAACCCTTTCATCTCATTGGTATTTTGACCATCTGTTCTGCAGCTACAGCTATCAGAAAACGATGATTTGCAAATAACCAAAGAAGGTTCAACCCACAAGCTGATCATCAACAACTGCAAGGAGAAGCACTCTGGGAAATATCGCTTTGAGGCAGACGGACGCAAAACTGAAGCAGTGATTTATGTCAAAGGTCTGGATACCATTTACAGCACTTTATCATACGCTATATTGTTGTTCATTTAATATGAATATAATGATAACCATGACAAATATCTGTAAATCAATTAATTAGTATTTGACTGTTACCGCATCATTGTAAGACTAGTTTCTTTGCAGACCCCCCAAGGTTTTCAGAGGAGGATCTGAGTGTGTTCAGTAAGCCTGTGGTCATCAAGCTGGGGCAGAACGCAGTCTTCCAGCTGCCCTTCCAGGGCCAGGAGCCTGTGAAGATGCAGTGGTTCAGGGAGGACGAGGAGCTGGTGGAGGACCACGGTGTGAGGATAGAGAGGTCTCACGCCCACAGCCGTCTGCTGCTCAGCAGGTGCCAGCGCAAGGACGCCGGGGAAATCAAGTTCAGGCTCAGGAACGATCACGGCACCACCGAAGTTACCACTCAGCTGGTGGTGCTAGGTGGGTGATTCAGTTAGGGTGGGAGCATGGGCGTAGGTTTGGTTTGAAATGTGCTGGGGACAGAGACACATTAACAAAAACCTTTGCGTGAGATTTTGTTGACGGGAGGGGGTGCTTCTGAGTTGTCAGCTCTGAATAACCACTTGCCAGTGTAGTTCATTCTCGTATTGGCACCGCCTATTGTTTTGACGTTAATATCGATACGATATTATAGGCTACGACAGCTTGAGAACTGTTAAGAACTAAATTGAGCACAAGGATTTGACTCATGACGAAATCTGGTGGTTAAGCATCCCCCCCGCCCCCCCTGTAATCTACACGCCTCGGTGGGAGATATGAGTTATGGCAGGCTCGCCTTTCAATATTTGAACCAGAACCAAACTCTTGTGCTTCTTGTGCTCTTGTGCTAGTTTAGTGAGTCTGTGAATTAGCGAAGGACAAATCAGTTAGTTACCCATATCTATTAATTGGCATTCTATGGCAACATTCTCTGGCCAAAGCCCCAAAGGGGCCGAAATAACTAATCCACCATATCCATATCCCATCCATCCACAGATGATGAGCGTTCCTGCATCTCATAATAACCGTTCAAACGAAGACCCCAGTGTCCATCGGTTGCTTGCAGCTGACCGCAAACTCCAACAAACCAGCTCTGCTTTTGCCTTCCAGACAAACCCACCCTACCCCAGGGTCCCGTCGACATCGTTGACAGCTCACCCACCGCCATCGAGTTTAAATGGAGACCTCCCAAAGACGACGGCGGCTGTGCTGTGGAGAGCTACACGCTGGAGCGCAGACAGGTGGGTCGCAACACCTGGAAGAAGATAGCGGAGGTCCCTGGAGTGCCCGAGTATCGTGACAACGATGTGGAGCACGGCCGCAAATACTGCTACCGTATCCGGGCGGTGAACGCAGAGGGCGCGAGTGACGTGATGGAGACGGACGATCTCCAAGCCGGGACATTGGGTGAGCCCTTGTCGATCGAGTCCTACCCTCTTTGTTTCCTTCAACGCTGATTCTGACTCCTACCATTCCAAGAACATGGACACGGAATCATGCACAAAACACAGATGCGAGAGAGCGAGCCAGGCTAGCGCAGCATACGCTAGCCCCTACATGCACGAAGGGGTCACGCGCGGGGAGCGGGGTAGGGGTGCAGTACGACCGTTTGATTGACGTACTTACTGTCCATTCGGTGGTTTCGAAAATGATTGGCTGGAGTATTTCAAGCCCTGCCCCTTCCACAGATGATCGACATGATTAATTTCTGTTTTAGTGCTTCCAACTCAGTGGCTGTAAGGGGGTTATGATAATGATTTCAAGTAA
This sequence comes from Enchelyopus cimbrius, assembly GCA_027122795.1. Taxonomy (NCBI): domain Eukaryota; kingdom Metazoa; phylum Chordata; class Actinopteri; order Gadiformes; family Gaidropsaridae; genus Enchelyopus; species Enchelyopus cimbrius. The sequence goes on from JAOPJJ010000001.1 coordinate 9,471,994, forward strand.
TTTTGCAAAAATGGCCAAAAAAGAGAATTCCATACCCCACCTTTAACCAATGCTCCTTTATAAGCCTACTGTTTGTCAGATGTGTGCAATAAAGAAATGGCTATTTCTCAAAGGCAATGTGGTGTAATGGAGTATACATTGACGTTGAATGTCATCTGTGATCGTGCAGCGTTTCCAGGCCCTCCATCGCCGCCCCAAGTTGTCAGTGCCTCCAAGGACTGCATCACCCTCTCCTGGGGTCCTCCCTCCTCCACCGCAGGCTCTCGCATCCTGGGCTACTCTCTGGAGAAACGCAAGAAGGGAAGCAACCTCTGGAGTCTAGCCGGGGATCTCATTAAAGGTCAGAGCTTCTCCAGGCTGCCTATATACAGACACTGATGGGAACACTGTAAGCAAGACATGAAGATACAGATGTATAAAACAAATTTCCCATATCCCAGACAGTTTGTAAAATAAGAAGGTACAATGCAGAATAAAGGAAATTCATTAAAAAGATACTATTAAAAGCCTTCATAGGAATAAACAATTCCAACAAATAAATACTAACAAAAAGTATTATTCAATAAACTCCGAAATAGGAGGTATACAACGCTTTAACCTTCTCCCCACAACACAACCCACAACCCACTTTCCTCTTCCACTATGATGTGAAAGAAACACAACTACAATGTGTGTTCTTACTTCTAGAGAAGACGTATGCGGTGAAGGACGTTGCGGAGGGCATGGAGTATGAATTCAGGGTGGCAGCCATCAACCTTTCAGGAGCCGGGGAGTTCAGCAGCCCCTCTGAATTTGTGTTCGCCAGAGATCCTAAGAGTATGTGCTCCACCTGCTTCTACAACAACACCACCACTATTTAAATGAGCCAATCAGCACTGACGGACTCCAAAGCATTAAAGGGGTAGTTCGTGATTTTGGACATAGGACCTCATTTCCAAGTGAGTCAGGGTGTTATTTATCACTGGAGACGTCTTCAAGACATTTCATTCAGTTATTCTAGTTGGGTTAGTTCGCTGGTGCTAGGCTAGCGCAAGTCAACGGTTGTTGCGATAGCTGGCCAATAAAAACAGTCCTACCCACTCCACAGTACACTGAAGCAAATCAATTATAATGCCAGACTATCGCCAGCGAACTAACCCAACTCGAATAACTGAATGAAATGTCTTGAACACGTCTCCAGTGATAAATAACACCCTGACTCACTTGGAAATGAGGTCCTATGTCCGAACTACCCCTTCAAGGGTTCAACGCTGGGACCCAGGTCTAAATCTCTATCCCCAGAGCCTCCCGGCAAGGTCACGGACCTGAAGGTGACGGACAGGTCGTACACTCACCTGTCGCTGTCATGGACCAAGCCTCAGTGCGTGGAGGGGCTCCAGGGCGAGGCCCAGGGATACCACGTGGAGATCCGCCCGGCAGACTCCTCCGAGTGGTCCCGCTGCAACACCACGCCCTCCATCCTGCCCTCCTACTCGGTGAAGGGGCTCAGGTCCATGGAGATGTACTGGGTCAGGGTGATCGCTAGCAACGAGGGCGGGGAGAGCCCTCCCGTGGAGCTGCCCAACTACGTCCTCGTCATGCCGTTGCCCGGTAAAGGCTTCAACATACTTCTGCGTCAACTCGACGGCGTAGATACGCCGTCACCCCTACGGCGTCGTGGCTGTTTTATACTTCTGCGTCGGGTTGCTTTGCATCGCGGTGCATTTGACCAATCACAGCCCTTGTGGTCTGCGTAGCCTCGACGCGAAGTTACAATGACCAATCACAGCCCTGGCGGTCTGCGTAGCCTCGACGCGTAGTTAAAATTTCTTGGAAGTGCACGTCGACCTACAGCGTAGGGGTCCGCGTCGACGCGTAGGGGTCCGCTGGGCTACGCCGTCGATTCGACACAGAAGTATAAATCAGCCTTTAGAGTTGAGTGCTGATTGGACGCTATATTTGAATGTGTGAACACTACTTGAGTACTTTTGCATAGGATTCTGTCTACCATGGAACATACATGCATGCATTCGGCTGAGTGGATTACATTCACGTAATGAATTGAATTTCATTGATTTTGTGACTTGGTCCACACAATGCAGCGCTGAATGATGCTTTCACTGAGTGGTGAATGAGTGATTCATGTGTGCAGACTCTGTGATGGTGACCCTGTCCCTGCGCTTCGTCAACGTGACGGTGGCTGAAACACAGTTCACCTTCTTCAACTGCAGTCTAGTCCAGCAGCTGTCTGGACGCAGGCCGTGAGTACACACAAAGGAATACACACACACACACACACACATATACACATACACTCGCACACACTCACACACAGACACACGCACGACCCGCACACACAAACACACGGACACACATACACACGCACTCACATACACACATGCACATACACACGCACTCACATACACACATGCACATGCACACACTCTCATTCAAACACTCATGCATTAGGGAAGCAAATGCTCGCAAACCTGAACCAATGCTCACACACATCGTCTTGCAAGTCAGCACATGAAAGCATCAATGGGGCGAATGTATAGGAGCCTTTTTTCCTTCGCACAGTCAGCACTTTACCTAAAGGGTCTCACGGTTCATATCCGACGTTACAGAGTTCTGCATGTAACAGCGCTGGCACGGGTCAGACATCTTGTATGGGCGTCTGCAGGCCGTTGGGTTGGGGCTCAGACCTGGCGCCTCTGGCCTGTACCCGCTGTACTCACCTTGTCTGTTTGGCCTGTCTGCTCGGTGCCAGGTGTCAGGGCTGCGTTGGAAGCCGCTGGGGCTGCAACTGGTGCATCCACCACCACCTGTGCACCCACAAGCACATCTGCGACCACGGAGTCACCATCTACAACCAGAAGGTACGAGGGTTGCGGCCCGGCGTCGGCCCCCGAGACACATCGAGCTGATCTCCTGAATGAGCTTAGTCTGAGGTCCAATACGTTGGAAGGGCGAGACAACTTGCGGAAGAGAGCGAGTGCCTCGCGCATTGTCAGGTGCAAAGTGGGAAACCCTCGGAACATTCGACGCATCTCGCATTTCACTGCACTTCCTGTGTGCCATGCATTTCCTGTTTTTGTTCCTTTTTCCATTATTGTCGGTCGTTTTGTTTTCCATTCCATGCCGTCCGTTTTTTTTATTCATTCCCTTCCCCGTGTCGGGGGGGGGGGGGGGGGGGGGGGGG
>JAOPJJ010000001.1:9524749-9540813 GCA_027122795.1 Enchelyopus cimbrius
ACACTAGTGTGCATGCTTACAGTGTTGGCCGCTGAGGCGCCCCCCCCACCCTCCGTCCCCCCATCCTTCCTCCTCCTCCACTTCTCTGGTGCCTGCACCCAGATGGCAACATCTTTCGTGTGCGGTGATGCCTTGAGGAGGCGGAGCCACGTTCCTCTACCTAGCGGATCATGTACATCTTGGTGTTTTTTGTACTATAGGTTCACATACCTACTGCCAAAATCTTGAATCTTGATAGGTGGCTGTAAAATGATCCCGGCTCTGGATATCAGGAACCTGCCAAAACGAGAAAAAAAATTAAGATGGTGAATTCAAAGGCGAATATATGGAGGCTGGATGTGTGCAGCGGCCAGATCTGTGAATTATGCATGCATCAGTGCAAGAGAGAGAGAGAGGGGGCTGGGGGTGGGGGTGGAGAGAGAGAGCGAGAGTATATTTAAGCTCCAAAACAAGCATCTGAGAAGTGATCACGCACTGATTGGGAAACAAGGCCATTTTCTTGATTCATATTCCTCAAACACTTGAGCCAAGGGAAGCAGTAAAACCTCATGTGGTCCTCTAAATGCAGTACCCTGGGCCTGTCATCACAAGGCTCTGGCAACACTTAAATCAATGAAGAAAAGAGAAATGTATAAAAATAAATGGGAAGCTTTTTGTTGTTGTTTCATGGCGTTTGTTTGCTGCTGGGCAGATTGAATTCACGTCATTTCAAACCAAGCAGAGGAGCCCTCACCGCAGGGGTGTCGAGCAATTGTCTTTCTTCTGCAGTAGAGTGTGGGCTAATGAGATAGCATGCATGGTTTATGGCTCCAACACATCGCATTGCAATCCTTCACCTACTTTTTGTACTGGCAACAATGCGCCACACGGTTCTAAAGATTGATTTAGAACCTACCACAACCTCCCAAAACAGTTTCCAGAAGTTAAAGATGAGCAAACAGGCAAGCTGTTCATTCACTACCTGGCATTGTGAAATATGAGCTTGTTATTTTTTTGTTATTGTGAGGCAAGTTTAGAATTTTCTTCCCCTGTTTCTACTGTGGGAGAGACCTCTCTGTTGCTCATTATACAGTGGGAGAATTTAAGTAAAAAAAATACTGTCTAACTTTAAAACGTTAACATTTAGCTATAGACACTTTCATCCAAAGAGAACTATAATGAATACAGATACATGTCATTAAGGAGCAGATTATTCATTAAACATTCAATACAAATCCACTTGTATTTTGAGTCAAATGTGTGTAGTTGTAAATTCCCATAATCTAACGGTACAATACGAGGAGCTAGTTAACTCAAGCAAGACGTTTGAAGCACTTTCACTCTGTAAAACTGCGCCTTTAAAGCAAAAGTCATGAATAATTATAATGTACTAATGACCATAGTACACGCTGACGGGACTTTTACAATCAGTCAAATTCTGGCACTGTTCTTTGGCAGACCTCTAAGGATATTCTATTCGTGTCCCAATTTCCAACCTTCATTTTGGCAAACTGCTCAATTTCATGACTGACTGGTCTTAATTGCTTCATTGTAAGGGTATCATTGAATACATCCACAGGGACAGATAACAAACTTCCATTTGGGTTTGTCAATGTAGAAAAAAACAACCTTTGCTGGTTTCAAAATTGTTTTCTAGCCGAAGGACTGCTGGTTCAGTCTCGCAGCTCCTCCAACCCTTAAAACGTGTGAAGCTCTCGTTGAGCTAGCTAGACAGATCAGGCCGGAACTGTTCTCACTCAGCGCCCAGCGTACATCTAACTCAGCCTTCTGCCGTTGTTTTCTGTCTCCAGGTACCAGGATACGTTTTATGGTCACTATGCCGACACACATAGAACTAGCTTTTAACACAATTTGAAGTGCAGATGGGCATAATCTGGGACCCAGCAGATGAGCACAATTTCTAGAGGGCGCAGGCACAGAGCCGGGTCTGGGAAGCAAATACCGACGGGCCAGGTGACGCCTTGTTTCCTGTTTGTAACAGAGATAAACTGCCCAAGGGAAACTACCCACTTCCTTCCCACGAGTGGACGAAGCCTTTAAAGCCATCTGCAGTGTTGATTTGGATGCTTTACAAACGCAAAATCTCCCAAGCGGCGAAACCAAATCTTTTTTTATTAAACCAACCACATTGAACAGGGCAGGGTTCGATGCTCTCTGAAGGCTATTTTGCTGTGCGGCGTTTGAGATTGTGTTTGTAACTCTGCTAACCTGGTTGGATATTGCTGTTCTCATTAATGCCTCGTCAACTAGATGAGTCTGTGTGCCTAAGTCCCTGCCTTTCTTTAACAGGATTACGGTGCTGCAACTGAGACAGCCCCCCCAACTCCTGAGCCCTGAGGATCTCCTGCTGTCTGTGGTCCTCTATTCAGCTCTCTCTCTCTCTCTCTCTATCCTCTCTGACTCCTTCTTTCTCTCCCTCTCTGTCTCTTTCATCGTCTCTCTGTCTCTTTATCCTCTCGGACTCCTCTGTCTCTCCCTCTCTCTGTCCCTTTCATCATCTATCTATCCCTCTCTTATCCTCTCGGACTCCGTGTCTCTTCCTCTCCCTTTCTCTCTCTCTGTCTCTTTCATTGTCTTCTGTCGATCTCTTCCACTCGTTCTCTCTCTCTTCCAAACAGACAGGCAGGGGTGGGCGGGAGTAATGCAGAGAGAGGAGAGCTTAAGGGCGACTTTTGGGGTCCCCTCTCTTCTGCCCCCCTGCCGTCTGTGGAGCGTGGCGTATGAACATTGGAAGATGAGCAAGAGTCGTGTGCCCTCACACACAGAGTGCGCACACACACAGACACACCACACAGTCACACACACACAGACAGACAGACACACACACACACACACAGAGGGAGAAAGAGAGACAGAGAGAGATCTGTCCCTGAATTTAATCCCTCCATTGTGGGAGGACGGAGGGGAGGTTGGGATGTATAAGAGAGGATGTGCCAACCGAATACCCAGCGACGATGCTGCAATGCAGAGGTTTAACGTACAGAAAGAGCAGCTCAACGAACCAATCAAAGACGCGTGGCCTTCACCAAACCCATGATACCGGCCAGGTGGTTTGGTTTATGTGAAGGACATATTCGACCCCCCAGAGATGAAATGGATGCATGTCAGTGGGGGTGTTCTTGTTTCCCCCCTGCAGGGGTACATGGTGGAATTAGAAACTTCTGGGGGGGATCGGAGGCTTAGTTCAGCCCTGAAGAGTCACAGAAATAATAACTGGCAAAAAATAATAAACTAAGGTCTGAATAAGTCATGTGCAATTCATCAGCTCTGGCAGCTGAACCCCAGAAAAACTTTTTCCCATTTTCCCATGATTACTTGTCAGTGCACTTGCATAGTTTGACAGCCCTCTACCGGGTTTTTCTTCTTAATGTAATATATGCGCCTCGCTACTCTGGGCTGTGCCACTGATCAATACGTTTTTACCGGGGGAGCGAGGGGAAAAGGGTGAACAGGGAGACTGGGGGTGACAAGTGGGTCTGGCATATTGGCGCGCATGGAGGGGCTGTAACCGCCAGCAAGGCAGCAGCCCCCTGAGGGTGGCTCGCGCCGCTCAGGCCGTCGTGCGCTGGTAGTTCCTTGCCATCCATCAAGACTGCCGTCTGTGGGGCGTCACTGCCAACATTTGAAATGGCGGCGATACCCTCATAACGCTCGATAACGCTTCAAATTTGAACGGGGGATCTTTTTTGTGTTGTTATTTTCGAATAGTTTTGAGTCTACAACCTTTTTTTAAATGGGTCCAGTAGAGAGCGAGAATGCAGTAGCCGTTAACGAGCTAACATTATGGAAAGGATCCCTACTGAGAACTACAACCTTTTCTTTATCTTTGGCTTGATCCTTGTCTGTTGGTTGTTGTGTCCAACCAAGTCTCACAGAAATCTCATCCTTCACCCACAGTTTTTCACCACGACGTCCCACCTCCTCCAGCTTGCGTTTCCATCGTTCTGTTCCTGGAACAACTCAACTCTTGTGAGACTCTTCCTGATGCAGAACTTGCTCGTACAGAAAAAACAGCAGAACGGGATCAAGAGGGATACTTTCAATAATGACAGACTTTAATCTGAGCCTGTCAGTGGAGAAAAACTGCACTTTTCCAGAAAGGCTTACGCTTGGACCCAAATTGATGTGAAGGTGGAAAAATCCTGAAGTCCCCTTTAACGTCCAAGTGCCATGCATGAGGAGTTTGAAAAGTTATTTGGGGCAATTTGTCGGTCCTTCTGAAGGTACTGCCGATTCACAACTTGAATATGTTTACGACGGTGATTCATGGAAAGACCGGCTGCCCAGAAACGAGTCCGTAACGGCTTGAGGCCTCAGCCGTGCCCAGCACTAATAAAGTGTGGCCGGGTCTAGCTTACCTAAAAGCCCGGCGAAATTACCATTACGGGGATACGGAGAGAACATTTAAGAGATTGAAAATGGCTTTCATAACAAGAGTCTGTGAAATAAAACACTCCTTAGCACAGGCTTCAATAATAAAAACAGTACAGATTAGGAATGGTTGTGTTCTGGCCCTCAGCCTGCGCCAGGTAAATTAGAAAGATCTGCAGCAAATCAATTTAATGTCCTTCCCTGCAGCAGATAAAGGGTAATTGTACCATCAACTGCCGTACGGATTTCTTTTTGTATTTCTGCCAATGTGTCGACCCTTTTCATAAAATAAAAAAAACAACCCAGAAATGATCGTCCTATTTACCTGTTTTCCACAAGGTGTGTGTGCGGGGGGGCATTAGAGACGGTTCTGCTCTCAGACAGGCCCCGGACAGGCTCGCGTAATAGGGTGTACTGGGGTGTTTCTGTGCTGCAGACAAAAGTCAATCCATCACCCTAGCCCTGGGAGATGATGAAAACATTGGACAAAGAACCAAACTCAAGAGTTCTGCGGGGCTTTAAGTGGATGCTGGAGTGGAGACTTGACCTCAGCAAACAAAGAGTTGGCACAACTCAGCATCAGCGTCTCAAAGATGATATTGTTGATCGTCGATAAATAAATACAGCTCGACAACCATTTTGGAGGGTGCTATCTGTTTTATTAAATTTATGGCACCGGATGACACGTGACTACAACAGGGGAAAAGCGGGACTGGGGGCTTGTGGGTGGAAGAAAGACGAGTGGTTGGTTGCAAAATAGCCGAGAGGAAAATGAAGGAGGAAAATAATTTTCTTTGGAACGCCTGGAGACTTGGATGTCTCTGAAGTGAATACTTTGTGAAGGCGCCGCAGAGCAGCAAAACAACAGGCTCCCCGGCGGACCTACAAACCCTCATAAATGTCAAGTAAGTTTTAGCAACGCCGTTCTCTGCTAGATGCCATTTAGTTTGGTGTGGAGTCACGGAACAACAGCGGACCGACTACCTGCCACGCTAACCAGTTTATACCGTAGTGCCAGAGGACACTAGGGAATGACGTCAATCATCTCCTGTGACCTTAATGCATCTTAATGCTCAAACTAAAGTAAAAAAAATCAACACTCAATCTCAGCCCTTCAGAGAATATTCAAAGAACGGCTGTACTGTGTTCAATATGAACAATGTCCCACTGAGTCTGCTGTAAAATATTTAGTGGGGAATGAGATGAGTGAACTCAAATTGTATCTAATTTGACACATAATTTTTTTTTTTTGAAAACTGTGAATATGAGAAACCACTCCCTTGAAAAGGGTGAGTGTTTTTCAAAACCTCTTGCGGTCGGAGGGGGGGGGGGGGGGGGAGAGCGTGGGACAAATGACAGACAAGCCAGTGTGAGTGGTGAAGCAAGAGACCGCTCGTGGGGATTGTTCACCTTCGCTCGGCCGCCGCCGAACTTCATTACTAAGCAGGAAGGCGCCGGGGCGGCCATTGATCAAACATACCTTAATGTGACAGGCTCCGGTGCGTGGGCGAGCAGAAAGCCCAAAGCACAACTCGTTCATTCTGCGGTACGACGGTGGAGTTAGAAAACAAAGCACACAAAATGTGTACTGTGCAGTTTTCTCATTGGAATGTGGATCCTTTGTTATATATAGTACAATCGTCAAGTGAAGAAACAAGAATGTTAAAGAATTGACATTGAGCTTGCAGTGAAATTTGAGGACTATAAACGACAATTGTGCTTGATTATTTATGTATTCGCGATTGAATGTGATATTAAAAGAGCAAATCAACATAACAAACAACCTATAGTGTAACATATAGCTTAGCCACGGGATGTTGTTAAGTAGTGCTAATCATGAATGATGCTATGACTAAAAGTCAAATGAGCGAGCCCACCGGATGTGTTTTTGTATGTATGAGGAGGCCTTAGTGTCACTCAACGTCGGTTCTAGTGTTACATGACTGCATGGGTCTCCTCTTTGGGGAGGGGGGGCAAGACTCCTATTTTGTAAGGAGTCGATGTCACGCGAAGAGAGGACACTTTGACCGGAGAACGTTGTCATAATTAACAGAGAGATCAATTGTACAGTAGATGAAGCATGGGGGGGGGGCTCCTTTTCAATTAAGCCTTCATTAAAAACCAAATTAGGTACTGACCTTCCAAACATACGAGCACAGGGAAGAGTAAAGAAAGGCAAAGACGTGTACTTTAACAGACTGATTTCTAATTAAAATGAGCACTCTCAATGTTATCTTGCGAACGTTCTCTTTCACCGCTAACTCATCCTGGACAATCAGAACTGATTAGAAAAGACCTCTTTGTCCTGAAGTCTATATTCTCTAGTCGGATATGTCACTGCAATATTCTCAGAAGTATTAGTTGAATTGAATGTCTTCATTTCCAAGTACATCACACAGTGTGTAGATGAATGGATGGTTGTTTATGAACCTTGAGCTTCTGAACAAATTTCTCGCGTCAGAAAACAAACGTTGCCATTAAAAGAAAAACCAAGCAAAGAAAAGCATGACTTTCATTGATGGACCCTAAAGACATTGCGGAGTCGCTATAAAGATGATGCTCCAGTAGCCCAGGAGCTACAATGCACCGTAGCCCGCTAATCTGGGCGCTAAATCAACAATCTGCGGCTAGCGAGATGAGACAAGGTCTCGATCGATGGCCCTTTGGAACATCACTGTAATTGTGTACTTATCAGTATCCAGCAGCTAACCGCCATGAACTTTCTGGTGCGTCCGCTAAATTACCAGTGGGGAGGGTTTACAGCGGTGGTCATGTTCAGGGGTGTAAGCCCCGCCCCCTGCCCCCCCCCCCCCACACACACACACACACACACACCCTCATCCCCGGGTGCAACCCCCTATATTCTTTCCCAGCTAATCGGCTTACTCTGAGATTTCATATCAACCTTTCCAGGCTAAGGGAGTCGTCAATTCCAGTTGGTTGAAAAAAACACGCACTGTTCAGTGATTAGACCAATAGAGGGCTTTATTGCGTTATTATTCCGAGATCGACTGATTCGGCATGAAGACGGATGGGGGACCTGACTCCTGGAGACGCCCAGTGGCCACGATGCGTCACGGAGGAGGAGGAGGGTTGGGAGGGGTGGGGGGGTCATCGCAGAGATACCGCATTACCGTGATGGATTACAGGGACAGCGAATGGGATGGAAGTGACATACCAAATACGTGAACCCCGATCGGACATGATGTACGATCGTCCTGCCTAAACAGATTCAATTACACTTTGCATTTCGGTCCGCCACAGCCAACAGAGCAATGTGGCATTAGCGCTCCCCGGTTAGCGCAGACACCAACAAGAAACCCATGAATGAATGAATGCATTATTTTTTTAAGAGAGAAAAATCCTGTTCCCACCCAGTCCACAGTTCGTGTGATCAAACTGCTGACCGTGTGGAACAGGCTCCGTCGGCAGGAGGGAGGATGGGGGGGTAACCAAAAAGCCCTGGGCCCCCCCAGCGAGGAGGCAGTACATCCGGGTAAAGCCCGCCATCTGCTGCCTGTCAAAGCCAAGGCTGGCCGTGTGGACGGGAGGGAGGGAGGGAGGGAGGGGACGGCCGGCAACGCTGAGGCCCAGGTCGAGGTCATTCACGCCATCAAAACACCACATCATGATCCAATACAGACCGCAATATCAAACGCTGTATATAATACAAAATACTATATCGAATGATAGATACAATAAAAAACACCAGATCAAGATCCAATACAGAATGCAATATCAAATGGTATCTATTATACAAAAAAAATATCAAATGCTTTACACAATACAAAATACTAAATCTAATGCTACATATAATGCAAAATACAATATCAAATGCTATGTACAATACAAATCGTAACATAAAATGATGTATACAATATTTAATAGAATATCAAACCCTATATGCAATTGTATACACTATATACAATATCAAATGCAATATCAAATGCTGATGCAAAAAATATAAAAAATCTGAATTTTGAACCATCAGACTCACCTGTAAAGGCATATGATTAAATATTGAAGTGCAAAATGTGACTTCCTGTATAACGTATGATCCAGGCTGTTCAGCAGTGATGTCGTAGCTCACTGAGAGCTGAACCACTTTAACAGCTATAGGAGATAGCTGGAAGCTGAAATCCTTGGACCAAAGACGTATGACATATGTCACCAAGGAGCAGGCACAGGGGCTAGCCATCTCGCTCTATAGCTAGGATGGGGACATGAAGGGAATCGAACCCACGACCTGGAAGTGCGTTCGATTGCAGGATAACTGAATTTTTACAATTATGTATGTGCCTCTGAATGAGGGTTTCAAATGTATTTCTGTTATAATTGTCTATATATTGTATATAATTGAATGTACGCATAATTATTATACTGTGTTGTTATTATCATCAATCAGCCATCATTTCCTCTTTGCTTCTGTTCCAAACGTAATGGCCAGGCTGATAACAGCTCACGCTCTGAGTAAACGGGGGGTATGACACGACAGTTACATCATCATTCGTTATTCTGCACATCGAGCTCAATGTTGTCCACACTGTCATTCCCCTCATTTAAACAATTACCGCTCTAATGATTTTAAATACGTTGGCAGCATTTCATTATCCCCCCTCTTTTTCGACAGATAACCGGCAGACTATTGGCGACAAAGTGTGGTGAGAACGGCGGCCATTAAAAGTTGCTCCTGGGTCGAATATGGACGCTTTCGGAAGCATCATGGGTAGTGTATGTGTTGGTGTGAGTTTATATCAAACATTATAAATTCTATATACTGTATAATACATCCATCCATCAATGTCATAGTTGAAACCTGACATTACGTTTTGCAGACTCCAGTACGGGCATGATGTACGCTAGCTGTGAAACATTGGTACGACACAAGTCCTGATGTTGGAATGCAGCAGGTCTTGATTTGACAGCCGCTGCAATCTGCAGTTGGACTGGAGTCTCTCTCTCTCTCTCTCTCTCTCTATATATATATATATATATATATATATATATATGTATATGTATATCACACACTTGACTGCTACTTCCCAGAACATTACTGTCAAGAATTCCATTTGGCCACCGTTGCCCTCCATTTTGTAAAGAAAATAAGAATCATTTTGGGGAATCATCTGTAAACCTTAAAGCTGCATGCTGGGAAAGAAGATAAGGGGAAAATATCCCTTCACATGAGTCCAAGCATATTTGTGGAGCAGTGCTAAGCAGTTATGCTATTTATTTTCCCTTAAAGGGGAGCACATGCTAGGGCTGACAATGTCAGAACCTTCAGAGGGAGCTGCACAATAATCGAGTAACGGGCAAATATTAGAGCAATTTTAGCACCGTGACGAAGCCAGGTGCAGCCTAGCTCAGCACGCGTCCAGCTGTTAGACGATCTAAGCTTGCTGTGAACACTTTCCGAAATGTGACGATGTAGCCTTTGTCTGAGGGGTGGAGTGACGTGTCTATTACCGTACATAATTCCTTTGGCTGTGTTGATTGAGTAAATAATGACATGAAACAACTAAGTAGTATTACACCCCTCGAAAGGCACATCATCCACACACACCATCCATATGCCATTGATTTGCTGTCGGCTGTCAATATTGATGCCATGTCGTGGAACTTGTCTCCAAATGAAGCGATGATTCATCGTTTTTTGGTCCTATACTGCAGGCACTCCCACTGTGAATCCATTTATCTTGGCAGCCACGAACCCGACAAAGATCAAACGAGCAACGGAGCAGACAATGAACACATGGCAGGCCAGCAAAGCAACATGGCAGCCTGGGATGAAATGGTCGCTCGCTGTTTCAAAGGCCAACCGACCCAACAAACATCATAACGGTTGGCTGTCTTTCATATCAACGAGACGGTGACACTATGCGGTTGATAAGATGTTTCCAGAGCACCATTCTCTCTGCTTTGGTAGAGTGTTTTGGTGTTTTAGTGTAAGCCATACCCTTGTCTACACCTTGTCTCCAGTGCTCGTCCAAATGCCCCATGGAGCCATGCAGTGTTTACATACCGCCATCAAACTGACCTACAATCTGCTCTTGAGGTTCGCCAATGACAGATCCAAGAGAGTACTGGCAGTCAAAGAAAAAGAGAAAAGGCATGAAGAGTGTTTCACACGTATGGCCTGGCGCGCTCTGTGTTGCTATTTTAGTCACCTCAATAATAAATTAAAGGAATGTATAAAAAAAGGGCAGACTGGGGCACAGAAGAATTAAGTATTCATGACAATCTGGAATTGGAGGGAATTGAGAGTGGATATGTTGGAAGAAGAATAGGATGAATAGGTGTAGCCCAGGAGATAAACCGGACAATGTGTTAGAATGTTGATACGAATGATTGTTAGTCTGTGAGCCTCCCCAGCATTCCTATCACCATTAGTGTTCCCGTTCATTTTTTTGTAGTTCTTTTTAATGTATAAGAAGCAGTCATTCAAGTGTAATTGGGTCTACGGAGGAAGGCCATAATGACTGAAAGTATCACAAGGTTGTTGCGTCTACGCCCTATCTCAAATTAACATATTCACACACCGGGTACACAAACAGAGTACACACGTACACACAGGATACATCAATCAGCCTTCTGCTTTCGGTGCATAGGTGTGTGTGTGTGTGTGAGAGAGGGTGAATGAGTGAGTATGTGTGTGTACGTGTTTGTGTGTCATTATGGTAATATGGTCCAATACATTTTTCATTATTCGTTTCATGTCCAAGTCATGAAAAAAGGAAATGAATCAAAGGTGGAATGACCTTAAGATCAAACTGGACGTCAAAGTCCTTCAGCCGGGCTCTCAGAGCAGAGCACCGCGCCACAGGACTTCTTGCAAATGCTGCGTTTGATAGCAGATAAACATAACTGCCACAATATATAAGGAACAGGACAATCAAAACACTCACGGGCTAACAGGCATTAAGTCAAAGTCAATGATTTTACAGATTTTGTTTTTTTTATCTTACAAAGCACAACTGTTTTCCAGCTGCTCTGTGCCAGAGAGTCAGACTGCGCAGGACTGACTCGCTAATGTCACAAATTGTGCATTGGCCCCTCTAGCGCATGCCGACGTGAGGACTCAACAGTGGCATTCTGAATGTTTTTCCCTCTTCTGTTGTCTATTTTTACTTCCCCATACTTTCGGCTATTACACAACGGCTCTCTGTCGCTCCCGTCTGTCCCGTATATTCTAACCAGAGTATAATCCTACGATAAAAGGCTTGTTCGCTGTGTTTTCATTACCTTAGAGTGAGCCCTTTATGTCTACATAGCAAGCCGGTCCTCTTTCATGGAGCCGGCCTTGTTTCTACGGTAGCCCAGAACAGACAAACAGATTCAGAGCGTACGCGTCTCCTGATCAATCATCTTTCAATTAAAGTGTCAGTGAACATCCTTTTTCACTTTCACGTTTAAAACAAGTAAATCCTTAGGACAGTTGAACACATAATTGAAAACCAAATATTGCATAGTGTCTGCCATAGCAAAAACAGTCTTGTTATATCAGAATCTATCAACCAGTCAGAATCTATCAAGTAAAGATTCCGAGAGATTCGCTGGATCAATACAGCATATGGAATATCGTGTTCATCCTGCAAGCCGCCACTATTACACGCAAGAAAATTATGTTAGGCGTCAAGCACTTGAAAAAAACAAAATCATGGGAAAATCGTCCCTGGGTCAATGTTCTGTAATTGCTACTGTGTCATGGAGGGAAAGGTTTCCTGGATTGTTTCTAAAGCCTCTTCAGCACAATATTAAACGCTGTCTGCAATATGTCCGGCTGTCTGTCTGTGGATCCATAACCCTGTCTTTCCCCTTTCATTATCTTTCATGCGCTTGCCGTCAATTGGTACTACAGAGGCGACGGCAAATTGCAAAACGCGCTCCGTCAAAAATGTTGTTCATTTCGGAGAGTCACATCTCCATGCATTCATTGTATTGATGGGGAAATTGCCACTTTGATTAATAGCGGGCGTTCATCAACCTCATACGCGTGTCTGTGTGTGCACACAGTCGGACTCATTGGCGCTAGGAGCAGGAATGTGAGCGGCGGCTTCTCTTTGGAGGATTCTCCCCAGAGCTTCTCTTGTTTACCCCCATGATCAGACCCAGAAGTGGTACACTTCTCCGTCTGATCGTATCCCAACACCTCACCCCATACAACCTCACTCATTCATGGATGTCCCCAAATGGAAGACCAGCAATGCATAAGATAAAATTGGTCCCCACACATTCAATATGATTTGCTAAAAACCAGACCAAGCTATAACTTGTTTTCTTAACCTTGATTCAAATAGTGGAATATGTACTGTATGTGGCGATTACTGTCTCCTTATATCTCTGAAGGGGTACCCTAGGACGTCACCATTTTATTTATCGCCATAGCAACGCGATTACATTATGAGCACAGAGAATATGGGGCCGCCTGTGCCACTTAACTCAATAATTCAAGATAACACCATTAATTATAGGTAGCATTTAATTGCATCCCCTCGCTCTATTTCGACCATGGTAAACAGAGTAAACGAATGACAGTGGAGACAGTGTGCGTTGACTGGATTTACCTTGAACATTTCCTTGAAAACCGCAGTCAGAAAAAGGCCACGAGGTATACAAAAGTACACAAATATGTTTTTATGCCCACCCAGGTAAGTATTTTATTGATTCATTTTTTTAAATATTTTAGATTTTATTGTATTATTTGTATACCCTGGGTTTTGACAGCCAATATTGGCATAAGGGTGAAATCTTCAGATTATTCTTTTTGGAGGAGTTCTTTCAGTCCTTTTAACCGGCCTTGGAATGCACAATACCATTTCCAAAGGCGGGGGATTGAAAGCAACCTTGTGTATGAATCTATTCAGCTGCCTTGAAGCACAATTACTCTTTTCACATTCTTCACTGTGTATTTTCTGGCCTTCATTTACAAATGTTTTGCTTTCTTTCAGTCCTGACAAACCTTTCCCTCCAATCATCCGTGTAAAGGGATATAAGCACTGTGGGAATACTGTGGCATGTTTATACTATGTATGTACTGCCTATACTGTAAAAATGTTTGATTTTACAAGTGGAGGTGTCAAATCTAAAGCATACACGGCTGTAGCATTTCATCCTGATATTTTTTCATCATATACACTTCTTTCAGTGGAAAAACCCCAAATGTCAAAACAGGTACTCCAAAGATGATTATACAGCATATTAATGGAGTGCGCAGAAGAAGTCGCTGCATCATTCACTTCCATGCCTTACTATTAAGCTTCACGAGAACATCGAACTACAGTCTGCACGACACACAAAAAATGGGGGGGCTACAGCCTTGTGGTGCAGCCTATCAGTATGTACTCTCTGCCCATAGTATTGAGGCTGTAATTTTAGTCTGTCTTTGCGGCACCCTGGAGACCAGAAGGAGATTGGAAAACGTTTCAGGCGCAGCTCCCAGCTCCCAGCTCCACACGGGTGCAAAGGGGCAATTCGGATACCTCTGTGTTTTTGTTCTCGGCCCAACTGCTCTTCAGTAGACAACCGCTAACACCCTCTACCATCCGTGAAACAAACGGGTATTGCGGAAATATGCGTCCACGGATATGCGGTCCTTTTTTTTTTAACCGTTGTGATTTTGTAACGACGAAAAAACACAGACATTGGTATTTCTCTCAAACGCTTTAAGATTGGAAGTGGAGTGAGGATCCGTGTAGAGGCACACAGGCACAGTTTATTTTCAGCCCCTCACAGAGTTGGGAGCTAACACGCTTGGACAGGCTTAGTTATACACAGAACTATAAACCGCTTCCTGAAGACACACATATGATGCACACAGCGGCACCCCCGTAACTCCATATCATGCCATTTTCCCTAATGCAAACACACACAAATACACACACACACACACACACACGTGAATGTCCCAAACACATCATACTAATGTGTACGCCTTGGCAGTACATTTCTGTGGATGTGCCAAGTCGAATAAATGGCTGTTAGGGGGAAGATGCTCTCTACTGCATGGAAAATGGAGGGTATAAATAAACCCACGCAGGTTTATATATACAGAGGATAGAGGATGAAAGACAATCTCCTAAAGAAAGCAAACCTTTAAAAAAAGTGTCCCACTTGCACAATCTCATATTCCCCCACACAAGCATTCAGTAGAACCAAGGTAGGCAGGCAGGAGTGAGCAAGTAGCTGTTGATTTACCACAAACAAACCCCAAAGAATTCCTCTCCTCTCATTAGCAGACTCGTATGGACCGGATGGGATCGGCACCAGGATCTGTCCTATGGGAGGCTGCGCTGCTACAAATTGGATGATTAACAGTCAGGGACAGGCGGTAGTGGGACATTTGGCTGGGCTGTGAAAAGCTCAGCGGAGAGCAATTGGCTTTGAGGGCTGAGGGGGCGCAGATGGGCCCGCGCCACACCAAAGGTAGGCCGAGCGGCCGAGCGCACGTCCTCGGAAAAATCCATCCTACTCTACAACCCCCCCCCTCCCCTCGTGTGTCTTCCTCATCTATCTTTCATTGAAGGAATCTGGGACAGCACCGCATTGGTCGCCGGGCTTTGAGCCTTTTTTTCCGCTTGGTTTTGCGGCCACAATGCATCACTGATATATACCTGTCAGCTGTCCTTCTGCGGTGCCTTGGAACCCGTTGCCCCCCCCCCAAAAAAACACACGGCGGGAAAAAAAGCAGGCTAGGTCTGCCTCCAGAGGCGTGTACGGCAGCCGCTCAGGTCCTAAAACAGAGTTGGCCCCGCCTCCGGCTCCTCCCCCCTCGCCATTAATTATGCAGCTCAATGCAGCACTCTGGCTCCCCACTGCAGCTCACCCCCACTACAGCGCACTCTGGTACCTCTCCGTGGACCTCTCTCGCGCCATCACTCTCTCTCTCTCTCTCTCTCTCTCTCTCGCTCTCTCTGCCGTGCTCTTTCTGTCTCTTGCTTGCTCGCTCTATCACTTTTGCTCTCTGCCGTGCTCTTTCTGTCTCGCTCACTCTCTCGCCCTTGCCGATGTATTGTTTTGTCTCTCGTCTTCTCCAACTGGAATGCCTGCTCATCCCCCCCCCCCATGCATGCACTGACCATTAATCATCGCTGTTCTATAACCGTGCTGTTGTGTAGAGTAACGCTCTGCTAAGACTTGAGTGATAATACACCCTGGATGTATCTTCTCCCTACAGATTAACTTAAGAAACGGAGAATATTATTTACAACTGTTCTATGGAGAAAAAGGACAGGCGGCCATTACACATTATACTGCATCCGTGTGGGAAGAGCTGTTTATGGACCCAACACTAAATATAACTAACCAGGTGACGTGGGGGAAAAAAGACCAAACAACACTCACGGCAAACACTGAGATGAAAGGAATAGCTTAGCCTGCTGTGGCCATGCAAACGCACACACTCACACACAAACACACATACAACCCCCCCCCCCCCCACACACACACACACACACACACACGTATGCACACACACACAACCATACACACACACACACACACACACCGCCCCAATTAGACTCATGCACACAGTCCCCCATGCACAAAACCACACACACCCTCACACACAAACACACATACAAACATAGACCCATACACGTAGGCAAGTGTGCTGTGTGTACGCACACACACAAACACACTCGTGGGTGTGCATGGCCAGGTGTCACCACACTAAACACCACCGCTGTGAGGCACAA
>JAOPJJ010000001.1:9637101-9647486 GCA_027122795.1 Enchelyopus cimbrius
ATTTGCTTTACAATGTTCCTGTTCGACCTAGATTCAATGTGTGCTGTAAGTCTTGTTCTGACCTTCTTTCCCTTTGCTTACAGGTACCTCTTCCTAAGGGGCTGGAGTCGGACGTAACCAGTCTCTTAGACTTGTAGATTTTCCATCATCCAAGAAAGAAGAGAAGCTAAATAACCATGTGAACTTTAGGACATGTTGTGAAATGGCGGTTGGGGGGACTTGCACATAACAGAGTAACGTGTGACAGGAGGCGTGTTGCCTTGTTTCTGTTTATTGATTTGTTTTTGGGTTATTGTGTCAACATTTTACGTACTGCTTTTTGAAGAATAAAAAAACATCTTTGACAACATTTTACATGCCGTAATTCCAAGTTGTGAAAATATGAATATTGTACGAAATGGAATATAGATTTAACACAAAAGTATAACTAGGCTATGTCCCTTTTTCACCAATAGAGGACATTGTTGGTTCCATGTTTGTCGCTAGATTGGCATTATTCAATAAGGAAACAGACAAGAAAGAAAAACAAACGTTTGGCCTCAATATAGACATTGTGTTTACACCTTTTACACCTGTTAGTGAAATAAGAATGCACACAATGTAATGTGTATTATGTCAAAGCTAAATAAAAAGTATAGGATTTGCAGGGAATAGGAAGGTCACAATCATATTCAGTATGCAGTGATATGCTGTAAAACTGAAAAATGGCTTTTCTATGGTGACCTATGAGCTATTATTAATAACAAGGGGAAAAACGTACACTACACACAATGAGTTTATGACCATAAAACCAGCCGCGGTTGCCATTCATTTTTGTATTGCATAGCTGTGATTAGACTCAGGTCCAGCTGCATCGTCAGCACTAAATATTATGTGCACAGGAGTGCTTTGTATCGTGAAAAATGTGGCACGTTACACGAAACAAAACTGACAAAGTGCCACAATAGGCAGGGCCGTCCCTGTGATATGGATCCTGAATTGCCAAGAAAGGAATTATTGCTCAAATTGTCTGTAGTATTTGACAAATAAATAGGATTGGGCCAGCCGTCAGTCAGTCATATATAGTTTTACCGCATGAAAAGTGTCAAGCATGTTTTTAGGCAGCTGCGCAGTTTACATACATTAGCCTAAACATGCAAAAGATATTGCATTAGACAAGCAGCTTTACATTCCTCAAATAAATAATTTGAATCTAAATACCTTCTGGAATATTGCACAATCACCGCAAATAAGTACAAAGATGACAACAAAATTTGGTTTACAAAATGTTTTGGTCACTCCAATAACATAGCGATCCTCCCTTTCTCATAAGTCTCTTCGTGTCATCTGTGAACATCCAATCAGCATGCATTGCTCCAATATTTGTAGACCACACCGGTGTCCTTTCCTTGCATATACATAGGATTTCACCCCAAACATGACAAACAAAATAAAAGCAGGAAGCCAAAAAGCAAAAGGACTACAATTCAAGAGGACTTTTTTCTTAACTAACCCAACACATGGCGTCTCACTGAGCTCCGGTCATCTTCCTTTTAATCCTTCAGCTTCCCCTCGATGAAATCCTGGATTTTGTTCATCTTCTCCTCCTGCTGGTCCAACAGGTCCAGGATGACACCCATGGGGGACTTCTTCAGGCCCACACCCTCCATCTTGTTCTCCATCCGGTTCTTCATGTTGCGGAGTCTCAGTGAGCCATGGATCAGGATCACTAAGGCATAAGTGCAACGAACAGTTCATTATTACGAACAGTTGTTACAATGCAATATTAAAATGTATTGTTGACATACCTTGAACATTGTTTTGATGTAAAACGTTAAAGCTCAAATATAAGCAAACAAGGGGTCAAAGGTTTACTTGATCCTTCATGAGAGAGATGCTGAACACATGAGATCAGTCATTACATTTAGTTGAGTGTCTAAATCAACCCTAGCAACGTCAACACACACATAAACACACACGCGCGCACACGCAGCTTAGCCTCCTGGGAGTCGTTTTGACAGCCACTGCCCAGCCTTCTCGCCACAAGGCTACAGCTGCTGAACCTGCTTTTACAGAACCAAGCCCTTCGTTATCGAACACCACTCGGAGAACAAAAGCCTCTCAGTCTAGGAATTTAAGGAAAAGGCTACATTTTCTATGGCTGCCATGACTCAGGCAGGGGTGTGCCACCCATCCTCTGCCTGCCAGTGAATATGTATAACTTTTGTTATCTTATGTTATGTTATAACGCTATGCTAGTCTCTTTTTCCTTGATTTTTAAAATGGTAGGAGATAGTACACTATAAACGATATACAGTATGTGGCATGCTTCAATGTTAGGCCTATGCAAAGTATATTTATTCTTGTACATTTGGGAAATTGTGATGGCCTAATCGTTTGGGGAAGGCAGAGATGAAAGGTCTCGACTTGATCTGGAAGGGTGTTGGGGGGCAATATTGGGTTTTCATTTTATGTTTGAAAGTGTCTTCGTGATTTGAAACTCACACAACAAGGGGAAGGTGAGTCCAAAGATGAAGACCATGACTCCGCCACACAGAGACAGCAGGAAGTAGCTGGTGCCCATCACTCCAGCCATAAACAGAGTTGGGTTCTTCTTCTTGAAGTTCTTGATCATGGCCGTGTTCTCACCAGCCCAGACCGATCCCATGAAGACCAGGGACACAACAGCTCCGCCCAGAAACATGCCAAAGGGATTGAGAAACCTTTTGGGCATAAGTAAGGGACACTCAATGAAAAATGTGGATGCAAGAATAGCACAACCTGCCGTTTGTTGTAATAGCATCCATTCATGGCCACAAGACGGCCTGTATTAAATCAACACATAGCATGCTATATCACATCAAACTATGAGGAAAACAACGCTATCCATGATTATCTGAGAGCTCGAACGATCTAACATGAAACAATAAAGTTGGTGTGATGTTAATTTAAAAAAAAGCCAAACAAACTGACGCAGATGCAGACATGTAGAGAAGTATGAGAAGAAGCGCAGCTCATATCAAAACAGCTGCACAATGCTACAACAAAGAACAATATTAAGTGAACCTGATCATAAAAACCCTGCCATGTGTTACTCAGGATCGATGACGACGATGCCACATTGAAAACGCCCAGAGCTAGATGCGGCTAGGCTAAGCTAAATAGCCAAACGGTAGCATTCTTTCAGAACGTACCCCACAATCAGGAAAACGACGATTGCCACTGCGAAATAGTTGGTCTGGTAGTACATTAAATTGCTGATCACTCTGTTGTTCCATTTGGTCAAATCTCTCAAGTCAGGTTTGGCAAAACGGTCAGTTCCTGGGAAGAAATCATCCCAGGGTCTAAGTGGTGCTAGCTCCATACTTGCCATGGCTAGGTGTTCTCTAGCACTGTGCGGTGGATGTTTTGACAGGTCAGCTGATCAGGGATGGGAGGAGAAACGAATTAAAGCCTTCGCTTTTGCGGAGTTTATCGCGACACTGGCAACCCAGGTGAGAACCTCGCTGGTGTTTCTGAGCCTCATGGTTGCGCGGCTTTTCCACGCTGCGCAGCCTGCGTGCCATATCATTAAATGGCTTGAGAGCAGTATTTACACCGCAGCGTTGACGCTCACGATCGCGTTGGACTGTCATCGAGGACATGGGACCGTGAAAGTATGGCGGATGCTGAGGAGCCGTAAGTTTCAATGGACAAACAACGTTGTTTAAGCATGTCTAAATTCTGACAGATAACCCCAAACAACAATCACATATCCAACCTCTTTTATTCTCCTTTCAGGGAGACGAAAAGAAGGCGAATAGAGGACCTGACTAAGAAGTTAGTGACGAATGCTAAATCGAGGTCTCTAGAAGGCTTGCGATGCCCATTATGCAGCGGCTGCTGCACCAGGCGTTGGGAACCGATGTCCCGGGCATGATGTCCCGGGTTTAACACGATCACGATCTAAATCCCTACATCACCAACCTATGGACTCCCTTTAGTCCGTTTTGAAATACAATATGGCTACCCTAGGAACCAGATAAATCTGCATGCCCATGTTCTCTGGCTAATGCGTCTGCCCCCCATCCTCACGTTTAAAATGATTTTCATCGAACCTGGCCGAAGTCGGGCCAATCACAATTGTTTATGTAATATAGGGCCAGTTTGATACGATGACTGTACAGAGGGGGCATTTCATAAACAACCAAGATGGCTGCTGCATATGTGTCCGATGTTTCGTTTCTCTGATTGGATGTAGGCCTCTCCAATTGGTCTTGAGGCGATTTGGTTTGCGACCGTCCGTCGCTGCCCAATTGGCTTCTCGGATGAGAAGGCGCAGAACATGCTGCGCATGCGTGTTGTAGATTACGCAGCGGCGAAATTTGGTAGTGACACCCAGGGAATTTAGGCTTATTTTAGGGGTGGTCAAGGACCCCAAAAAATAATTATCACCCCCAAATGTATAAGATGTATAAAGCTATTATGTAAAGTAATTGAATTAACAATATTCGCTTTTTCTGGGCATATAATGATGGTGTAATAAGTTAAACGATCCAATCGTTGTGATTCAATGTTATATGATATTGGCCACATCACAAATGAAAAGGCTGATATAGCCTAAGCTTTCAACAAGGTGGTGCAAATCGGGTAAGTTCGGCCATCTGGTTTCCTCTGGTTTACTATTGAACCTGTGAGACACAGTTGCAAATAGTTCTGGAGATATCCGACTGGAACAACAGTGTGCTCACATGTCCTTTTCACTTTATTTCGTTCATCAAATTGTCATTTATTGTAATACATCTAAATGCAATTTATCAATACCCTAAAGTAATTAGTATGTAATGTAGTAATTCGTAATGAGTTACTACATTAATTACATCCCGAATCAGAGTAATATCTTGCCTGTTGTGATGTGTTGTGTAGAATGGCCGTCGATAATGCACACAAGGACAGTGCTGGAGACTGGCATGGCCGATGGAGCCATGTGAGGAAGTTCCTGGAGCGACCTGGTCCATTCACCCATCCGGACTTTGAGCCAAGCACTGAGGTGACGAATGTGTGAGATGTGAATGGTATATGCCCATAGTACGGACTTTCTTACTATGTGGTTCATCAACCAGAAAATGGCTCTTTAAGGCATGCATTTGTCTTTTTTTGCACCACACAGCAGAACTGGCGATGATTGTAATTAACATCAGAAAAAAGATGCCAAAGATGCTGTGATTGAACATTCAATACAATATATAGACCTGAGTGACAGTGTATTGACTTACTAAACAGTATATGTTGTTGACATTAATAGTGTTTAAATTATTATAACACAATTTACTCCCCTCTCATCAGTCATTACAATTCCTGTTGGACACGTGCAAGATTCTGGTGATTGGAGCGGGTGGACTTGGTTGTGAACTTCTTAAAAATCTGGTAAGAATTGTATTTACTGTCGATAACGCATTAGGAATACTATACCTAAAACATTTTTGAATAGTCTACTTAGCAAACTTATTTGACATGCAAACTAGTTTTGCTAATAAAAATGATCCTTCTTTCAGGCTTTGTCTGGGTTTCGCCTTATTCACGTGGTTGACATGGACATTATCGATGTCTCAAACCTCAACCGGCAGTTTCTATTCAGGTAGATTTATTTCAATATTCGAATGCCCACACTTCCATGTGTCTACACACAAAAAGAAACCACAAAAAAGTAGTACAAACTTGTATGTACATAGTGTAAATGTTCTGCCAAGTTGTTTGTGATAACCTCATTTGCTTCAGGCCCAAAGATATTGGACGACCAAAAGCAGATGTGGCTGCGGACTTCATCAACCGTCGTGTACCAGGATGTCAAGTCGTGCCGTATCCTTTAAAGAGGAACTATGCAACTTTTTTAGCTAAATTTACCTTAATTTTAAAGGTTAAGAGTCGTTGTGATGGTTCTATGGTTCTAACACTTTATGGGTCGATTGGGGGCTGTTTTGACTCCCCCTATCGCTTCTGGGCGGAAAAAGGGAAATGCAAGTTTGCTCCCCAGTCCGCGATGAAACCGGATGTGACTCGGATCATGCAAAGTTTCGAACTGCTTTACGGCAGTACATACCCCCAAACATGGAGCCGGCTAACAGATTGGCGAACAGATTGAACGCATACCTCGGACATGGCTCCACACATTTGCCGGCTTCGTTGAAAACAAATGCTCATGGCTAGCGTCGAAGTGGGTGGGATGTGTTGTCAACGAGTCTGTACGACAGTGTTGTAAAATATATATTCAGAAGCTGCAGGGGGAGCTGTGTAGTGAAAAATCTGGCACAAACCCAGAAAACAGCAAAGGAATGGCCAAACTTGCATAGTGGACCTTTAACAACTCCGGAATTTTCTACTTGAAAGATAACTGTTATATAGGTCTGCGCCTGGACCATTATTCACAATTGTTCTTAATAACATGCAGACATTTCAACAAGATTCAAGATTTTGGCGTCTCATTTTATAAACGTAGGTGTTTGTCCATGCCCGAGATTCATGTTTTGTGTCCTCTATTGCAAAAAAAAGGAAAACTGACATTTGATTCACCTAACATTTATATTTTAATCCATTTCTAGAATTCCACATCATTGTCTGTGGTCTGGATTCTATCATTGCCAGGCGTTGGTTGAACGGGATGCTGGTACGGATGGCTTCGCTACGGAATTAAGGCCCATTAACACCAAGAACTATAACGATAACTATAACGATAACTAAGGATAAAAGCATTCACACCAGCCAACGATACCGTCCTATGACACATATAGAATAATATTCTAGAATAGAAAAAATAGAATAGGCTACATTCTATAAGATTCTGATTGGCTGTTAACTTTTTATCGTTCTCAAAAATCGCTCTGAAAGCGATCCCCAACGACATCGTTCTTCATGTCGTTATCGTTATAGTTTATGTGTGAACGTCATCATTCATGAGCGAGAGCGATATTTTTTTATAGTTATCGTTATCGTTATCGTTCTTGGTGTGATGTCTACACTCGATGCGTGCGTAAAGTCGAATCTGCTGTTCACTTTCGGTCCGTGTCGGCTGGTCTAGATTTCCGTCCTAAGCTACGAAGACGGGGTTCTGGATCCCAGCTCCATCATCCCCCTCATCGACGGCGGCACCGAAGGCTTCAAGGGAAACGCCCGAGTCATCCTGCCAGGAATGACCGCGTGCATCGACTGTACCCTGGAGCTGTACCCACCCCAGGTACGGCTAATTTTCACTTTCACTTTCACTAGGGCCTCATCCGAAGTGTCCCTAGACGCCAATACGTTGGACACGACAGCCTGTGTATTGCACCTGCAAGTTTTAATTGTAGACATTAATCAAAGCTGAATATATTTGTCTTTTTTCTTAAGTCACTGAAATCCTAATTGCACAATCAGAGTCTTCTGGGGTCTGTTATTTATTTATGTTTGTTATTCCGCTGCAGATACATTTCCCCATGTGCACCATCGCTTCCATGCCAAGGCTTCCAGAACATTGCGTTGAATACGGCAGAATGATTCAGTGGCCCAAAGAAAGGCCGTTTGGCGGTGAGGGATTGCACAGCGTGCTGCTATTATATATCAAAGTGTGACACATATGCATGCATAAAGGCCTGCAAACCTACTGTTCCTTTTTTTTGTTGCAGAGAACGCTTTGGATGGCGATAACCCAGAGCACATCCAGTGGGTGTTTGAGAAGGCAGAGCAGAGAGCCGCCCAGTTCAGCATCACTGGAGTGACGTACAGACTCACACAGGGTGAGAGTAACTGGTCGTATTATCGCCTATTTCAGCAACGCCGTTTACAACATTTGCCGCCATCAATTGGAAGCGGATGGCTTCCCACTGAAAACGAGAGCGGTGACCTGCAGAAATGGTGGTGCTCAAATCAAACTGTGGAAAACATGTGCCGTCGTTATGCTCAGTCACTGAGACGATTAATGAACGTGAATTTAACAATATTCCTTGTTAAACGACCCTGACTGTGAAGGGAGTAGGCTACACTTAACCAGACATAAAGCCAGTTTAATTGATTTTGGTAATAGGATGCACCCTGCCCCTCGTTGGGGAACGGGCTTCCCTCTCCCTGTTTTTTTTCCCGTTAGAAAATAAAAGTGGTATACACCTGCGGGCATTCCCCAGCTTAGGTGAAACTATTGAAGGATCTTTAATGTGAAAGGACAAGGCCGCCACCTTGCTAATTCCTGTCTGCTTCATGTGATACTAACTGGCTGCTCTGTGCTTTAATGAAGGCTGAAAGAGCAAGATTAGAATAGTAATAACGGCTCTAAATGGCATAACCAAAATGTAACGAAAGCATTGCAGTTACAGTGCTTGATTAAACTTAATTCCTACAAGAATGAAGCAAAACAAGGCTTTCTCGAACCCTAGACTTTAATACAGCCCTGGAGGCTGTAGCTGGACCACAGTGCTGGGCTTGTGAGTGAAGCTGTTGACTTGGGCCCGTGTTCATCCCACGGGCACCGGTTCCACAAAGACAAAAACAAAAAAGTCTGGGATCAGTATTCGGCATGGAGAAAACTTAAACGGTGCATTCCTACATATTTCACTGCCGCAATGCGTTTGATATTTTTTACTTGTTTCTCTATGATACAACTGTCTGGAGTTTGCACAGCGTTCCTTGCTCTGAAATGCCACTAATTGTTGGGTCTATATGCCACATAACTCCTCTTGTGCCCCAGGCGTTGTTAAGCGGATCATCCCTGCTGTGGCTTCCACTAATGCTGTCATCGCTGGTACGGAGGCCTACATTATTTACCATGCATTTCAGAATATCAGCTATTCATTTCACATATTATTAGTCTACACTCTGATGGCTAAAGTGGATTCACTGTCAAGTTAAGCAACTCCCTTTTTCTTTTCTTTTTTAAGCTGCCTGCGCCACTGAAGTGTTTAAAATTGCATCAAGGTATGTTGAAAATATATTATTATAATCATTTATTATCCTTTTTTCCTTTTGGTCCAAAACTCCAGTATCAAATATGTAATTGTATTCATTCTGTTTTTTGCAGTGCATATATTCCTTTAAATAATTACCTGGTCTTCAACGATGTGGACGGACTGTACACCTACACATTTGAAGCAGAGCGGAAGGTTTGTTGAAATGTTACACGTGTCATACTGCGCTGAGAGAGAATACTCTCTACTCGCTTATTTTTTCTGGATTGTCTGCTTTTGTCAACTCGTTGACACTGGGTAAATGACCTTTAGACTGTAGCCTAGGCAATTTGCGTAATGTGATGCATTTCCAAGTAAAACAGAACCTATTGCGACCAGAATGTGAGTGGACCATGCAAAAGTGGCACTGCGCCTTAGGCTGTGTGTTAAAGCTCGGTTCAGACCTGACGTGAGGGGAGGGGGAAATGTCAGGCCTTCCAGCTAGGTCACATTCAAGTTATCACTTTTCCGTACTTCCATACTTTGAATGAATGGGCGTAGTGAAAAAAAGGTTAATTTTCCTCTGTGGTGGTGATTGGCAGGAGAACTGCTCGGCCTGCAGCCAGGTGCCTCAAGACCTCCAGTTCCCGCCCTCTGCAAAACTACAGGAGGTGCTGGAGTACTTGACGGAGAGCTCCTCCTTGTGAGTCTTCCAACCGGACCCAGGAATTTATATTGTTCACCTAAAATGATCTGTTCAAAAAATGTCAACGGTTAAATCGTTATGATTCTGTTTATCCAGGCAAATGAAATCCCCGGCCATCACCACTACCTTTGAAGGGAAAAATAAGACATTATATTTACAGGTAAGGCAACAAAACAATTCACATATTCTCTCAAAATATAATGAAGCTTGTACATCAGAATGCATCATGGTATTTTTTGTAAAAAAGATTCCTAAATCAACGTCAACATTCCAAAAACTATCACTGCCAACATAGTCAGTGTGATTGTAAATGGGTATGTTTTAATGATTCCATGCTCCCTAAATGGTGGTTATCGCAATGCAACGTCTCGTTTACCGGCCCTGTATGTATTTAAGCAGAGAACCTGACCCGGCTCACTTTTGTTTCACCTCAGTCCGTCAAATCCATTGAGGAACGGACAAGACCCAATCTCTGCAAAACCCTCAAAGGTAAACAGTTGTCTTTTTATCATTCTCTACCCGCTGGACCGTGGCGTGTCTCACACACACACACACACACCAATAATGTCTTTATCTTTCTTTACAGAGCTGGGGCTGTCAGACGGCCAGGAGTTAGCAGTGGCGGACGTCACGACTCCTCAAACGGTTCTTTTCAAGCTCAATTTCACTCCCTGAACGTTTAGCGCAACTCGGCGATGATGGAGCAGCCGTCGCGGCCCCTCAATGTGGAGGGGGGGGGGGGGGGGTGGGAGGGTTATGCTCCGCGGGGTTACCGGTTCTTTGATCTAATGCAATAATGAGTGTACGCAGAA
>JAOPJJ010000001.1:9711326-9723588 GCA_027122795.1 Enchelyopus cimbrius
ACACACACACACACACACACACACACTGTCAATATGGTCTTAGAGAAGCAATGTAGACGGATGACACAATAACATGTATCCTGATGTGCAGACCCTCACAACGATAAACTGGTTGATTCACTTGAACTCTATTTTAAGTGTACATTATGGATTCCTGGTCCTGGTAGTGCAGAGTCCCTTCTTACCCGCGCGCGGCGGTATACGCGGATCGCAGCGTTGTGTTCTCCACGCGGCACGCAGAATAAGAACGGCGTTGTTATGAAAGAAAGCCGCAAACGCGTTACATCAGTGCCAGACAACCATGGTAGTTGTTGTTATTGATAGTATAGTTGGTCGTTCGTAAAACACAAGCTTGCGAGACTGTGCCATTACTTCAATTAACTTAGGTTGTCTGCTGAATTTAACGTTTCTAACCTGAATAGTATTGATATAACGTTAACCACTGACATTAAGAAATACTGTCTTTTGTAATGGGCTTTGTCCTTCAGATTTTAACTGCTTAATCGTTCAAAAGAAGCGCATTGGACGTTTAATAGGCTGTTCAATATGTTTCATATGATACCCAAAATACGCGTGCCCATGACATTGGCATTGGGTAGAGGAGTTCCTCCCTTATCAAGCTGTAGATGTCTCTCACAGCACCGGACCTTCTCCACAGAACCACCACCTGTCAGGGTAAGAAAATACTCTTCAAAACTTTTGTGGTCAAAAATGTCTCAAACTTACTGACTGCTATTGTGCAGCATTCATGAATTCCGTTTATTGAAACACATTGCAGGTGTTGTACGATGGACTTTGTCCCATTTGTGTGACGGAGATAAAGCTCCTGAAGTATTATCAGAGAAACAAACCGGAAAAAGTCACATTTGTTGACATCTCACTTCCTGGTTATGATGGCGGGAACTACGCAGGGGTCAACTATGATGCGGCCATGGATGAGATGCACGTGATCGATGAAAGAGACCAGGTCAGCCACTTGTTATTCGTAGGGCATGCATTTACAAAATGATAATAAACCACCATTAAAGTCACACCATAAACACACATTCTGTATATGTTCTTTCTAACAACCTTATATATTTCTGCACACACAAGATGGAGGGCAACACTGTCTGGTCCATGCAGCAAGCCTTCTTGGTGCAACGTTAGTCAAGAGGAGATCATGATTCACTGAATTTAACACTACCGTCCTGTGATATCGGCAGGTCCACCGTGGGGTCCCAGCGTTTGCAGTCATGTATGGTGCCGTTGGCCTCGACTGGTTGGGCCGCTTCATGATGTGGGCCCCAGTGAGGCCCTTGATGGACAAATGTTACGCTGTGTTCGCCAAGAATCGCCTGAAGTGGACGGGTCGTGGGAACGAGTGCCGCTCAGGAAGCTGTGCGGAGAAAACACGATGAATGTCCGGCTGGCACTTTGAATATTTATTGGATTTCTCAACTGCTGAGCACCAGCGACTAAATGACAAGGAAGGT
Source organism: Enchelyopus cimbrius (assembly GCA_027122795.1). Classification (NCBI taxonomy): domain Eukaryota; kingdom Metazoa; phylum Chordata; class Actinopteri; order Gadiformes; family Gaidropsaridae; genus Enchelyopus; species Enchelyopus cimbrius. The sequence goes on from JAOPJJ010000001.1 coordinate 9,712,802, forward strand.
TGGAAAACAAGCCTAGTTGTCACAATGAAGTGCTAGCAAAGTAATCAAAATAAAAACAGTTGGAACATTTGATGTGTTTTATATTATGACATATCCTTGGCCAACCTACAATGTAATCTACCGCGTTCAGTCGCACCTTTGGGAATAAAAATGGCCGTCAAGTGGCCTGTCATTATGTGCGACTGTGCCGGGCAGAAGCCAGACACAGGGGAGATTAAAGAGGAGGCCTAGCTATGCGGCGGCGGTGTTGTTATCAGCCAGACACCGTTGGCTGATACAGGTTGTACAAACTAGTGCACTAGTTACACCATAGATCTGTTGCAGTGCACAGTGGAGTGGGGATTTCCCATTTCTATGTTGACATTCTGGTTGTTCATTGGTCACTTTCCCCTGCTGGAGACTCCACCAGCGAGATCTATACAATGAGAGGCTGGTAAAAAGGTTGTTCTATTGAAGACAGTGTATTACAACTGGATTCATACAGAGAATCAAACGTTGATCCAAGAAACTCGAGGAGGCTTCTTCCAAACTCCTCCCTGTCCTGCAACCTTTATGGGAGAGAGACTGTACAAATGTCCTCTGACATCAGCTCTGTATTTCCCTTTGATTTTCAGGACCCTCAAGTTGTTGTCTTCCCTAATTTTAGCCGTGTGCTCGTGTCCTGTGTATTCAGCCACGACAGCACGTGACATTAAGCCTTTGAGGTCGGTCTTGCACAGCATTGGTCAGCCAACAGGGCAGAGAGGCCCACCCTTAAACCAGTGTAACCAATTAGATTAGAGCACCTCTATGTATAGCATCAATAGCAAAGCACTGCAGCGTCAACAAGCAAGCTACTTGTGTGGAATTGGGTACTGGACATTAAAGCACAACAAACTGGCTGAATGGAACAATGTCTCCAAGACATGACGTGCAATACAATGAGGTATGTACTGGGCTTGAAGGAGCACACATTCATTTGACTTCCATGTTAAAGAGTCAGTTAGCAACTATAGCTGATGACCTTGATCACTAGAATTACTAGATGTATGAATTCTGCATTTTGTCATTGTTTAACTTTTCACACTGTTACTGTTTCACATTTGTATACATAACAATGACTGATTTAACCAGAATTACTAGGGTGGAAATGCTTTCCAGTGACCAACAACAAACCAATGGAAGTAGTATGGGACTGCTTATTTGTGTCACCTGGGTTAGAATTGAGGCGGTGCTTATGACTTTGTTTTTGGCAGTCCATAGTCACTGTCACTGGCAGTCACTGACTCAAGCCTTATTCATTGCTTAACCCTACATAGGAGTTTAAGGCATTGTAGGAATTCAACACGTGTCTCGGTTCCAGTTAAACATGACATTAATGATATTCCACTTTGAGAGTATGCTGTCAACCAATTGTTATGTATTTCTCCCCCATATTTTCCTCAACATAAATGTTTTGTTTCATCATACACTAGACCGTAATTGTTAATACGACACAAATGTTTGTCATTCCAGGGTACCAGCAGATCCTGAGCATGTTGTGTAAATATTTTTAGAACACAATACTCCCCCTTATTCCATTCAATCCAGAGATGGGACGCTACCTTTGCAACAACCTCTTCAGCGCAGGGACGCTGCCATCGTACTGCAAGCTCAGGTTCCTCATTGGCTTCCTCAGGGGCCTTCCAAGCTACGCAAGGCCATCCCTCTGCCCTGACCTCAGTCCCATTCCGACCAATCACCACACCCTGCTGCATCAACGCTTCCCAAGAAGAGCTAGCCGCAGACATGCACAAATAATCGGCTGCTACATACTGTGGTCTACCTCCGACCACATGGCCATGAATAGCGTAAGGGAGGTGAGATACCTCCAGAGTGCCTGGTTCTGCTCATCGTCCAACAGAAGTGACTTAAAGGCCAGCCCTCCCATCGGAATCATCGAGGAGTCTCTGACAGGTTTTCAATCGAGAGCGCTGGGAGCTCGTTTAGGGGAATCTTTTAATAAACTGTCCAGACACATCAATGTTTATTTCAAGCAGAAAGACACTCCTCCAGTTCCTCTGGCAGAAAGCGCCAGTTTTGTGTTAGCCGCTCCAGAAAATGTGAACAGGTTACGGAAACGTAATCAAAGTCAGAAGGTGCTCAGAGAAAGGGTGGTTTTTCAGAAGGACACAGCGCAGGAATTAAAATATGATGACAAGGAAGGGACATCTCAAATTCAACCTGAAGAAGAAGCATCGCCTCCAAAACATTCTGGAGTGCAGTTATTTCACTCTAGCTCTCTGGCCACACAATTCGGAGAGAGCTACATTTATGCTGCGAATCACATCAACACATTTTTCTCCAGAAAAAATGCATCACATTTTAAAATGATGGAGGACTTGGAAAATGTGCACTCCAAAAGAATTTCAAACAGGAGGCAAAGGAGAAAGACACAAGCAGAAGTGAAGCCTAGAGGGCAGATAGATGCTGAACCAGCACATAGTTTGGATAAAAGCAACACCTCCAGCAACATTGCAGAGGCCTACCTTCTGTTTGCAGGCCACATCAACAGATATTTTGGTGCCACAGAAGAAGATAATGCTTCTAAAGATCAATTCCTGGGAGACCAGCCCAGGCAGACAGTGAAGAGACATCAAATGGAGCCCTCAGAACTATCTCCCTCTAACACCCAAATTAACTCCTCACAATTGCATCAGGAATGCTCAAATTCTAAGAGTGAAGTGCTTTTCCATCCTAGCACCAACACCACTGATTTTGGGGAGAACTACTTGCAGATGGCTAACCACGTCAATACGTATTTCAAGGGCCCAAGTACTGTAGAAGATGATGACAGAGTGGATTCTTTAAGTTACTTAAGAGCGCTTGAATCCCAAGTGTATTTATCCCAGACGCCAAAGGTGGTGTCCTTTGTGGACTGCCTTCTTCATCCCAAGAGTGCCATCCCCAGCCTGGTTGGTGGCTATCTCAGAGCGTTTCCCTGGGCCCAGAGCAGTCCCTCCCTGCGGACCACAGCCACGCCTCAGGCTGTATTTAACAAAAAGGTGGGTTGAACAAATCTTACACTTAGCTTTTTCACTTAAGGACAGTATGTCATTATTCTATGTAAGAAGAGTAAAAAGAGAAGAGTGCATTTTGTATATTTAATTTCTCACAAAAACGGTTATATGGAGAATGCATACTAAGAAATAAAGGATAGAGTTTGTGAAAGTTGCACGAGTTAGTGATCCAGCTGTGAGCAATTATCTTTTCTGTGTTTAAGGCTGGATTAAGTAGGGACGAGGCTGAGCAGATGACCTACACGTGGATCGCTCATCTAGAACAGTGCTTGGCTCCGAAAGATCTCAGAACCTGTATCGAGACCCTCAACAAACACCTGGTCCGCTACCCATCATGCAAAGCGGTCATGTGGCAGGTAGGATACAAAGAAGATGATAACATTTTGAAATTAGAAATGGTTCAACGTTGGAAAAATACTTAAATCTCAAGTAAATCTAATAAATACGTCTTGTCAATCCAGCAAAAGACGGCTGTAAAAATGTTGAAACAGCGACGTATCCATAGAGACAACCAGGAACTTCAGGACGCTATAAGGGAAACCCTGGCTCTGATTGGCTACGTGGACCAAGTTAAAGGCCGTGGAATAAGGGTGCTCTCTATCGATGGTGGCGGTACAAGGTAACTACATTTTCTACCTACCACATCTGTATGTCTGTCTCTTTGCTTGTCTAGCTGCCTGTGAGATAGCTAACCTGCGTGCTCACCAGTGGCTAATGATAATGCTGTGTTCTCTGCAGAGGTGTGGTGCCTCTGCAGGTATTGAAGCTGCTGGAGGCGGAGACGGGTAAACCCATCTACCAGCTCTTCGATTACATCTGCGGAGTAAGCACAGGTGCGTCAAGATGTTACGCCGGAGTGGACAATATTCAGCCGTCAAAAATAAAGATTCAACACCTCCTCTCACACCACAGTGAGCTTTCTCTTGCTCTCTTGCCCTCTTTCTGTCGCAACACCAACAGGGGCTGTTCTGGCCTTCATGCTTGGCCTGGCCCGCTTCCCTTTAGAGGAGTGTGAAGACATGTACAGACGCTTCGGCTCCGAAGTGTTCCAGCAGAACCCCCTGGTGGGCACGGTGAAGATGGGCTGGAGTCACTCCTATTACAACACCGGCAACTGGGAGAAAATACTGCGGTAGCGACAAGGGTTTTATGGGGCTGTTATGCAATTCGTCGGGGGCCCACCTCTTACTCTTTGGAAGGCTTGCAGTACAACATCTTATCCCCTTTATCATTTTGGTTTCTTGCAGAGCTAGATTGGGGGAAGAGATACTTATCAGGACATCCCGAGATGAGTTAAGTCCAAAGGTAAAAAAACGAATTGGAATGAACAACATGGACCTTAAATGCTCAGTCACACGTTACAGTTTTGCCTCGCTGTTGCTAAATCCCGAGAAACGTCGCACATAAATAAACCCGCTACCTGTCCAGGTGTCAGCGGTCAGCGCCGTGGTGAACTGGGGGACCAGCCCCAAGGCCTTTGTGTTCCGCAACTACAACCACAAGCCGGGCTCGCTCAGCCGCTACGCCGGGGGCTCGCTCAACCGGCTGTGGGAGGCGGTGCGCGCCTCGTCGGCGGCGCCGGGCTACTTCGAGGAGTTCCCGCTGCAGAGTGACATCCACCAGGTAAGCTAGCATACCATACCATAGCAACTTTATTCATAAGAGCGCTTTAAAACAACCACAACTGACACAGAGCGCTGCACATCACAAAGAGACAGGCATAAAATCTAAAACGAGAACAATAAAAAAATTATTGGAATCAATGCGTCACTGGGTCGAAGGCCATGGCGTAGAGATACGTTTTAAGACAAGTTTTAAAATTGGACAGCGTAGGTGCCTGTCTGATCTGCAAAGGCAGTTAGTTCCACAAGTTTGGTGTCCCCGTCTGGTGTTACCGTTGCTACTAGAGCACTAGCTGTTAGCATAGCTTGGCTAGCACATGTGCTGACATTGGTTTTCAAAGCTGGCATATGTGGTCACAGGACGGAGGAATAATCCTCAACAACCCCTGCGCGCTCGCTGTGCACGAGAGCCGACTGCTGTGGCCCAAACAGCCCTTCCAGTGTGTGCTGTCTCTGGGCACGGGCCGCTACGACAACGTGAAGAGGGGCCCCGCCACCTCCACCAGCTGGAGGGCCAAAATCAGCAACCTCATATGCAGCGCCACGGATACCGAGGGGGTCCACACCCTGCTCGACGACCTGCTGGCCCCTAACGTCTACTTCCGCTTCAACCCTATGCTGAGCGCCGGAGTCTCGCTCGACGAGAGTCGGCCAGGGGCTCTGGACACGCTGCGGAGGGACACCCACGTCTACCTCGACAGAAACCGCCTGAAGCTGGCCAGGCTATGTCTGGTTCTGGGAGCTGAGCGCTCCGCCGCGAGCCACACCAAGGACTGGGTCTGTGAGAGGGCCTGGGAGGCCAAGCAGAGATGGGTATGAGAGCAGGCAAAGTTGGTTGAATTTAGGAGGTATACGCATGAGCACTTACACACACTTACACACACACACACACACACACACACACACACACACACCCACACACAGAATTACCTCAATATGTCACATGAGCAATGTATTGGTAATTATCTGTTTTTATCTTAATGCAGAGTGCACAGAAAAAAGCTTGACATGAATGTAAACAAATGTAATGCATTGTGGGTGAATATTTCTGTATAGGTGAATACTATGACATTGGTATGCAAATGATTGACCTGTCCACTTGGAAACCAAAACTGACACTTTCCTGAAATGGACAGAACAAACTTTTTGTTTTGTTTTGTTCCATGTATGTTGAATTTTACTCTTTGTGATCTTAAATGAGACTGAAGTTAGAGTATACCGCTCTGATGAAAGTATGCATAACTCTCTTGTGCAATGTATTGTAATAAATATGTACTTTGAAAATATTATGTAGATGCATGTTATTGATCGCTGATTTAATTCATCCATATTTCATTATTACATTATCGATTGCATGAACTTGAAATATCATGGTTTTGACACTATAAATACCCACAAGTCCACGACCAAGTGATTCGCGCTGGCTATAGGTTTGCAAGAGAGATATAATCGATGAGGTAGTAGTAAATCCTAGGTAGCATTAACCCAGATCCACTTGAATATGAGGGGTTAAATTCTCCATAAAGCTGCTCCCTCTCCGTCTACAATGGACGGGCTTTGTCTGACACAGAAAGGCCTTGTACAGGAGAGAGCTTGTGGTTGTGCCAGCCAGAGCGAAGACACAAGGTCAGTAACTGCTGGCCACCCACACATACACGCACGCACGCACGCACTCTCTCTCTCTCACACACACACACACACACACACACACACACACACACACACACACACACACACACACACACGTTCAGTCCATTGACAAATAACCACAATGATAAACACGGTAAACTTTATTTTCATCAAGCCAATGCTGATGAGAGAAACGTGGTAATGAATCCCAAGTTGAGTAAACACATTTGACCAGTATGATGTATTTATTCTACAGTACAAATCGAGTTGAATGTTAGCCTAGCATCACAATGGGGATGACGTTCTGCCAGCGTGTGGACGCCACAAAGGATTGATTCTATGAACACTGAGGCTGCGGGCCAGCGCTCGTGTGACCAGAACCGTGTGATGACTGTACTGACGTTGCACATGGGCACGCGGGCGCATGGCTCCTTCCTCCTCCTCCTCCTCCTCCTATCGGTCCACCTGGTCTAACGGGGGACAGCGCTAGCGTAGCAACAGAGCACGCTGTGCGGAGACAGATGCCGCAGGGGCCACAGAGAAAACAAAAAATTGACCTGACGTTGAACTTTGGACAATGTGACACACGGCCCTCAGAAGCCTGACTGGAGGAAGTTGGTGTAGTGGGTGAGGAAACTCACCGGCACAGCGTTTGCAGGTAGGAGCTCTGGACATTCAGATCTGTTGTCATTGTTTGTGTACTGAGTGAGAAAAGTAGGAGCAATGGTCATGCAGTACAAAAGATAGCCATTTCGAAAGTTGGGAGTTCAAAATGTTAGCTATGATGGAATGCTTGGTCAGACTCGGACATAAATTGTCGTTCACCTGATAATAGATTGCTGAAGCCTCACAATACTCAAATTGTTTTTCATTTGTTATTATGATTGCTGCATCAGTCAGGACAGTGTGACAAGTTACTATTCTAATTGTGGCAACAGAAGGCATCTCTATATCATTTTGTTCCCATGTGAACTTTTGGCACGACAACCGCTGGACGGCGTCGCATACTCTTTATATTGTTAAAAGTTACAGAGGAATCATTATTTTCACAATATGTTTAAGAATCTTCAGTTCGAGGTCAGACTGTAGGTGCCTCAGATAATGCTTTTGTAAATATTCAGTGCGTTGCATCAGCACCAATAATGTAGCATTTTATTGCATCGTTCTGTATGTCATACAGAACGATGGTATGTAGATAACACTTGTGTTTCAGGGCCTATATGTTCAGGCTCATACAGGTACATTCTATACAAGCATGGGACCTTCGTCTAAGAGAAGGTCACCAGTGTTATCCTATATATGTCGTCTACCGAAAGGTCTTTTCCATCATCCTACTTTCAATGTCAGAAGGCACTCTCCTGATAGATGGTCTCTAAGTGAAAACTGGTCTTCCACTACATCACGGACGTGTGTTGTGAGCCCCACCCCCCCAGCCCCCCCACTGTGGCATAGAGGGTCTCTTGTGGTCATTGAGCTGAGCTCTGTGACCACAAATGTGCTCACACACACTGTGCCTCTCCGCTGGGCAATATGGTGGTTGGCACGGATCCCTGCCTTGCTCAATGTGTGCGGGGAAAAGCCCCAGCATGCTCTGTGGCTTTTGTTGTCATGCGTGCGGTCATACAGACAGTTCGGGGGTGAAGGGCACCCTTCGGCCCCCTCAGATGGGTGTCCACGCACTGGGGGACATGAGCCAACGCACAACACAGGGAGCTATATGTGTTTTAACGGTTTACGTCACCCGCGAATGTTGGTCGGAGCGGTAGTCGTTAGTTACAAGTAATAAAACAATTTGACTCTCTGATGAAGCTGGATTTGATGTGTGCGCTCATGTTGGTTTTGTCCAGTTTTTAAACCATTTGTTTTCGGTTGTGTATGGGTGTGGATGCCTTGCGGCCCACGCAGGACGGGACTGTGGACAGAGACAGATTGTTTCCCTTGATGGCAACCTCTCCTGGGGATTTGTCGAGAAAAGATAACCTTATTCTTTCCTCTGGGGAAGGGGGGGCCTCTCCCGGATGAATGCCAAAGTCATTTTTCCACCGGGAGAGTGAACACAGAGAGACAAAGAAGATAAAAGCAAGACAATATGCTAATTGTTTTAAGGAAGGTATGAAAAAGACTGAGAATAGCATTGAGATTTATATGAACCAGGTCAATGGATGCTTCGTATAATTAGGCTAGAAGGCATACAAATATATCTTTCATCAGGTCCCAGGTTCTCACGAGCCAACAATGAAGCCCACGCTTTGATGTCATGAGAGCTGATAGGAATGTCAAAGTGCGTCTGACTGCGAAAAAACAAGACATCACATTTGGCAATTTTTAACTAGTGGTTCAAACAAAAGTCATTCATACCTCAACTCAAACCCTCCAAGAACAATTTTTCTGAATCACTAATGGAGGACTCCTGGGAGAAGGCCTTGGTATCCATTGTGCTTGAACGCTTGTAAACGCCATTGACTTTCACATGAATATTGCCATGTTATTGCGATACGGTGGGTTGATTGAGATCAACTGGAGCTAGGACATGCCCGGGAAAGAGAGTGAGTGATGGTGTAGGTGGTCCCTGCAGCGTCTCATTCATTATTCATCAGGAGACGGGTGGGCTGGTACTGGTAAAAAGTCAGACAAGAACCTCCTTTCTTGAAGCCCTGGCCACTCTCCTGGGCTTCTCCACCGCCCCCACCCGTAATGAACAGCAGAGGAATGAAACGGTACACAACGTGAACTTCTGGATAGTTTTCCCCCAGGGGGGCATTTGCTGATGTTGTCAATGGAGTACAGAGGAGAGGGCACAGAGATGGGGAGGAGGGGTCACTGATTGGACGGCAGGTAAGCCATCTGCAGTTCCAGCAGTTAAGGGGAAGGACATTGGGAATCGTTTTTTAGTTATGTGGATGTTGCGATGCGGCGAATGGCCTGTAAGCCTCCGTTTGTGTTGTCTACTTGAGGAATCTGAAAACAAACACTTGAATGAATGTTGTTGCAGTACACTGTGTCTTTGTCTGTGTGGTGTCGATGTCAACATAAAGACGGGTAATTAGTCTTTGCGATCGCATAAGATCGTAGAAAGACATTAGATTGATTTTGCTGCGGTGCATGAAGATATAATTGATTCTCAACTCCTATTCATTATGCAGTTTGTCTCCAGTAACTTTCATAATTGGATTCAGTACATTTAAGCGTGTCCTTGTTTCTCGCTTGCCTCAACTTGCGTTTGTGTTATGAAGAGAGGGGGAAAACACAAACAGTTAAAACACAAAAGAACCACTGTTAGAGTCTGATGGTGTCATGCAAGCGGGGGAGAGACGGGAACATTGCGTTGAACGCATTAAGACCCTGGAAGTGTCCTAATGGTATCCATTTATATAAATATCTCCTAATAAAATAGATCGATTATAGTACTATTATTATTCAGATGTTCACCACACCTCCACTGTGACCAGGTGCATGCTGGGAGTAAACCTTCTGGTGGATTCCATGCACTTTAACGATGGGGACATTGCTTCCAGCAGCTCTTCTGCTCCTAGCATGGCACAGCGTACGGGCACTGGACATCCCACAGGAGAGTAAGTCCATGACCCCCCCCCCCCTACACCATTTTGTACCATTGTACTCCAGCCTCGGTTCACAAGCTTCCATTTGGCCGAGCGGAAGTGGAAATAATACGCTGAGGTTAACAGATTTGGTTTGTTCCTTTCTCGCTTGCAGTCAGACAACCTCCGACCATCATACAGCAGTCGCCCAAGGACCACATTGTTGACCCCAAGGACACCATGGTCATAGAATGTGAAGCGAAAGGAAACCCTCAGCCAATGTGAGGAACGCTGACACCAGCTCTGCAGGGTTCACCGGTATGATGGCCTCCACCGATGAGCGCATTGTGTCATGTTGTTTTCTTCCTTTATTTTAGCTTCTCGTGGAGGCGAAACGGGAAGTATTTCAACGTGGCGCGTGACCCCCAGACCTCCATGCGCCGGCGCTCGGGGACGCTGGACATTTACGCCTGGAAGGATCCGCAAGAGTATGAGGCGGAGTACCAATGCATCGCCTCCAACGAACACGGCTCCGCGTACTCCAACAAGATCATGCTGCGACTTTCCAGTGAGCCGAGTCAAGTCGAAACACAGCCGTCGCATACGATCCCATGTCATGCTCAAGTAAAAGCTAAATACTCTTCCCATTGTCTGCGACAGGACCCCCACTGTGGCCCAACGAGATCCTGGAGCCGGTGGTGGTCAGCGTCGGCCTCCCACTGGTCCTCTCTTGCGACCCTCCATCCGGTCCACCCAAACCTGAGACCTACTGGATGTCCAGCTGTGAGTGGTCCTTCTAACTAGTAATGCGCGATATAAACGATATACGATATACAAAATGGCCAACGATAGAGATTTTTATTATATGCTCTATCGTGACATTGCATGTTGAAGACGCAATCTATCCGCGATCCGCGAAATTTAGAGCCACGAGCTGCAACTGCCTGCAACGCGTCATC
>JAOPJJ010000001.1:9734296-9746578 GCA_027122795.1 Enchelyopus cimbrius
CGGGAGAGCACTGAACGGTTAACGTATTGTGGTCTCTGCATGCCCGCCCCCCCACACACACACACACACACACACACACACACCACACACCCCACACCCCCACCTGAACGGTACATTTTAACGGTCAGCATAATAGAATAAGAAAAGAAAATATATTTATACCCGAGGGTAGAATTGTGATACAGGTAGTGGGCCGGCTTTCTCCACGCATAACAGACCTATAGGGGGGTTGGCTATCATGGGAGGAGCTGAAATTCGTGTTGAATGAATTTTGAATGAATGAATTGTCATGTTGAATGAATGTACGCGTGCTTAACACGGTGGTCCCTGTAACGGTGTTTTTAGTGCGGGAGAAAAAGGACATTTCGTTGGAGCCCGTAGATGACAAGGAACAAGAGGGAACATTTGACTATCGGTAAGCCTCACCCCGACACACTCATCCTGCCATTTCACCCTGTAGCATCGGCTGAGGCATCTATCGTATCTGAAAATATAGGATCATGTTGACTGACAACTTGAAATGGTATTAAAATAGTGGACTGGAAATAATATATATATATACTGTATATAAATATAATATATTATCACTAGCTTAAACAATTAGCATTATTTTCTACATTAAGTCACTCAGCCGCTGTGTAGGAATATGTTGTTTAGCAAATGGGAGCATTTAAGTGGAAAAGACAAATGACTGCACAGCCAATCGGAGATGCTTAATGTATAAAACATTAATAATGTGTTTATTGTCTCACTACTTGAACTAAATATGCGATTTTTCTGATTTCTTCCCCAATTCACTCTACCATATCTATTTAAACCTATGTTCTCCTTAAACCTCCCAAACTATTATTTTTTCACACTGGACTATTCAAGGTCTCTTGAAAGGTATGAACATACTAGCACTGACACAAAGACACTGTCGATACCGCTGCAGTAACACCTAGTTATCATTGTAATGTCTCATACAATACTCATTAACTGTAATCCAGCATCCCCAACCGGGGTTTCTATGCTCACAATTGGAGCATGGTGACTAGTTTGTTTAATGGTTAAGTCAACAGTGTGCTTTCGCTTTTTACGGCCAGCACAATCAATAAAAGGAATTCACGTATTGTGTATTACCGTACAAAGGTTTCTGCTTTTTCTGTAAACCAGTGTTCATCATTTCAGGATCGCACGCGTGGTCACACTCCCGTACCCCCGGCGGTATGTGAATTCGTTCAAATGCTTTATCCGTACATTCCTTATCGAACATCACCAAGCGTACCGTGCAACTCGACTTTGTGGTTTATGAACCTGCCGCCTCCCCCCACGCCTCTCCTCCCCCACGCAGAGAGGAGGAGAGGGGTCTGCAGCGGGGCCAGGCCTCGGTGGAGCCCATCATGAAGCGGACGGAGAGCGACGACAGCCTGGTGGACTACGGCGATGTGGAGATCCAGTTCAACGAGGATGGCTCCTTCATCGGCGAGTACACAGGGAGCAGGAAGGACGCCGCCGCCGCCGCCCGCGACGTCCGGGACGAGATGGACTTTGGAGGGAGCATGGACCTGCACTCCACCATGAACGCCATCTACTCCATGGCGTGACGCAGCCCGGCTGCTTCGGTTTGAAGACCCGGGGGGGGAAGGGGGGCTCTGGCCGTGTGGCCTGCTAGCTGTGCCTGTAGCATCCACTGTGATCCAGGAGAGAGGTAGCGCTTCCCGGAATACAGTGACGAACTTGTGGATGATAAGAAACATATGGAGGATGACGTGTCTCTAATCTATATCAGCGTGAACTTTGCTTGGACGGACCATTTTTTTAAATCCAGAACGGGGCGCGACCGGTCAGAACTCTCCGAAAGACAAGAGTGATAAAGAAAAAGGTGAATTTCAAAGCAAGTTGGCTTCGGCAAAGTGTCACAAGTGTTGTTGTGTATGGGTGTGTGTCTTATATGTGCATGTGTGCTTTGGGGTTGTGTCTTCATTGTTTGATGTGCAAAAGGCACACCATGCAGATCATCCCCATTGTAGCAGAGTTCTTGGCTATTTTCAATCTACGTTCTATCCAGGCAGTCTTGATGGCTAACACAACTCTAACCTTCATACACTCCTCTTCCTCTGTAACCCACACTCAGGACAAACCAATATTTGTCTGGGTGTTTTTTTAAGCATTTTTATTGTCTGGGCGTTTTTAAGCATTTTTGTTTGACCAGTTGAACTGAGTGACTATTTTTGCTTTTACCTTGGCAATTGCAGATGAAGGTAAAAAGGGAAGAACTTCAAAGTATTTATGTTTAAATGTATACAACTTGCAAAACGTACATTGTCTGCCAAAAGGAGGGTGTATAGGTCCCATTTTAAACCCATCTATTAACACATGCTATATTTAACTCTGTAAGAGCTGAGGTGACACACTCATCATAGAAATTAGGCTACTGGAGTATGAATTCTACGTGAACTTTGAAATTTGGTATTCCAATGGCGTTTGCAATGAGGTTTCCACGGGTAGTAGTAATGTAGCAGGGATTAGTCCAACTTTCCTATCATAAAATTAGCAGACCAGTTTGGTTGGTATTGCATTCAAGATCTTTATAGGAATAAATTATTTATTTTGCACACCATATGATTTGCTTTAATTGTTTTGTAACATGTAATTCAACATTAATTCAAGTAAATCAATAAACTTTCCACTGAAAAGATTGTTCTCTTTAAAGCGATGATGTATAAAGTATTCCTATTTCTGGCCTTCCTGCTCCAGACTGTAACGTTGCTTGCTTGCTATTCCTTCGATTGTCTTATCAACAGCGAGCCCTTTTTATTAGTGCAACTGTAAAACATGATTTACATTTCTATTCCACTTGGGTGCCCTAAACAAGATAAATCAGATAGGAAAGTTAATCAATCATTTATGGCACCTAAAGTTGTCGTCATTTACTGACACTATTGGGACACATCAGTAACTGGACCGTCTGTACTGCAAAGAGGGCGGGCAGCCTTTGATCCCAGCACCTCATCCTAATGCATAAATAAGGCCTCACCAGAAGAGGATAAGTCCAAGCGCTCTTCAACATCAGTGAGTCTTTGCTCTGGTGTCTGGTGACATTTTGTTTCATTAATATATCTTTCTCTCTATATATTTATTTATTATTTATTATTTAATCTGTGATCTCTAACATTGTTAATTGATTGCTGCTAATAGAGAACAATCCAGTGAGCGAGAACTCCAGCACAATCAGCCATGGCCAAGCTAACCATCCTGACGGGTAGGTTCCTCCTGTGTTTTCAGTCATCAGTCAAATATTTTGGTTTGGAAATACTCATTAAATCTTAATATGCTTTGTTTGTTTTTAGGATTGGCTGTTTTAATGACTCTACAAATGGGTATGTCTCAAATCTTATACTTCGGAATGACGTGATATGTGTGTGCATACAGTATACATACAGTCTATGCTACGGTGATATAGTCCCGAATTCCAAATATGGTCATATTTGTAGTTTGGTGATCAATATATACAATGGGGATGTAGGCCACCATGCCAAATTGTCTACTGTGTTTAAGGCGTTGGTAAACAAGTCGAAAACAAGCCAAAGTAACTACCAGAATAGGGAACCATTGTGTAATGTGTTGAAAGCATAGTTTATGATCAGCCATGCCTGTTTATGGTAGATAGTTGATAGATAGACCCCCCCATAGCAAGTTCACGACACAACCTGTCAGACACAAGACTGTAGAAGTTTATATTCATCAGCACGTTGGAACCATTTGCCATACGCTAAAAGCTAGCATACATTCATACATCGGTTATTTACAAAAAAGGACATCCTTCCGGGACAGAACAAACGGAGATGACTGGTGGCCCTTCTCTATGCCACATATACAATCACGTGTTGTGCTTCCTTTCCAACAGTGTCGTCCACCAAACTGGTCTGCTACTTCACTAACTGGTCCCAGTATAGGCCGGGTGTGGGAAAATTCCTGCCTGGTGACGTTGACCCCTTCCTGTGCACACATCTGATATACGCCTTCTCTGTCATCAACCCGGCCAACGAGCTCGTCACGTACGAATGGAATGATGAAGTCCTCTACAAGGCCTTCAATGGTCTCAAAAACAGGTACAAATATTACGTTATAAACCAATGCAAGATCAACCCTTGAAAAAAAACACAATTTTGAAAAAACATCTGAAAATACAAACCATAGTTTTTCTTTGTATTTGTATTCGTTGCAAATAAAGTTATATTCTATTCTTTGTTAGAGGAACATTATTAGAACAGTATTGAAAAAACATCTTCTCATTTTCATTTATCAGTAACCCTAGCCTGAAGACATTATTAGCTGTTGGTGGGTGGAATTTCGGCACCTCACAGTAAGTGAAAAGGGAAACTATTTATACAAATAAGAATGAAGTACTGATGATGAATACTTTAAATACCACAGCCTGTTGTTTACACATGTACTTGTTCCTTTAGGTTCAGCATCATGGTGTCTACTGCTGCCAACCGCCAGAGATTTATACAGTCTTCCATCCGATTCTTGAGAACACATGGTTTTGATGGGTTGGACCTGGACTGGGAGTACCCTGGGTCACGGGGTAGCCCACCACAGGACAAGCAAAGGTTTACTCTGCTCTGCGAGGTCAGTTCAGGGGTCAATATCCGACTATTGATAAGCATCAGCACATGACTGCACAACAGTTTTCTTACTATTAATATTATTATTATTATTATTATTATTATTATTATTATTATTATTATTATTATCATAAAGAATATACTGCATATTTATTAGAATCTCATGAAATAAATTCATAATCCTTCAAATCCTTCTTGGTACAGGAGTTGCTCGATGCGTTTGAAAGAGAGGCAGTTGATAACAGGAAGCCACGGCTGCTGCTCACGGCTGCAGTGGCTGCTGGGAAGGAAACCATTGACAACGGTTTTGAGATTTCCAAGTTGTCAAAGTGAGTTTTGTTACAACAGCCTTTTTTGTTAAGCGATGTCAATATTATTATTCGTATTGGTTTTGTGCTGTTCCGTACATCTTTTTGTTTTCTAGTATTTTAGATTTCATCAACATAATGAGCTATGACTTCCATGGAGCATGGGACCCCATCACTGGTCACAACAGCCCGATGTACCGCGGTTCTTCCGACCAGGGACAACACACTTACTTCAACGTGGTGAGTTTATGCCTCATGTACGACAACTGGGTCTTATAATCTGATAATTTTTTTGTGGTGACAGCTGTTTATCTTTCTCATATGTGTAGGATTTTGCCATGAAATACTGGAAAGACCAAGGAGCTTCTGTTGAAAGGCTTTTGCTCGGTATTCCCACCTACGGGCGAACGTTTCGCACAACCACTTCGGCTAATGGAGTCGGAGCTCCAGCCAGCGGAGCCGCCTCAGCCGGACCGTACACCCGGGAAGCAGGGTTCTGGTCCTACTATGAGGTGACGTTTCTAACAGCCGCAGCACTGGCCAGCCAGGGCTTCAAGCTCAACATCTACTCATACTTTTTGTTTGTTTGCTAGATTTGCATGTTCATTCAAAGAGGAGCCACCGTCAATTGGATTGAAGACCAAAAAGTACCGTATGCCACCAAAGGAAATGAGTGGGTTGGATTCGACAACTTGGAGAGCATTGGAATCAAGGTAAACATATTAATATTATTGGGAAGAATCTGACAGTTTATAAGAAAGGAACCAGAGGGAGGTAAAATCGTTTTTCTAGATTTGGTATCTAAAAAAAGCATTAATTGTTTTATTTATGATGATTCCATAGGTAGCGTATCTCAAAAGCAAGGGGTTTGCAGGAGCTTTCATTTGGGCTCTGGATCTCGACGATTTTACTGGAGGGTTCTGCGGCCAGGGGAAATCCCCTCTGATCAACCACCTCCGCTCTCTGCTGAATTCAAGTAAAAAGAACGCCCACCTCAACTCCTCCCCCTTCACCTTCACACAGAACAATTGAGTGCATCCCTGAGAGGGCTTGACTTTTTTCTCTCCTTGCCAGATGTACCACCGCCCAGGCCCACCGTGCCCCATCCGGTCGTCACAACGGTCTTAGAACCCCACGTCACCAACGGCAGCGCCCCCACCATCGGTA
The DNA here is from genome assembly GCA_027122795.1 of Enchelyopus cimbrius. Taxonomy (NCBI): domain Eukaryota; kingdom Metazoa; phylum Chordata; class Actinopteri; order Gadiformes; family Gaidropsaridae; genus Enchelyopus; species Enchelyopus cimbrius. The sequence goes on from JAOPJJ010000001.1 coordinate 9,740,385, forward strand.
TTGCCACCACCACCGCCACCACCACCACCACCACCACTACACCCGCTCCTGTAACCACCACCACCACAATCGCCCCTGTTCCCGGCGCTGCGTTCTGTGCAGGGAAGCCAGATGGCCTGTACAGGAATGACAAGGACGTCCACTCCTTCTACCAGTGCTCCAATGGGTACACTCACACACAAAGATGTCCCACCAAGCTCGTTTTCAATGAAAGTTGCAAATGCTGTAATTGGTCTTAAGTTAACATTGATAACTGATTTGGCTGAAACCTGCTGCTTTACATGCAATTGTTTGTTATTTCTACGTTTCTTTCCAATGCTATCACATAACAGGAGACTGGAAATGCAAACAATTGCAAATACAAACAATTGCAATTGCAAATAAAATGCAAATACAACTTATATTTGAGGGTTGTGATGGGGAACACACTGTTAAATAAAAAATGACTTCATCATAATATAGCGGTACATTCTTTTCTGCGACGAGATGGATTTTGGTGGGACCATGGATCTGCTTTAGTGAAGACCAGGGGCATTGTGTGCCGCCACCTTTGAACCTATCTTTTGACACATACCGTGTTTAACTCTGTAAGAGGCCTCTTACTTATCACAGCAATGAAGCTACTAGAGCTGGCATTCTATTACATTAGTAAGGAAAGGCTTCATGTGCCGCCTGTTTATTACATGTGGGCAAGCATTTATGTTTTTTTATTGCGCTCAACTCTCATTTCTAGGGAGCACGAGTGGTGAAAGCAGTGATTCGTTAATCTCCAACTAACTATAAAATATCATAACAACAGACAGACTTTGTGCTCAAATGTATTAATGGGTTTCATTGGCATTTACTTTGAAATAACTACAAGAGTAAACTATTTATTTTGCATATTTGCTTTGCTTGATATGGAACATGATCAATGTTTATCAAAAATATAAGTAAATCAATCAAACCAGTAACCAATAAACCATTAAACCAGCTGCAAAATACAATCGGGGTTGGTCAAGGATCTTAATCAAACCTGTAAAACAGATTCATGATTTACATGACTTTCCTTCTTGGTTATATTAACCAAGATGAATCAGACAGGAAAGTAATTTATGGCCCCTAAAAGTTGCCTAATTTACTGAGCCTATTGGGACGCTCCACCTTGAACTAGACCGTCTGTACTGCAAAGGAGGAAGGCAGCCTTTGATCCCAGCATCCTAGTCCATAAATAGGACTGCACCAGAAGAGGATAAGACCCGTCTTCCTCGAACATCAGTAAGTCTTTGCTCTGGTGTCTGGTGACATTTTGTTCATGTTTTGTATATATGTTTATATATGATTTGTGACCTCTCATATTTATATGTGGTTTGATAATTGTATTTGTATTTATTGATCACTGATAGTATCTATAAGAAATATATCTATAAGTATTGAGCAATGAATTATAAGTCAGCCTGTCTAGCCCTGCAACTATGGGGTCTATGCTAAAATAGCTGCTTAATATAAAACAAATTATGAAATGTTAGATTTTGGGAATGTGATTTGTTCAGATTGTCTTAACTGCAGGTCACCATAATGGGTGTGCCTCGACCATCAGCCATGGCCAAGCTCACTATCCCGTGTGGTACGTTTTTCATGGTCCATTGTTGTCCACTCATCAAATGGTCTTCAAAAATATATTTTGTTTGTTTATAGGATTGGCCATTATATTGTCTCTACAAATGGGTATGTCTCAAATGTCATGTTTCTCTTTTAAATGTGTTCTATAGTTTGTATTTGTTCATATATAGTATACGGGTGTGTATAAAATAAGGGGACCAAATTCCCGAAATGAAAAAGGAGATGTTTGTAGTTTGGCCGTTCATAAATTGGGCAGTAGGCCTACTTCCAATTGTTTAATCATTTAATGAAATGTAAAATTATGTAATCTTTTTAAAACAAAGCAAAAACAGAAGAAAATCGTTTTGTTTGTTGAACATAAAACAAGCCAAAGTAGCTATCGGAACAGGAAATCATTCTCTGTTGTACTGATAGCCTATGTTTATGATCGATCCTGTCTGCTTGTGGTATAAAGTAGATACCGGTACTCCAGCATGGTGAGTTCACATCACAGCCAATCAGATAAACACAAGACTAATGACCTATGGTCTCCGAATCATTATTCTTGAGCACGCTAAACTTTTGACATTAGAAAATCAACAATATATTTTAAACAATATTTTTTTTCTAGATGGGTGTCTATAGAGGGAAAACTCAGACTACCACCAGAAATGTCCCCCTGAAAACTTGGACTATCCCCTAAAACTATGTCACTCAAGTCTCCTCAAGAAATAGAATCACATCTTGTGCTTCCTTTCCAACAGTGTCATCCACCAAACTGGTCTGCTACTTCACTAACTGGTCCCAGTATAGGCCGGGTGTGGGAAAATTCCTGCCTGCTGACGTTGACCCCCACTTATGCACACATCTGATATACGCCTTCTCTCTGATCAACTCTGACAACAAGCTTGACATGTACGAATGGAGTGACGAAGTCCTCTACAAGGGCTTCGATGGCCTCAAAAACAGGTACATACATTAAGTAGAACCTAGGTCGACAAAAGAAAGGGAATAAGGAGAAACTGCAATTGAACAAGCTTTGGGGGGCCCAGCTTGCAAAAGGTTGAGAACCCCTGACTTAGAGGAACATTATTTGAACAGCATCACATTCATCTTCTCGTTTTCAGTCAACAGCAACCCTAGCCTGAAGACATTATTAGCTGTTGGTGGATGTCAGTTCAGGGGTCAATGTCCGACTCTTGATTAGCATCATAATTTAGTTGTATTATTATTATTATTATTATTATTATTATTATTATTATTATTATTATTATTATTATTATTATTATCATTATTATCAATTTATTAGAAGCTAATAAAAATAAATTCCTAATAAAATCCTCCTTGGCACAGGAGTTGCTCAGGGCATTTGAAAAAGAGGCAGTTGACACCAGGAGATCAAGGCTGCTGCTCATCGCTGCAGTGGCTGCTGGGAAGGATGTCATTGACATTGCTTATGAGATTCCCAAGTTCTCAAAGTGAGTTTTGTTACGACATTAAGGGGTTTCAAAGAATGCTGTGGTTAATATATATCTCCATGTCATTGTTCCGATTGGTTTCATGCTGTTCCGTGCGTTTTCTTTTCCTTTTGGTTTCTAGTGTTTTAGATTTCATCAGCGTCATGACCTATGACCTTCACGGAACATGGAGCTCAGTCACTGGTCACCACAGCCCACTGTACCCCAGTTCTACCGACCCTGTCTACAACACGGTGTGTTCACGGCCACTCATGTACAGCCACCAGGGCTTAGAATCTGAAATGTTATGTACAGTATGTTTCGGTGACGGACGTTTATCTTTCTCGTATATGCAGGACTTCGCTATAAGGTACTGGATAGACCAAGGAGCTGCTGCTGACAAGATTTTGCTGGGTATTCCCCTCTACGGGCGAACGTTTCACTTGACCACGCCGGATAACGGAGTGGGAGCTCCAATCAGCGGAGGGGCCCCGGCCGGCCCCTACTCCGGGGAAGCAGGGGTCTGGACCTACTATGAGGTGATGCTTCAAACAACTGCAGCACTGGCCAGCCATGAAGCCATCAGCTCATGCTTTTGTTGCATCAACACATAACCCTTCATTTTGTTTTGTTTGCTAGATTTGCACGTTTCTTCAAAATGGAGGCACCCTTCATTGGATTGATGATCAAAATGTACCATATGCCACCAAAGGGGATGAGTGGGTTGGATTCGACAACCTGCAGAGCATTGAATCAAAGGTAACTTGTTGTGTAGTATACAAACATTTTAAATGAAAAAAATGTGCTTAAAGCTACTAAAACCACAGAGAAAAAAATGTATACAGTTCATAAGAGCTGAACCATAGAAAGGATGAATTTTCTATTTTATTGTGGTTTCACATACAAATATAGGTAATATATATATATAATATATAGGTAAATATAGGTTCCATAGGTATCTCAAAGTATCTATCTCATAGTATCTCAAAACATACAAGTTAGGAGGAGCTTTCGTCTGGTCTCTGGATCTAGACGATTTCACCAGCCAGTTCTGCAACCAGGGGCCATACCCTCTGATTAGCCACCTCCGCACTTTCCTGAATTCAGGTGCACAGAACACCCATCTAAACTGCTCTCCCTTCACCTTCACACAGACCAATTGAAATCCTCTTCCAGATGTGTCACTTCCCAGTCGGACTGTGCCGCGTCCGGTCATACGACCTAAGGGCCTCAATATTGAACTGAACTGAATGAATTGAACTGATTTCAGGTTAATTTAATACATATAATAATGATATATATATATGTATATACATGTATGTATATATGTATATATACAGGGGTGCACACAACTTATTTAGTGAGTTACTCGGATGAGTACCAGGCGATAGTGTTTGGTCCTACTATAGCCTCCAGCATGTTTACATCGAATTTGCGTTTCGTTTCTTTATGTTGTTCACAAATTAGTTACGCATTCTCTCTACTCAGTTTTGGACATCTCTGACGGTACAAGCAACAAGTGTAAGGTTAGATGAGAAGCGAGTACGCAAATGCGCGTAGTCACCAAGCGGTCATTACGCATTCCGGATTTTAGTCGCGCATGCGTACCTGCGTACCACTTATGTGCACTCCTGTATATATGATTTTAGATGGAATTAAGGCATATTGACATGACAAATGCGTATGTCACCATGAGTAATACACCTACTATTTAAAATAATATATTAGTCAGATTAGAACTTTATTTGTGCATACATATGTATTTATGTACATGTTCCATCATGGCAATATCTCAGACAGAAGTGATGTCATCATGCCACTAGTTCTCTCATGGCATCGCATTGCAGTTGACACTCACATTTTTTACATTTAATGGCTTAAGAAGTGTCATGCTCTGCCAACAAAATGGCAGCATTTCCTGCTGCTTTTGACTTGACACGTTTGTTTCCTTCACCCATCCCCTGTTCCCAAGCCATCCCCCCCACCCCCCCGCCCCCTGTTCAGTCCTCGCCATGGATTCCTTCCCGTCCTGCCCTGGTGTGCCTCTCGCCATCTGCGGTCACACCGAGCCGCTACATCTCTCCGCTTCAGATGACGTTGGCACTTTCTGCCTTACTCCGCTGCACACATTCCATCCAGGATCCTATACCCACCCGTCAGCCAGTATACGGGTCCAACCGTAAATCATGTCCTGCGCGGGTCTTCCTATGTGGATTGACGCTCCTTTTATCCAAGGCCAAGCTTCAGTCACACGCTGTCTCCATCTCTGCGGGGCCCGGAGAGGCCCTGTGAAGCCTTGGGAGCGGGTGCGGGGTATCACCCCCTTATCATGACGCCACAGGGATTAGACTAACAAAAATAACCCCTAAGACGACAGGAAATGTGAATGGAGTTTGCAGATCAAATAGCGGGCTACTGGGGGAAAGGAGGGGTGTGTATTGGGAGCAGTGAGGGGAAGTGTGGACGCAGGTGAGAGAGAGTAGGGCAACGCGTCATTCACACCTACGCGCTGAACCTCCTGCCAGCCAGGAGAAGAGTGTACTGCGCAAAGGAAAGGGTCGAGCACACATCCTGGCTGGCATGACACCTCACACTGCCAGACTCTCTTGTGCATCTCCACAAGGTCAAACCTTCACTGTATAAACACAGACGCATATTTCTACACACAAGACATACAGGAATGGCACGAATATAGAAAAAGAATATAATAAACGCCACAGATAGCTCATAATATGCGCATAGGTGTTGGAAAAACCACACACTTGATAAATGTGCACATGATACACACGTAACAGCATGCATGTACCCAAAGACACACACACACAAACCCCCAAAGACACACACAAACCCACACAACACAGAATTAACAATTTTTCTTTCGAAAAAAGTATGCACACATTGCAGGCATGGTTTAGGGCTGAATAAAAGCAGATTTTGTGGTTAAATATTATTGGCAAAGGTATTTCTTTTCTCTAAGGTTGATCCCTTTTTCATGATTAAAAGTGATTTAAAAGGATTAGTCTTCAAGACATGGTTTTCTTGACCTCAATAGCATATCGTTGATGCACATGTGAACACAGCATATACAACCTATAAATGAATATATATATTGTGAAGGAAAAGTCCTTCTTAGTAGTGTGATATTTGTCTAATCCA
>JAOPJJ010000001.1:9933695-9943767 GCA_027122795.1 Enchelyopus cimbrius
CAGCGCCCCCCCCCCCCCCCCCCACCGTCCTATTCTTGCCGACGGTCACCCATAGTCGGCCGGCTTGCCCTGATGCTGGCGAATTACCTTGACAGCTTTCAGCAGAGATCACCCCCACAGGGCTGGAACCGGGTCCTCTTTTGGAACCGGGTTCTCTATACTGTACCTCTACCTGTCTTGGCGCCAGCAGCTAGCAGGACTAATGGAACAGATGAACAATTCAACAGTTTTTCCCTGATGTTCCCGTATGAATCCGAGTGGGGTTACAAGGTGTTCAATGTTCTGGCCACCGTCCTCCACAGAGCTCTGGCTGTCCCTGGAGGAGCACCAGTATGCGCTGGAGTTGATCATGGGTCGCTACCGCAAGCAGATGCTGCAGATGATGATGGGCAAGAAGGAGCTGGACACCAAACCAGTGCTTCACCTGCACCAGGACCACGCCAAAGTATGCCAGCATATTCCTGTTTGAGATCCATCTGTTGTTATTTAGAGTTAATTAAATGATAATACAGTTTATGTCATTTGGTTGACACATCTTCCGGGAAAGATGGACCTTTATCCAAGAGTGGAATAAGTAAGTAAAGATAAAGCTGTGCTAGTATTATATTTATATTATAAATAATAATACTATTTACATATTATTTATAATATAAATAATAATACTAGCGCAGCTTTATCTGCACTAATGATATTCCACTCTTTCACTCTCTTCAAGCAAATATTATTTGCTTGAAGAGACAATATTACCTTTTGATTCACTGAGGGGAGAACACTAGTACAGGGCAGACATGTTTGAAACATAAACAAATTATGAAGGAAAAACATTTTACCCCACACGATGTCTGTGCTGAAGTGCGCTTGTTTTGTCATGCAGGAAGTGCAGGGGCAGTTGGAGCGGATCTGCGAGATGGGCCAGGTGATGAGGCGGGCGGTGCAGGTGGATGATCAGCACTACTGCTCGGTGCGGGAGAGACTGGCTCAGCTGGAGGTGAGGAAGGATAAAAACCACATCTCCACCCGCATGTATTAGTGATGATTGAGTTTGTCACTAAATGTGCATTTGCCCCAAGGAGAGAAATTAGGGAAACATGGAGACGGCATGGATTAAAAGGATGTCTATATAGAAGTTGATTTAATGAAGATCAGGCTAGTCTTTAGGTGAAGTTAATCAAATTGCAATCTGTACACTTTTATTGTTTATTGTACAGTCATTATTTATGAACCTGTGTACAGATGGAGAACAAGGAGCTTCGGGACCTGCTGGTGATCAGCAAGAGCTCTGTAAAAATCCAGCGGGAGCACAGCGACCAGCCTGCTGCTGTAGCCCCCCTAGACCAACACTCCGACACAGAGGCCAATCAGTGAGCAGCACTGACTAGGAGGGAGGAAGGGGATTGGTCCATTCTTAACTCCTTGCCAGTATCAACCACAGCGTTTCATCCTGGTAGTGGACAATACCAGCGTGCCAACTGGATGATGAATGTAACTCACTCACTTGATGTACACTATAAATCTGTATGTATGTTGAGACGGCGTGAGATCGGCTGAGACAGGGCTGGTGGACGTAGGCAAGGGTTGGGAATCAGCTAAAAGCAGCTAAGCTATGCGAAACATGGGAATAAAGACGCGTGGATCATCATATATTTTAGTTTTTGCCAAAGAGAAAGATTTGCTTCTTTTTAAGAACAGTTTCTACCTCCGTTAAGCCACTTTCATGTACACGTGCACGACGACACGTACACAAAAATACACACATTGTGCTGTTAGTGGACACAAAGTCCTGTTGTTGCCCTGAAGCTCCCGTGTTGTATGTTGTCTTTAAACGACAGCCTTATAATCTGTGGCTTTATCACATCTCTGTCGATTTCATGTGTCTGTGGTGGAGTGACCTTACTGATTATTTGTATGGAAATCCATATTTTGTCTTGTTGGATATATTTGGTTCAATGTAGGCTACAATTTTGTATAAATCAAATGTATTGACATACACTGCTTTAATATCTGTGTACCATTTTAGATACTTTTTTTCAGATTATGATGTGGGGGGTGTTAAAATATTCAATCGAATAAAATATTTTTAAATAATTTATGGATGTGTCAAAGTTTTAAGTCTTTGTCACATGAACAACAGATATTCCGACAATATATAGTTGTATTCGATCAGCTCAGGTAAACGGTTATGAGATTACTATCTATATTTATGAAGATGTATAGATTTGTGTTCAAATAAAGTTTGTGGATCAAAGACTACATACAGAGTGGTTTAATGTGCATTTCATCTACATGGAAAATGTGTTTTACTATCTATCGCGAGATGGCGACATTGCGCAGCATATTTTACCAAGTAACGCGAGACTCTAGATGTTCAATGAGCTTCATTTGACATTTGTAGTCAGTCAAGCCATTGCTAAAATGTCTGAGAAGGAGCTTGGGAAAAAATGGGACCGATGCCTCGCTGATGGTGCCGTGAAAATCGGTAAATAGTCCAGATCTTATACATCATGCGGACAACAGGTTTTGCGGAATTCTTATTAACGTAGCTTTCATTTTAAAATACACGCCCCGTCTTTGACATTAGCCAGAAGCTAGGTGGCTAGCTAAAGTCAATGACTGCTCGGAGGTCTTGTAGGACAGTTATAACTCATTTTTGGGTTGCTCATTTTAGGGTTGTCAACCATTTCCTGTAACCCGTTTTGGGATTTTTTGTTGTATTTGCCCTTTCATTACAACACACAACTCATTCAGGGTGACAGCTGGCTTTCTCTTGCACCGCTAACAGTCTTCTACAATGCGGCTGCAATGCAGCTACTAGTAATGTATGTAAAAACAGAGTTATTACCTCCACATGTGAGTAATGCTTTTACATGTGCAAGACTTCCATAGTAAGTACATTATATTACTGTGTTGTAACCTTACTGTGCGGCTACGTTTTGAGTTCAGCTCAAAATTATGATGAAAAACAACTATACAGATTGTGGATTTATCTGTGATATGCACATTGAGATCTAAACGATACACTTCTCTTTCAGGGGCCGGTCTGGGGTTAGGAATCGTGTTGTCGGTCGTGTTCTTCAAAAGTAAGTCCTAACTAGGTTGACAGTTTATCAAATCAAGCATAAAGTGGGTGTAGCACCACTTAGTGGTGTGTATTGGCCCGGCTGTCAAGAAAGTGGTGAATCTTTAAATCTTTCATGATTTATATTCAAATTATCATATTTCAATTCAACCATTAAATACATGTTTATCAGGCCTTTTTATATTCATTGGTCAGGGATCAATAATAGAATTGATCCCACATTTCCTATTGACTTTATAGTGATCAGTTCATAGTACACTATTTAAACAATAAGTCTATGGGGAATTCAGACACTAATTGTATGCTTAAAATCCAACGGATGGATATTGGTAGCATTAATAAACCAACATGTGTTAACTGTCTGATTTAAGCACTAAATCATGGGATTTAGTGCTTAAATCAGTCTATACTTATTAAGGTATATTTTTGTTGCACTATGTAGGGGAGCGGCTTTGTACACACTTAAAATGAAATGTGAAATTTGCCGCACTTCAGACCACACTACAAAATGGTGAGACCTTAAAGTAGTGCATTATAAAGGGTGCAGATGGACCAATTGGAACAGAGGTTCAGTGGCCCACTCCATTTTGTAATGACCAATCAGCATCACACCCCTGGTGGTACGACAAGAGCCCCGTAGGATGCTGTGTAGGGATAGGAGCATAGGCAGGGATTAACAGTTGCTCAAATGTCTTTTTCAGGACGCACATGGCCCATTTCGTTTGGCGTGGGAACGGGACTTGGCATGGCAGCTTCCAACTGTCAGAATGACTTGAGATCACATTATGTACTGCGCAGAAGCGTGAAGGTTGGTCTCCATGCCCCACCAACACTGCCCATGTTAACGCCACACTGGCACGTCATCACCCATTGCATTCCATTGTATGCCATTGAGACGATTCGTAGCATCATCACGGCCACATCGTTAATTCTGCCTTCTGATTTTTGTATCCCCTCGGCAGGAAGAGTAGACCACATCGAGGGACTGATTTCATCCGTTTAGTTTAATTTTGAAATTGTATCACATTACTTTGTTTGGGATGTAAACCATTTGCACTGTTGTCCAGAAAGGTTTGTGTGTCTCTCTGGCTGACGATACCCCCCTGCCCCTCTCACTTGTCCAGCCCCCGGAAACAGCCTGTATTTCTTTAATAAAACAACCATGAAGACCAAGGAAGGCGTCTCGCTGGGTTTATTTGGAAGGTGGCTAAGGTTGCACGGCCGTCCTGAGCAACATTAATAAACACTCAAATAGGTCTCCGGCCTTCAATAAAAGGTGGACTAATTGGTTGCTTCAAAACACTTGTTTTTTAATGAACTTCTTAATTAACAGGTCATTTTGGTTCATTGGTCCATACTTCAAAACCCTATTTCCATGTTCATTGTTTAAAAAGGCGAAACTAAAACCAATCAACCCACATGAATAAAAACACACATCCACAAATGACTACTTTTGATACGAACGATGCCAAGACACAAACCGTTGGATGGTTTGGTCAGCTCCTCTCCGTCTCCACCAAATGAGCATCTTACACACACACACACACACACCAAAGTAGCTGCTTACAAACAACTATTCATACTTTCAATATGACGCCTTGGCAGCTCACAAGCCGCTTCGGAACAGGCTCTGGATCACAGGAGAAAGGGGAGAGCGTCGCCCACGCCCCGGCTCTGCAATGAGGAAATTAGCATTTTCTCAGGACGGGAATGTGCATGAGCATGCATTAACACCTCGCCACCTCGGCGCACTCGTGCTTCTCAGGAAGGGAGAGATGGCTGGAGTGGACGCCACGGGGATTAAGGTGAGCGCCGCTCGCAAGTCACCGTAGCTCCCCTACCGCCTGCGGTGACGCCTCCCCCCCTCCAGGCATCAGTGTGTATTCTCTGGTTGCACCTCACTCTGCCCTCCACAGTGTGAGATGGAGTCGCGAGGAGAGGAAAAGCACTTTTTCTAGACACTTTTTCTAACAGTCCCTGGAGCTCTGGAGGACCTTCAGAAGCTGGCCCAATAAAGATCTCATGAGACAGCAGGTGGTTTGGGGGACTTGTGGTGTGTTGGGAGTTTTTTTTTAACTCTCGCACCCTCTCACATTCCATCTCCATATACTCAGATTTTTCCTCCTTTCATCTCATAACTCTCTCTCTCTCTCCCTCCCTCTCTCTCTCACTCATACCTTTCTTCTCCAGCCCCCCCCCCCCCCTCCACTCAGTAATGCCTAAATGGGAGCAGCCCACCTCTTCACTGGGCCCTCCCCCTTGGAGGATGTCATCGCGGTGACACTCCACACTCTCAAAGCCCCCAGTGGGCGACTAAACGTCTCAGAGTCGCTGCGCCCGCGAGGAGTAGAGCAGGCGAGGACCTGGCCGGCAGCATGCGGCGACGGAGCGCGCCGCGCGGGTGATAGTTCCCGACGCCTAGGGGGAAAGCAGCAGGAGGAGGAGGAGACCACAGCGCCTGAAGGTTTCTCACTCCCGGGAGAGAGAGACGACTGCGAAAGTGAGTCATGGAGAGCAGATCTGTTAACCCCGGTGAGGAGGAGGAGGAGGAAGATGCTGGGACTTCTCGCTGCAACAAGAACCCCGGGGTCTCTGTTTAGTACAGTCAGCCTGGGAGAGAGCGCCGGCTCTCTCTCTCTCTCTGGGTCTCTCTTTCCCTCGCTCCATATCTGTCCCTCTGTCTCTGTCTCTTTCTCTCTCTTGCTCACCTGTCTCTGTCTCTCTGCTGGTGGTTCCTCTTGTCTCCCCTCAGAGATGAGGGGGAGGTGTTTGGAAAAGTGACCCCCCCCCCAGCAGCCAAAACTTTAGCTTAGCTTCTCTTTGTCTCTCCTCTCATCCTCCTTCCTCCTCCGCTCGGACAGCCCCAGGCATGGACGCCATCGGGCCGTCGGAAAGCCAGAACGGCAGCTTCCCGCCCCCCGGCATGGGTGCCGGTGTGGGCAGTGGCGGGGGGGACGGCGGCGGCGCCTGGGGCATCACGGGCAGCGGCCCCTGGCTGCTGGCCTTCATGCTGACCGTCATCATCCTCATGACGGCGTGCGGCAATGTGCTGCTCATTGCGCTGGTGCTGGCGCACCGCTCCCTGCGCAGCACCTCCAACTGCTTCCTGGTGTCGCTCTTCCTGTCCGACCTGATGGTGGCCCTGGTGGTGATGCCGCCCGCCATGCTCAACGTGCTGTGCGGCGCCTGGGTGCTGTGGCCCGCCTTCTGCCCCGTGTGGCTGTGCTTTGACGTCATGTGCTGCAGCGCGTCCATCCTCAACCTGTGTGTCATCAGCCTGGACCGCTACCTGCTCATCATCTCGCCGCTGCGCTACAAACAGCGCATGACCCCGCCGCGGGCGCTGCTGCTGGTGGGCGCCGTGTGGGGGCTGGCCGCGCTCGCCTCCTTCCTGCCCATCGAGATGCGTTGGCACAGCCTGGGCCACGGAGACGGGGGAGACGGAGGACACCACCCTCTAATGCGTGGGGCTCTGGGCGGCGGGGGCGACGGGGGGAACGCCACCTGGACCTACCCCTCCAACACGCAGTACCCACCCTCCTACTTCCAGCCGTCGCCGGCGGGGGGCCAGTCATACCAGTGCCGGCTGCAGGTCACGCTGCCCTTTGCGCTGGTGGCCTCCGTGCTAACCTTCTTCCTGCCGTCCAGCGCCATCTGCTTCACGTACTGCCGCATCCTGCTAGCCGCGCGGCGCCAGGCCCGCCGAGTGGCGGCCCTGAGCCACCCCCCGCTGCCCCACCAGTACCAGGGGGTTCCGTCGCGGCCAGCGTCCCCGGGCCCCGCGGGGCCCCAGCACCAGGACGGGGATGAGTACAGCCACCAGGAGCCCCCTGTGTCATGCAGCGCTCCGGTAAGGGTGACATCACAACCACGAGGAGTGACATCACAACCGCAGTGTGTTTTGGATCAGGGCGGGAGTCTAGGCACGCTAGGACCCGTCAAGGAGAAGAGAACAATTTGGCAAGGATGGGGATAACGCCGGAATGAAAATAGGCTAAGCCGGCTTAGTCTAACGTGAATGAATGAGAGGCATATGATCATATTCATAGATATTTATGGGCTTTTTTGTGCCTTCAGGGACAGGAGAGTGAAGACAGACAGGAAGTGGGTTGAAGTCGAACGAGGCAATGGCCATATAGCACCGAGTCGCAGGAGATTGAACCTGGAGTCACCTCTGTCTCTAATGTCTTTACGTTTGATGGGTTCGCCTGCAAAGGGTTTAATGGCTTCACCAGGAAAGGAAAATAAGGATTTGATGGTTCCACGGGATGAGAGAGCAAGTTGTGGATAATAAGTGACACACGGGTCCTCTTTTTATTGTTTTAAAGGAATCACTTTATCTGTCTCTTGTCTTTCTTGACAAATCCTAACCAAGAGGAATCGTCTGGATATAATGAAGGGGTGGGGGGGGTCATTTCCATCAAAAACACATCATTTCATGCGCACACTTGTGCACAGGCAGGCTTTTGAATAAATCAGAAACACACTGGAGTGTGACGGTTAATTAAGGGTTAAGGGTTGAGATAAGAAACAAATGAGAGAAAGTAATTAAAAGCTTAATCGCGGAGTCCTCATTAAAACGACAGCCTGTTGTTTCTGTCGAAATGAGCAATTGGGAACAACATGATCATGTCACTCGAAAATGAAATCCCGTCTCACGTCCGAATGTGGAGGAGAAACAGAAGGGTGAGTGTGAGCTCAAAACGAAAAATCAGCCCTCAGCCTTTGAGCAAACAAGAAATAGAGATAAAGAATGAGAAGCAAAGGTGAAATGCCACGGTGATTAAATGATAGTAATTTTGCCCATGTTCTTGAACTGGGGGGTTAGACCTTCATCACAACACAAGGTCATTATGTTAAAGGGACACGCCACCGTTTTCCCATACTGAACTATATTCTTCCCTGATCTTAGACGAGTTGATACATACCTCTCTTGCTTTCCTGCGTGCACTCAATCATTCTGGCACGCAGCTCTACTTTGCTAGCATTTATAATTTTTTATCATTTTGTGTAACCATACTTGGGTCGTGTAACTACTCACGTAACCGTATTTAAATAGGGAAAACTTGGAAGTGCTAGGTCGCTTTTAACTTCACCCTGAATCCAATTTTCTCTAGGTTAGAGCGATTGAGTGCGCGCACGAAGGTGAGAGAGATATGCATCAACTTGTCTAAGATCAGGGAAGAACATAGTTCAGTATGGAAAAACGGTAGCTTGTTTCTTTTTCTCACTTCCCTCATTCAAAATGTATCCAATATTAAACCTGATGAAAGAATTATTACAATTGTCAACCACTGTGCCATGAGAAATGATCCAATTTCACTTAGTCTTGAAAAATATACTTGTATTAAAATGTTTTGGTTGTTGGTGTGCTGCTAGATTTTTCAAAGTAAACAATGTGCTGTGGCTCAAAAAAAGGTAGAAAAACCCTGTTATAGAGGACTACTAAAGTAAATGTCATACTTTTCCCCTTGCGTCAATGTTTCAGATTTATTTTGATCATGACTGTTTGAAGACTAAAAAGAGGAATGTTGCAGTGATGGGAGGAATGCTAATCACACAACGCTTGGCTCTCATTTAATGTACGAGATACCTTCAAAAATTCTTCCAGCCTTCAAATATCCTAATGATCAAATCAAATATTCTCGACTCATCCCACTACACGCTGGGTCATCGCACACCGCAAATTGAAAATAGCTGTTCTAAATGGTGATCACCGCTAACCTTTGACACCTGACCCTCCCCATCCCGTGCACCATAGCTGTCGGTGAACAGCGAGCGCCGCCTGGCCCACAGGCAGGGTCGGCGGGCCCTGAAGGCCAGCCTGACCCTGGGGGTCCTCCTGGGGATGTTCTTCGGCGCCTGGCTGCCCTTCTTCATCACCAACATGGCCGAGGTCAGTGAGCGGGACAGCCGCCCGGGGATCACGCAATAGTCTCATTATAGCGGCGCAGGGAGTGGGACGGATAATTGATTTGGGAGAAAAGATTCATACAATTAAAAAGAAAAGAGATACAATAGCGTTCCCTCAATGTTTAATTAAGTTAGGACTATGATTCACTCTTTGTCGGAAGCTCTTACTACGTTAGAGCTTATGTTTTGCTTTACGTTTTAGTTGGCTGACATAAATGGTTCAATGTTTAACCCCCTGAATCTGTATTTTGTTTCATTTACGTGGTGTTTTTGTATTTTTGGTACATGTATTTTGGTCACATGTATTTTTACGGATTCTGTATTTTTTTATATTGAGTTTGATTGCCTTTTTATCTCAATTTGTACAACCATATGTTTTTTATTGGTATAACTTTTTAGTTACACTAAATAGGCGCCCACACACGTGATATGAGCTTCTCTTCAAAAGGTCTTTATCCTGTGAATCCGTGGACAGGCTGCTACTTATCACACGTGATTCCAGTTTGTGTGTTGTTGTGCGGAAGTGGAAATAAATTAACACAAGGAACAGATAACGATTGTGAAGTGTGTGTGTGTGGGGGGGGGGGGGGTAAACAATTCTTGGACACCAACCTATTTTTGCCTTGGCCAGGCCCAGCGTCACAGCTCTGCCCGGCACTCCGGCAGGGAAATAGACTGGCATTCAGGCTGCGCGTGACTCACCCGGCAACTCACAGGGAAAAAAACACGTTGCCTCTCCATTTAAACAAATACTAACTGCTCAGAGTCTACGTTAGCGTTCCATTTATACTAACCGGCTTAGGTCTAGGTTAGTGCTCCATTTATACTAACCGGCTTAGGTCTAGGTTAGTGCTCCATTTATACTAACCGGCTCAGGTCTACGTAATCCGTTTATACCGAGCCTGAATGGACGCCATTTTCATAAGCCAGCTCAACATTCTAGGCCCGATTCAAGCCAATAAGGCCACATAGGATTAAACATAATTTATAAAAATAAATACATATAATTTCACGCAAAAGCTATGCTGGGCAATTCCACCATATTCTTATCGACCGCTAGATGGCCCGGAGCTTACTAAAATG
>JAOPJJ010000001.1:9985278-9995783 GCA_027122795.1 Enchelyopus cimbrius
ACACACACACACACACACACACACACACACACACACACACACACACACACACACACACACACACACACACACAAAACGTACGCGAAGCAGAGGGGAGGAGGGGGAGACTATTTCCAGGATCTGGCACCTCACCTCCTCTTTTGTGTTCTCCCCCGCTCACCACCGGCACCTCCTCCGCTTTCCGTCACTTGTCTCCCCTATTCAATCAACCACCCCCTCCCCCATCCTCCCCTCCTCTGTACAGCAGGTGTTTGTCCCTGAGGGCCGTCCGTCCCCCAACAACGATGTGGGGATCCGCTACAACGTGAAGCAGAGGCCGTTCCCCGAGGAGGTTGACAAGATCCCTCTGGTCAAGGCCGACGTCAGCATCCCCGACCTGGACGACATCGTCAACAAGGAGGTGAGGAGGATCCGCCCCCCCAGAACCCCGCGGTGCCCCTCAAGTACCCCCTGCACCAGGGCTTCAGTCTTGAAATACAGTTCATCATCTGCTTTGAGTCATTATCAGGAGGGATAAATAGTTGCATCTATTTATGTTGAGAGGAATCTTAATATGTACATAATCAGAATATATTATGAGGTCATTAAAGGGAGATTTTTTATTATATCAGACTTTTGAGTGGACCAACCTATATATACTTATATCTGAGAGAAACCTCAAATGAATCCTTCACATCAGATTTTGAGTTGATATGTAGATATTTTGACGCAACAGAATAGTGCATAAAATCCGATATAAAAGGATTAGTTGGCTAACTTTTGTCAATCTATTTTCAATGGTCTTTTACTGATCCAGGGTGATTAGTAGTCTTCATTATCACTTAGACCAGTGATTCTCAACTGGTGGGTCCCGACCCAAAAGTGGGTCGCAGGGCCGTTTTGAGTGGGTCGCGGGTGCTGCACTTTTCTCTGCAAATTAATTTGGATGTTAAAATTTGGATGTTCAAATGTATCAGCACTTTTCTATGCAAATTAATTTGGATGTCACATGTGGATGCTAAAATATGTTCACGAATTTGGGCCGCGACTTAATGTCTAAGGCAGAAGGTGGGTCTTCAGGCTAGACCACTTGAGAAACACTGACTTAGACGTACCTGGTATGGACGAACAGTTGTTTACATCAGGATGAGGCAGAAGACGCCCCCAACATGGCGGCCCCATAGTAAATGGGTTGTGTGATGTATATGTTCAGGTGGGTTGTATGGGCTGGCAGGAAGAACCAACAGACACATTCAAGTGTAATGATCCACACGTGAGTTTGAAGAACCTTCCGGAAACGGCTGGGCTGTCGTTGACAACGGGTCTCCATGACAACATATAACAACTTACCCCTCATTGGTTTTGGCGCCAAGCATTCAAAGTTAGATGAAAAAAACTTTCTCAGGATTCACATTTACGAAATGTGATGTGAAGAAGGCAACAATTGCAAGCAATTACTGGTTGCCAATTTTTTTTTTTACTATTTCGAAGGAACATAAAGTAACAGTTTCACAGTAATATTGTAAATTTTATAGTTTCTCACATTTTTTGTGATTCGTAAATAATATAACTTTTTCTTGTTGCTGATGGAAGATTGTAAACATGACCCCAGGCAATGTTTGGTGCCAACATACTTCCCACTGTAACCAGTAACACTACCTAGGGCTTCAGTGGTCCCCACCTCAGTGTCTGTATGTTTACTACACATGGGATCATGGGACAGGGTGTCGCCTAACAAACTGGACGATGGGATAACCAGATCATACATGCAGATACCTTCTGCGTCGCCTATTCTCTAACATGTGGTGAAAAATCATTTTAAATCAGATTCGGAGAAAAGTTGGACCAGTGACGACATCAATCTAGAATTAATATTCTCGAACTGGGACTCTGATGTCAAGGGTCCAGCTTTTCCGAAAGTATAAAATTACATTCCCCTTCAAAGGCTTCAGCAGTGATCTCCATATCCTACCAATCAGCTTCCATCTTTCTCACCCCCTCCCCCTAATGACTTCCCATGATGCCTTGCGCCCCCGGCAGCTGGAGATGCAGCACGAGCGCCTGCGCAGCATGATGAGCAAGCAGGTGGAGTACGAGCAGGCTGTGGAGCGCCACAGCGAGGACGCCTGGCGCGCCAAGCCCTTCCCGGACCCCCACACTGACTGCAAGCCCCCCACGCCGGCCCAGGAGTTCCAGACGGCCCGTCTCTTCCTGTCCCACTTCGGCTTCCTGTCTCTGGAGGCTCTCAAGGTGGGAGGGGGCTGGGACATCTGCTGGGGCGGTGGTGGGATTTGGGCTTGGAGAGGGTTAATTAATTGCATGATGGTTATTTATGATGGGGTTGTTATGGGAGTAGTAAATCGGATTGAACGATAACCATCTTTAAGGGGAATTTATCTCTTTGTCCGTCTCACATCCAGATGAAACAACAATTATCTGTTCACTCTGTGTTCACTGTAAAGAGACTTCTGCAGGCTGTGTGGTTAGCTGTTGGCACTCATGAAGTGGGGGGACATTCCTAGCATAGCTTATGTGACGTTCATATCACATCACAAGGGATGCCTCTTGTGTTGTATATCTTCAACACGTGACCATGTTTTCACTGCGGGTTAACCCTGTGTTTTAACCCTTTGTGTTTCCTTAAACCAGGAACCCAACAACAGTCGGCTTCCGCCTCACCTGATTGGCCTGGAGTCCTCCTTGCCGGGCTTCTTCGACGACATCAGCTACCTGGACTTGTTGCCGTGCCGACCCTTTGACACCGTCTTCGTGTTCTACGTGAGGGCGGGGCAGAAGAGCAGCCACGAGGTGAGAGAACGAGCACATGCTGTGTGATGTCACGGCTCATCAAGGGGCTTCATCTGATCTGAGAGGTCATGGGGTTTCTACACATATTGATAGCAGCTCAAGAAGATCTGTTTATTGTAATGAAGAAAATATTGATAAAGAAATAAAAATCAACAGCAGTAAAATACTATGATTATTATTGCTGAAATGTAATTTTAATGGATGATTTCACCAATATAATTGCATAAACATCTCATTCAAAACACAAGTAATCACGATTTAAAATGTACCATCACACACTTCCTGTGTGTTTGGTCAGATCTTGAGGAACGTGGAGTCGTCGTCCAGCGTCCAGCCCCAGTTCCTGGAGTTCTTGCTGTCTCTGGGCTGGCCCGTGGAGGTGGGCCGCCACCCGGGCTGGACCGGGCACCTGGACACCAGCTGGTCCCTTAACTGCTGCTCCGATGGCCCCCCCTCCCAGCCCCAGGGTGAGCCAAGGGTCAGGGGTCAGGGCTCTGGGCAGGCTGAGGAAGTTCACTCGCATAGAGACAACGGCCCCCTCTGTACTCCATTCATGATGTTCATTAGTGTTCTACACCCCGCACCACCATCAGTGCTCCAGCTCAGTTGACACAGCAGTGGAGATGGTGGGTAGATAAGGATATGGACCAGCAATGACCTTTGACCTTTGACCCCGGTAGAAGATGCAGCCAGTCCAGAGGAGACGGGGGGCTCCATGTTCAACGGCGAGAAGAAGGTCCTGTACTACGCCGACGCCCTGACGGAGATCGCCTTCGTTGTACCGTCGCTGACGGAGAACTCTGGTCTGTACAGCTATGCCCTCAAGAACACGCATTGCTCGATGATAATGACGCACTGACCGAAGACTCTTGTTCTGTTCCCAGAGGAGTCCTCGGTCCACAGTGACTCCACAGTGGAGGCCGACTCCACCTCGGACCTCATGCCCCCCATCCTGAAGCAGGCCAACCTCACGCTGGAGCTCTTCCCCAACCACTCTGAGAACCTGGAGACGGCCAAGAAGGTACGTAGCTAGCTAACGGCTAGTGTTGCCCAACCACAACCAACAGTCTTGTGCTTAACTACCAGTCAGTGAAATACGCATAGATTCACCGGCACATTCCCTGTCTGCAGATGTTGAGCTTAAGGAGTTTTCCCTCATGCGTCTCTCTCTGTGCAGCTGAGTCCCCTGGTGAAGACCAAGAGATCGTCCACAGGGAAGTCCTTCCCTCTGTTGGGTCCTGAGACCAAGGTGTTCGTGGTGTGGGTGGAGCGCTTCGATGACATCGGTATGCACGCACTCACTCACCCACCCACACACCCACACACACACACACACACCTAGCTCAGCAGCGGTTTCTCCCAGGGTTTAATTTATCTTATGTACATAGTGCAAATATCCGTTGATCTTCCCAGCCCTTCCACTGGTAGGCCCGATGCCAACTAGCTGATGAGATGTTTGGAACCTGAAAGTTAGGATTCGACATTTCATTCTCAACATTACTTTCTCTTTGTTTTTATAGAGAATTTCCCGCTCTCCGATTTGCTGGCCGAGACCAGCACGGGCTTGGAGGCCAACGTCAGCAGCAGTGCGTCCTGCAGGTAGGACCGCACCATGCAGTAACTACAAAGTGATCTCCATGTAGTACCCACTATCCACCCATAGAGGTCACTGTTGTCCCCGTGCAGTAACCACTAATCACCCACAGAGGTCACCACGAGCAGTACTGTTCTATAACTGGATGCCGTCTCACTGCTACCATTTGAATGACAAATGCTGCTCCTCCCCACCTCCTCCTCCAGGTCAGGGTTGCTGGAGAAGGACATCCCCCTGATCTTCATCCACCCGCTGAAGACAGGTCTGTTCCGCATGCGCCTCCACGGCGCGGTGGGCAAGTTCAGCATGGTGATTCCGCTCGTGGACGGCATGGTGGTCAGCCGCAGAGCCCTGGGTAAACCCACCTACACCTATTCCTCCTCTCTCCTCCTGCTCCTCTCTTCCTCCTCTCTTCCTGGTCATCTCATTTTACTAGTCCTAGTCCACCTCTCCTCCTCCCTGTCCACTCCTCAAGACTCGTACAGACTATCCATCTGTAGCCTCTCTCTTTCTCCTCCTCTCTCTCCCTCTATTTGAAAAAAAGATACAGACAAGAAAATAACTGCAACCAAGATTTAAAAATCCAACACATTTTATTTGGTGACATTCATCAAAGTATATCAAGGTTAAAAGTGGACGATAGAAGATCCATATCCAAACGGACCATATCTCTCTCTCCCTGTCCTGACTCCCTCTCTCCCCCCACCCCCCCAGGCTTCCTGGTGCGCCAGACGGTCATCAACGTGTGCCGCCGCAAGCGCCTGGAGAGCGACCTCTACAACCCTCCGCACGTGCGCCGCAAGCAGAAGATCACGGAGATGGTGCAGCGCTACCGCAACAAGCAGCTGGAGCCCGAGTTCTACACCTCCCTCTTCCACGAGGTGGGGGAGGGCCGGCCCCACCTCTGACCTGACCCCTGACCCCTCCAACCTCCAGCCCCGCCCCTAACGAAACACTGGTTCATACAGGGCATGCAAGAACATACGCACATACGTATAGGTCACACACATAAACACATCCACACACTTCAACACACACACACACATCACACGCAGACACAAAATCTCTATATTTATACTGTACGGATTTTTTATTTATATCTCAACACACACACACACACACACACCGAAACACACATATATAAATATATATATATATACATATATCTCAACACTGTCTGCCAATCGACTTCAAGAGCAAAGTGTCAAAGCTGCACGAGGTGCAGAATGCTAGCCGGCAGCGGCTGTGTACCGGGCTAGCCGCGGCTAGCGCCACGGACACTTGGCTGGCTGCTAGCCGGGAATGTTTCCAGAAGTTACTGGCTCCTCGCTGTTTAGATTCATAGCTGCAGAACTCTCTTTTTCTCCTTGAACTTTAACAGAATGACTCCTCCCCCCTACACACACGTCCACGGAGACACTAAAATACGAGACGTTTTTTTTTCTCCCACTTTCTTTGAGTCCAGAACCCTGATGTGGACGGACCATGGATCCGTCAGAATACTGGTCGTCCTGGATGCTAATTTCCTGCTGTTCATCCACAGAGTGAACCCCGCAAAACACACACACACACATGTACACACATAAACATGTAAAGCGACTTGTCTCCAAAGTCTTCCTTTAAGAATATGCAGAGGGTAATCACCGTGACATTAACTGCCATTTTACCTTGAACTCTGATTCACTCCAGTGTGAACACGGGTGTCATTTCGGAAACCAAACGCTCCTTATTTTTCTGCAGTTCACCATGTCGCTCTGTATGTGTGTGTGTGTGTGTGTGTGTGTGTGAATGGCACGTGTCTGTGCATGAACGCCCGTTTGCCAGGCTCGCTCTCACTCTCGTCCAATTACGTCCATGCTGCTCAGATACATGCACACGTTGCTACCACTGGAACGCCCAATGTGCGTGGACGTATGCGTAAACGGGGCCCAGGTGCAAGGTCAATCCAGATGCATGATGGGAGAACACCATGTGTGAACTCACTATATGCAAGGTTTTGAAAGGGCCCTTTAATAGAACGGTTTTAAAGTCAGGCCCCAAAATATTAGGAAGAGCGGATAAGGATAAGCAGTTAGCAGACACTGTTTATGTTCACTAATTTACAGGTCTTCACACAGCATTAGTTTTAGGATTGAATGCGTAGCTAAATGATTAACAAACTGGATCACCTGACCAGCAGAGCTGATTGAGAGAAGCTTAATGTCGAAGGGAGAATTACGGCAGGAAAAAAACGCTATTCCACATCAAAAGATGTTTTTATTTGAACTCCATTCTCCAGTTCTGTCCTGGTACCTGCAGTGGCTGCATGTGTACTTCTCTGTGCGTCCTGCACAATGTGTAGGCCTTCCCAGAGAAGGGTTTACTTGGCACGCTGCTCTGCCATTGGCCCCGGAGCAACGTCAATCAATTATCAGACGCCTGACAGCCACACCCTGCTTTTAGTTTGGCTTTGTTTTCTTTTATTGTCTTAATGCACTGAGCACATTTTCCATGTACTTTCCATGTCCTCTGTCCTCCCTTTTGTAGCCTGTACTTGTACACACGTTTAAAAGGTAATTCCTGCTGAAGAGTTGTATTATCTTGAGTGTAAATGAAGAAGAGACAGAATTTTTAATGATGTTGAATTAACCCTAACAAAATCCCCTTTTTACGATGACTTTAGTGCTGTGAGCACATGCCTTTATTTTGTTCTGAATGAGTCCATTAAATATGCTTCAAAGAAAACTGCAGTCCATCGGTCAATCAATCGTGCGTTGCATCCTAACTCGATGATCTGACCTTAGGTTGTGTCCAGCGACAAGGTCCAAAGTGTAAATACATCTGGCCTTTTTGGCAGTTGCCTTGCTGATTTGAAACTGCAGGACAAAAGGTGTGAATGTAACGGTGTGTGGGAGATTTGAAATGGTCATTGAATGTACCATGAATGCATTAATAAAACTCATAAATATCTTTTAATCCATCTCGATTTTTTACTTGTCTATGTGGTGCCTGAGTAATACCGCCTTTTAATGTTTAGAGAAGTCTATTTAACATTACAGAATGTTAAATATTGTACAGAAATGAGGTCGGTTATTCAGCACTACCATGTTAAAGTAGGATCTCCGGTATAGGGCAGATCAGCTAAGTGAACAATGAGCAACTGTCAGGCCGCAGACAGGTGGAGTCGGTTTATTGGGTCGTTATTGTCTATCTGCTAACGCGTTGGCAGTGAGACAAAACAGGATGCACCTTTCGACTACACCTAGGGGCTGCAGATTCTCGGTTCTCGGACCAGGAGTCATACGCACCGCGCTACATGGAGGCCTGGGTGTGCCTCGCACACTTCATGTGTGAAACGTTGAGCTGAATTTTCCATATGACTGCATTTGGCTTGCGACCCGATTTAAATAGTTGAATTATTTATATCGATACGCCTACTTAATGCTATGTCGCGTAGTTTAAAGGCCAACATATTTAGTGTGCGTATTATGACAAACTCGTACCTTTTAACTGTTGCTAATTTGGCGAGGTTGTGTGTAACGGCGGTTGTAATCATTATGAAGTTAGGAGCTGCACCTGCGTCTGAACTCGCCAGGGGGCGCCATGAGTCAGTCTGGGATCGGATATGAAAGCGCCCATATAAATGCACTTTATGGGGAGAAAGATATCAAACAATAATCTATCCTTGAGCGACTGTTAGACATTTAGATAAATGTAAGTGTAAAAAAAACCCGTATGATTCAATTGCACATTTTTAGATAGAAGTGGTTCATACCGAATCATCTACCTTAAATGTATTGTCAGCCTATATATTATTTCAATTTTAATATTTTTGTATTTAATTGTTTTATATTCATTTAAATTCTAGTCTGGTGGTTAATTTTAAGTTGAATGAGTTCCCTCTTGCGTTGTTTGAGAAGAGGATACACGCGTTCACGTCAATGTGATGTCGTGCACCTTGCAGACGGTCCCTAAAGCAGCCCCGGGTGCGAGCAACAGCAGATGCACGTCTCGGTCTCGAGCGCCAGAGCAGTAGTGAAGCGTCCCCCGTGCTTCATAACATCCTGCAGCCAGCACCGTGGCGGCTGCTCGCAGCGCGTGTGTCAGATTTCACACTTTTCTAAATGCGTGTAGCCAGCAGACACTCACCATCATTCTCTTATCTACGTGGAAAAGGGATGCAAACCAGCTGCCAGGATCTCTAGTGATCTCAAGCCAGTACAGAACTCGGAGATTTTGATTCAGCGCGCGCTGTGTTTGTTATGTTTGTACTTTAAAGTTTGGGTCCGAGGAGGGTCGCGTGACGCACTGCGCATCGCCAGCCTATGTGGAGGGCTCGACAAAGTTCCCGCTGCAACATGGACTGAGTGTTTTGGCACTTCAGGAGCGCGTGGATACTCTGACTGGACTCACGGGCTGAGGATTGTGCACCGGCTCGCGCGGTGTTGTGAGCGGCCGACATGGAAGAGGAGGACGCGCACGCTGAGAACGGCGTCCACGCCAGCAAGGACTCAGACCGACAGCAGCGGCTGCGGCTCTGTGTTTTGAATGAGATTCTCAACACGGAGAGGGATTACGTGAGAACCTTGCTCTTCCTTCAGTCGGTGAGTAACCGTGTGTGTTAACTGGTGTGTGCCCCCACTCCCTGACTGGTGCTCCTCTCTCCTTACTTGTTTGACTGGTGTTGGTTTCAAACATAACATCAGTTCTCCGAAGAGTCTGATCACTATTAATTCACATGTTGCCTAGTGAAGTTCTACTTTCTGAACGTGATGTATCGGTGGTGGGACACACACACACACACACACACACACACACACACACACACACACACACACTGTTGCACAGTCCGCTCTTAAATGATGCATCGGTTCCATGTATCTGTGACCAGAGTTGTATCTGTTACAACTCTGTGTGTTAAGTGCTCTGTGTTATTAAAGCTCAGTGTGTGTTTAGGCACGCTGTGTTGATGCACTATTGTGTGTTAACCCAGTTCTCCGCCCTCCGGGATACTGTTTGCACAGCGGAGTCTCATTAAGACATTCACCTCGCCAGTCCACGATAAGCGTTATCTCGAGTCTTTCCACGCGCATCCATTCAGCCCTCGAGCACACCGCCCTCACCCTCAACCCATGACCCATGTGTGTGATCCTGCGTTATGGGCGAGGAGTGCGTGACGACATAAGATGTCCTGCACATCAATCCGCTCCGATTCTCTGTCGAAGGTGCCAATGACGTAGCCGGGCCTCCAATGACGAGGACTTCTATGTTTCTAGTTGATTTCAAACACTCTACTCTATTCACACCAAACTCTATTAAGTTGAATTCCTACTTTCAGATGTGGTCAGGCATGCTAATCATGGGTGAAGAAAGATACAAAGGGTTGAAGTACTGTTGTTCTGTAAAGTGTGTGTGTGTGTGTGTGTGTGTGTGTGTGTGTGTGTGTGTGTGTGTGTGTGTGTTATATCGTATCCGCTTGAATAACTCTACCCCACGGTATGAGCCCTCCATCCTGCTTTTGTTTTTCGACTGCTGTTGTATTTTTTTAAATTATTTTAATAGTTTAATAGTCATAGTAACACAGGTGCGGGGGGGACGACACCCTAGCTTGGCACTGATTTCTCGGTCCAAACCCTCTCCAGCACCGCCCCTGAAAATTGTTTTGAGAGAATTAACACGTCGGCTCCAAACTAGCAGGGAGGCGGAGGGCGTCCTGACGGTACAGCGGCTGCCCTGGTGTGAATGGCTGCCATTGTCCGCGACGTAGCGCTGCAGGGTCACCTCTATGTGTGAAAAAATATCGTTTACCGCTGGCGAGAGAAGAGACATCTTGTCGAGCTACATGTTTGTAAACAGAAGCCCTAATTTTAGAGCAGCTGTAGGTTCAAGTCAGCAATCCGTAACCAACAGCGCCCTCTCTGACGAACCCGGGCCACTGCACCAAGTCGCGGATCCATATAACGAAAAAGAGCCATGTGACATCACACGGGACAGTATGGACAGGACTTTATGGTGTAACCTCGTGCGTGTGTGTGTGTGTGTGTGTTTGTGTCGTGGGGGCACGCTGTTTAATTCCTGTCGGTGTTTGGTTACTCTGTAATCATTCATTAATTCAGTGGCTGTGTGTGTGTGTGTGTGTGTGTGT
>JAOPJJ010000001.1:10022523-10033559 GCA_027122795.1 Enchelyopus cimbrius
GTGCGCGGTGGGGGGGGGCCCCAGGCCCCCGCCGGTTTTTTCTGTTGTTAAATGGCTATAATTTTTTCAGCCGCGCTCCAGCTGCTGTGTCAATTTAATCCGCGACCCCCCCCCCCCCCCCCAGCCAAACCTCCACTGAGAGCAGCCCCAGCAGCAGGCGGTTCAGGGGGTCCGCTCTGCGCAGGGAGCACAGCACTTTCTCAGGGGTTCCAACGTGTTGGAGGCTGGTCCATGGTGTAAGGGCTGTTTGTTGGGTCAGGCAACATGTTAGAAGGCATGATGCTCAGAGGACCGCAGTGGTGGTCAGAATAGGTGAAAAGGCGTCAAATAATGGTGCTTTGTATGGTAGGGTGTTGTTTCCGTGATGGTGTGTTGTTTTATAGTATTTAGAATTGACATGCGCATGATGCAAGATGACCATGTTTTCAGAACTTTCTCACAAATCGTCTTGCTTGAAGACATCTGGGGTCATTGGTTTTCAAAGCCAGACCCTTTCTGCCTGTAGTCCAACCCCCGCAAAAGACTTGCCTTTTACCCTGCTGATGTACATGTTTAGGTTACAACTAGTTGGATCTGAGTGTAAACAACGTAATGTTACTCCTGCAGGCCTGAAGCTGGGGATGGAGAGAGATGCGTACGTGATGATCGCAGAGAAAGGGGAGAAGCTCTACCACATGATGATGAGCAAGAGCCGTCACCTGATCAAGGACCGACGCAGGAAGCTCAGCATCGTGCCCAAGTGCTTCATGGGAAAGTGAGTTGTTCATACACATATTGACTATTACGCAGGCCTTTACCAAAGCAACTTGCCGTGACTCTGGATAGATCATCGACGAGCTGAGCCCATGAGTCATGACCTGATATGTTTTGTTTTCAATCTCCTCTTGGACTGGAATGCAGAGACATTTCCCCCTCTGCGCTGGCTGTCATTAACAGTGGAATCCCTCTTGTGTTAACTGAAAGAAATGAATACGGACACTGTAACGAACCAGCTACTAAGAGTCAATTTAGGTCAAAGCATGTCAGTAGTGAGCAGGAGGGGGTTATGACATCTTACAATCAAACGACGCTAGCGGAAACTAACCAAAACTTGTTAGAGAAGAATCTGAGCCTGCAGTCAGCCTGTCAGTCAGCGCATACGTAATCTGAGGAGGGAAACTGCTCCACGAGATTAGGAGGCCGCTGGTCTGAAGACCTAATCTGCTCCAGTCCCAGCATCCTGCTGTTTGTACAAATCAACGGAGCAATTACCTCTGAGCGCAACTCTCTCCAACCGCACACTCATATCACAGAGCAAACACTTCCTGAAGTAGACTTTCCTCTGTTACGCACACACCCATTAACACAATCAGCCTCCCAAATGGACTCTTTATTTTCAAGAGGAAATTTGCGGATTTCCTGTCAAAACTATTTCCCAGTAAATCTTTTAGCCTTGCTCCCCCCCCAATACCCCTCTCACAAAACAAATCATCTGTTTGCTTCACCCACACCTTCTCCACCCTCCACTTCTCTTGTACTCTTCCTCTCTTCTTCCACCCGTCCGGACGGACTTTCCCTTCAAGGGTTAGGGCGAGGGCTGCTGAAATATTCTGCGAGCTAAGCTACCCGGGCTCAGAGTGCTTTACGTGATGTCTTCCTGAGTGGAGTAACGAGTCTGCATCAAAACCCTCACAATTGATCTCACGTCTTTGCTTTTCTTCATCGTCGTAAATATTCCACGGGTATTGCAAACCACACACATGCATGCTAGCATGTCTGGCTGAGCTTGGACGTTTGCGAGCAGGAGCTATATTTTAATTTGACGATCCGTCTTCTGAAGTGAGCTCTTTCTTGCTGTTTCCCCACCGCACTAAAGCCACTGCTCCTGGAAGCGACAGGTAACGGCCAGTAATAGTTCACTGATCACGCCTTGGGCTAACAATGAACTTTAGGCTAGCACAGTCCAACGGACTCTGTTCTAACAGACTCCAGACTCTTCTAATCAGCATCTAACTGTTTAATATTGACCATATATATTGTACTTGCGTAGCCTGTCCAAACCAGTAGTTTATTGTAGCAGGGGATAAACCAGACCCAGGTCTCCCACCCACCTTCAAGCCTTTCTATCAGTTCAGCGTGAGTCTATGTAAATGTTGACCTCCATGGAGAGTAAAGGAGTTTTAATGCATAGCCAAGCTTGGGCAAGCAGCAACATGGCCTTCAGCATAGCTTCCTAAGCATAGTTTCTATTGCCTGGCCTCTTTATTATTTCTTTGCATCTTCGGCATAGCACACGTTTTCTTGCATCAATTTGTAGCATAGTCTCAGTCTGTAGCATATCTTCATGAAAATAGCTTGTGTTAACACAGTTTCTTTAGCATATCCTTCAACATAGCATATTTGGTATACGTTTTGTACCTTACCTTTATAGCAAAGTCTCATGTTTGGCAGAGCCTCTTTAGTGTAGCTTCAGGGACAGCTGTCTGATTCTGGCTGGGCCCGCATCACGGTTGACTGGTGACATCATCATTGGTTGTAATTCTCAATCTGGTTTTAACTTGTCTCCACCTTTCCCTCCTTTTTTCCTTGCCTGAATTTACACACACACACACACCCACACCTGAGTGTGCACACACACACACACACACACACACACACACACACACACACACACACACACACACACACTCTCTGTTGCCTGCGCGTTGTATTAATTTCCATAGCGGTTCTGTTTCCAAAATTACCCCGGCTCTTACATAACACCCAACACTCCCTCTCACCCTCCCCTCACCCTAGCCTCCCCCCTTCTCGTTTAGGTCCACTGCCACCGTCAATTAACAGCTCCTTCCTTTGACTGTGAAACATACACACACTCGCACGCACGCACGCACACACACACACACACACTCGCACGCACGCACGCATGCACGCACGCACACACACACACACACACACACACGCACACACAAATCCCGTAACACATAACACATGCTGCCATACACCTCATAACACGTACAACACACACAATCACACAGGTCACACACAATTCATTGACATTTGACACACACACACACACACACACAAAAGACAGACAGAGGAGAATACACACACAACAGACAGATAGACAAGCGCACACACATGACAGAGAATCACACACACACACACACACACACGACAGACGGACAGAGGAGCACACACACGCACACACAGCTCTTCAGTCTTAAAGAATAACCTCTCAGCTGGCAGGTTGTAACTGCATCTCATAATTATTATGGTAAAATATTCCTGCTGGTCTCTGACCAGACACAAAAACATATTGCCAGCTGGGCCAAGGTGACCCCCATTCACCACAGCCACCGCACTCTGGGGTCATGTTTTGGTTCAAGAACAAACGCAGACTTTGATTACCTTTAGGTATTGTTAGTCAAGCTTTCATCTTCTGACTTTACGTTGAAAGTATATAAGCTGTTGAACATGGCACAGACACACACACACACACACGCACAAACACACACACACACACACACGCACAGTGGCACGTGCAGAAAACGGCAGTTTGCTCATTCTCAACCAGATTTTCACCACACACACACACACGCACACACACACACCCACACCCACACACACACACACACACCCCTCACGGTGTCAGTTCTATTCACCGCTCATCATACCAGGGGAATTGATTTAGCCCGGTGCTGTGAAGGAGCGGACTGGAGGGAGAGAGGACACATTAGTCTGACCAGGGAGGAGAGAGGAGGGGGAGGAGGAGGAGGAGCGGGAGGGG
Organism: Enchelyopus cimbrius; assembly: GCA_027122795.1. Taxonomy (NCBI): domain Eukaryota; kingdom Metazoa; phylum Chordata; class Actinopteri; order Gadiformes; family Gaidropsaridae; genus Enchelyopus; species Enchelyopus cimbrius. The sequence continues at coordinate 10,026,290 of JAOPJJ010000001.1, forward strand.
GAGGGGGAGGTGGGGGGAGCAGAGGAAGGATGAAAGATGAGGTAGGAAGGAGAGAGCAGAGGAGAGGATGCAGAGAGAGTTCTGTTTGCCCTAATCTGAAGATCCTAGTTTGTTTGTACAGAATCATCACCATATTTGGATTATGATACGCTCGGTGTGCGTTAGAACAGGTCTATATGGTCCAATGACTTAGAATGTTCTCATGTTCTGCGTGGTATGTTCTGTGTTCCAGTGAGTTTGTGTCCTGGCTGCTGGAGAGCGGTGAGATCAGCAAAGCGGATGAGGGGGTGAACCTGGGGCAGGCCCTGCTGGAGAACGGGATCATTCACCACGGTACCGCTCCCCCGCTCCTTCTCTCCCCCTCTCCTTCTCTCCTTTCCTTCTTTCCTACTCACCGTTCAACTCTCTTTCTTTGATTTCTTCTTTCTTTCTGTTTCTCTCATTCTTCTGTTAATCTTTTCATCCGTTCTCCCTTTATCGTCCTTTATTCACTTCATTTATTTATTCGTCCTTTTTCTTTCTTTCCTTCGTCCTTTCCCTTTCTTCTGGCCTTCCTTTCATTCTTTCTCTTTCTTCCTTTGTCATTTCCTCTGTGTCTTTCTTACTCTTTATTTAAATGTTCTTGATCTTTCGGACTCTTTATTAGGTTCTCTCCGTCTCATTGACGTTGTTTTGTGGTGTTAATTCAAAATCCTTACTCTCTCCTCTACAAGGAAACACGCTCACAAGTCTCAACTTATCTCTAATGTTCTCGTTTCCCCATCTTCGCAACGACTAAAGACGCGGTGTCATCCATTGAATTAGAGGGAGTGTGTTCCTATGGGCTCCCCTCATTAGCGTGATGCCCAGCACCGCAGCTGCTTCTGTTCTGTGACGAATCTCCCCGTCTCTCCGCGGCCGGGAGATGATGAGACACACGGACACAGCCTGCCTGTCTCCCGTTCACAACCCTGATAGCCTGACACCCTCCCAAGGCTACTGGTTCCTCTCCTCCGACATCTCCCCCTCATTGTCATCCTCCCTTCCCTCCCCAAACTCACTCTCTCTCTCTCTCTCTCTCTCTCTCTCTCAGTCTATCTCCCTCCTCTTGTCCTATCTCGTTCTTTCTTTATCTCTCTCTGCGTCTTCCGATCTCCGTCTGTTGCCCATTCTCTCTCTAGCCGTGATGTCATTTCCTCTTCCTCCAGCGGTGCACCTGTTGAACTTAATTCCTCTGGAAAGAGGATGTCTGTGTGGACCACCGCAGGTGCAGGGCCCAGCCTGGGGGTGCTGCCAAGAAGGGTTAATGTTGGATGTGTATGAGCAGTTGGTAAATAAAAGTCATCTGTAGAACATGACGAAACAAAATAAAGCAAAAAATAACCAGCTTTGCCCAGACTTCAGCTAAAAACGTGATCCACTATACACATTACGCCATCACCATGGCAATTCCTCACACCCGGAGATCCAGTTGTTTAGACGGGGTTATGGACACCCAACACCTTTGGAAGTCCCCAGCCGACTCCCACATCGGCCCACAGACCCCACCCAGCACCGCAGACCCAGCACCATGCCCCCCCCCCACACACCCACCCACCCACTCACACACTGACCCCACCCAACCACGACCCCCACCTAGCACGGAGGGCAGTTAGCAGCGTGGTTACCCCGGGCGGGGTAGGAGGGCGGGGTTTTTGCGGTGTTTGAAGCAGGGGTGAGTTTCTCCCTGCAGGGGGAAACCCTGCCCACTCCCTGGGTCTCAGAACTCAAGGGTCTGTAGAGTCCGGGGCCAGGCTGGGAGACCTGGTGTGGTTTCAGGGAGGCTGAGTGAGCCAGCTGGGGTGGTTTCCCCGCTGGCATCGGGGTCCGCTCTGCGATCTCTGCTTGTTCTGGCAGGAAGGGAAAATGGTCAGAGTTAAACATTAATATCTTTGGGGGGCTCGTCATGGGCGTAGCATATGGCTTGCTAACCTGTGTCCTCTAGCCTTAATGTTTGGGGGTCCCATGAGTTTGGCGGTACAGGGCCTGTTCCAGCCAGCTCTCTATTTCAGCGGCGTGTTTGATCTGCTGGTGGGATTCTACTGTCATTTAGAAAGCAGCAAATCTTTGTACCACTCATACTTAGCCCAGCCAAATAATTCAGTTAACAGCTCCTGTTAGCTCCCCGTACAAATATTTGTTTACTCTAATTGTCGTCTGGGCCACAGTTGTTTGAGGTTACTAATGGTGTATATGGATTATTAAATTTGTTTATTATCCTTCTGCTTTGGATCGATCCAATGCGGCTTTGCTTGTGTTGCAATGTGTCTGCGTCTTACTGGAACAACCATTCAACTTCTGATCCGCATGCTCTTAATTTGACGCCTGAACCCTGACCCTGAACTCCCATTTCCCCTTCCTGTCGTCGGGCTCCCAGTGTCGGACAAGCACCAGTTCAAGAACGAGCAGGTGCTGTACCGATTCCGCTACGACGACGGAACCTACAAGGCCCGCAGCGAGATGGAGGACATCATGTCGAAGGTAGGAAATGAACACATGAGGGAGGGGGGAGGGAGGAAATGGGGGGATGAATGGTTGAATTGATCAATATTGTTGCTGAAGGTGAAATCAATGTTAAATTGTTTGCATACCACTTCAAATGACAGAAGAGAAGAGGTGAATCACCCAAAAAACACCTTATCTCCTATCTTCTGTCATAAACTGTATGCTGCTGGTATCCGCTGTGGTCCTGCTGTCTTTATAGTGTCTAAGCCCCGCCCACCCCTGTGTTCTGCTCTCCTATAGGGCGTCAGGCTGTACTGCCGCATGCACAGCCTCCACACACCTGTCATCAAGTAAGTAACGCTTCACGGTGACACACACACACACACACACACACACACACACACACACACACACACACACCCTGTTCCTGTCTGCCCTCCCCCATCCTCCCTTTGTATTACATTTGCCCCTTTTTTCTCCCCCTCTCCTGGTTGTGCCGTCCTCCCCGTGTATCTCTCCCTTCATCTTTCCTCCTCCCTCTGTCTCCCCCCCGTATCTCCCGTCTATCTATCCCTCTATTTGTATCTCTCCCCTCCCATCCCAACCCTTCCATCTCTCCCCCCATTTCCACTCTCCCCCCTATCTCCCTCCGCTGATTGAAGTTTGCGGGGTCCCTTTGTCCGAGACAAAGAGGCCTCCGGTTGCGTGGACAAAAGCCCATTCACACACACGACCAGCCCTTCTCCGTCCTGGACAAATATTATGTCACATTTCCGGGAGGAATTTCTCTTTCTGCATCGCTAACTAATCTGGATCTCATTTTGGGACTGCAGGCAAAACATTTGAAAGCTGTCTGAGCCGTTATCTGCACAAAGAATTTATGATATGTCTTGGGTTTCATCTTTTGAGGTCAACATTTAATGAAATTGCAAGGCCACCCGTTTGCATTGGGAGTGTGTGGGTATTTTTGCAATGATGGTTAACCAAATAATAATAAATATTTTTAGAATGAAAAAACCTCTCTCTCTCTCGACCAGAGTAGGGTGCTATTCTGTCAAACGCTTCAAAGACCAGTTCAACTTCCTAACAATGTGGCCTGTGATGGAAAGCAATTAAACATTTGTTAAGCTAAATAGAGGTTACTGCAATTGCCCGTTCTGATCAGCTTTGGCAGAGGCAGCGCTGCCTGACCAGCCCATGTTCATTCCTTCACTCCTTCACTCACTTCCTGATGCTGGATGAGGTCAATTGCAGTCGTGTTTAAAAGCAAACGGTCTCACCCCTGATGCCGGGGCCTTGTAAAGCGGCAGGTATAACCATTAACCATAAGCCATTAGCCATTAGCCGCCGCTACTGGGTTTTGATTTGAGTGTTCTCCTCCACTAAATATCTATTAGATTTTCCTCTTTAACATCGGTGTCATGGCTGCTTCTGCATTGCTGCGGTGTTCTGAGCTGTTGACGGCGTTGACCTGTCTGAGTGATAGCCAGTCCCGGCCCATTCAGATGGATGTTGGAGTGCTTGTTTAATCATTTGAATCCTTAGTTATGTTGAGTCCATAGACCATTTGGCTCGCACAATTGAAATGCTGTAAGAAAGTGGATCAGGTTGCACTGTGTGATGTTGATGCACTCATCTCATGAAGACAAACACATGCATGATAGGGTACTTAGCGAGCTAGGATCATTGTTCTGCTCGGATACTTAGCGGGTTGGGATACCTTTTTTGCTAGGGTACTTAGTGGGCTAGGATACTTGTTTGGCTTGGGTATTAGCTAGATGCCATCAAGGTTAAACAAAGCTTGTATGTCAAATTAAGGTTGTTGTTCTTCTCACATGTATCATCACGTGTTGCATCATAACTTCCTGTTTCATGTTTGCACTTCCTCTTCGCGCAGCACGGTACAATCTGTGCTCCCGTGGGCTCTTGAAAACGTTAGCCAAAAGTGAACGGCGAATGGAAAAACGTTGCAGCGCCAAGTACTGTCATTGGCCGTGCGTATAAACGTATCTGAAGCGCTGCAACATATTCTCCCAGCATTCTCTGTTGAGCATTCGTTTTTATGGTGTTTGGACAGCGCTTTGGAGAGCAGTACAAATCCGGCTCTGTTATCCACTGCAAGCAGGGTTTTTATTGACCAGCGCTGTCAAAATATCAACATTTTGAACAGCAAACTGCCATGCTCTGACGTACCTACAGACGCACGGCGCTGGGCGACCTCTGACCGGGTTCTGTACGCAAAAACAAGCCCCTCTGACCACAGAGAACAACATGTTCGTCTCAGGAAACGTGCGATGTAGGAAACCGCTGACTTCCTGTCACCGCTATTGTGCAAAAAGACAAACCAAACAGAAGGAGCCAAGCCCCTCACCACCACCACCCTTCTTGTGCCCCCTGCAGGGACCGAGACCACCACCTCAAGACCTTCAGGTCCGTGGTGCCCGCGTCCAAGCTGGTGGACTGGCTGCTCTCACAGGTGAGCGTGAGCAACATCGGGGGCAGCAGTGGTTCAGGGGGTAGAGCGGGTTGTACTGCAACCGGAATGTTGCCAGTTCGATTCCCCGTAGCATGTCAGAGTGTTGAGGTGTCCCTGAACAAGGCACCTAACCCCTACCTGTTCCCGACATGCTGGCTGTAGCCTTGCATGGTTTGACTCGCTGTTGGTGTGTGAATGTGTGTATGAATGGGTGAATGTGAGGTGTTAATTGTACATGTGCTTTGGAGAAAAACGCTATATAAATGCAGTCCATTCGCTATGAACCCAGCCGGGCTGTAGGACTCTGAAACTGCTCTGGGTTGAGTTGACCACACGCACATGGACACACACAAACGCGCACACACACGCCAGCCATACGTCAAGCATTATTTCATTCTATCCGCTCATTTGCACACACACACACACACACACACACACACACACACACACACACACACACACACACACACACACACAAGCCATATGTCAGTCATTATGACATCAAACACCAACACACACTCACACACACACACACACACGTACACGCACACTAGCCATACATCAGTCATTATGTCATTCCAGACACACACACACACACACACACACACACACATGGGCCCCTCAGCTGTGCATGTGCAGTGGTGTGAGGACCATGAAGGGGATGTGGGGATGAAGTGTGTGTGTGTGCGTCACTCTGTTTCCAGGGCGACTGCTCAACCCGAGAGGACGCTGTGATGCTGGGCGTGGGCCTCTGCAACAATGGCTTCATGCACCACGGTCAGTCACACACACACACACACACACACACACACCTGCACACACACACACATCTGCAAACACACACACACCCACTTGCACACACACACGCACAAATCTGGAGACACACACACACACATACAGAGACAACCACCTGAAATCAAAGGCACACACATACCTGCACACACACACACACACACACACACACACACCTGCACATATGTTCATATGAACAGATGCAATTGCTTGCAAGCACACACACCTACATTAATGCACACATTCATTAATATTAACACACGTGTTCATGAAAGCATGAATACTTGGATAGACGGACAGAATCTGGCCTGGGTGGACAGAAACAGGGATTCGCTGCTGCCTCTATCCTTGGGTTTTATCTTTATATTTCTCTTCGCGTTTGTTTTGGCTACATCCAACTAAACTAAACCGTAAAAAGTAAACATGAAGGAGTTCGACCCAAGAGATAATGAAACGTACCAGCTGAACACCGCCTGTAGAAGTCCCAGATACCTGAAACACTACCGTTTCATCAGAGAGAGTGGTCTCTCTCTCTCTGACGGCGTCTCACTCCCTCCTCACTCTCCCGGCGTCCGGGCCAAACAGTCCCACGTCTGTCCAGATTGATGGGAATGGGAATTTACCTCTGTTGTCAAATCCCCCCTCAAGGGAACACGCATGTATATTATATATGCTAGTCCTGCATGTACGTCTTGATACTCATTACTGAAGTGGTTTAGTGATGACGACTCCCACCACCACGCTCCACTTTCTTCATCACCACCAGCTCCATCCTCAGCTTAGCATGTTGTCCAAACACCGCCCTGAGCTGTTGTCCCTAGCACATACACACACACACACACGCGTGCGCGTTCCTTCTCGCTGAGTCCTTGGGGTCGCAGCCCCGCTTGTCAGCCCTTGTCCTGGCCCCCCTTCCTCCCCCTCTCTCCTCCCGCTGCCCCTCACCCTGTCAAACCTCTCTCCATCTTCACCTTCCTCTCCCTCCTCCTCCTCCTCTTCGTTCTGCCCTTCACACTGTACCATCTCCCGGTGTGTTGTGTAAATGTCAGACGTTGATAATACTATGTCCACAATAAATCTGTGTTATTGGACATCCTAGCTATTCTGTAGTAGCACGTAGCTCTCCCTTGTGCCGATCTTGTTACACGGGGAAGCATACAGAACTTCCCATATAACTTACAGAACTGAGTGACACGTTGTGTAGGCATGTTTGTGTACTATATATACACACAGACACACACACACACACACGCACACAAACAGTTACCCTTGCTGGTTCCAGGCCAGGGAGTTCCCAGAGTAGCAGCCTCTGTTTGGATAGGTCTCATTAACATGCTAGCTCCACTCGGGTCTCATTCACATGCTAGCTCCACTCGGGTCTCATTAACATGTTAGGTTAGCGTAGCCACGGCACCATTATTAACCAGAAACTCCTCTCCCTTTGCACACAGTTTGGTTTGGTCTGGTGTGTGTGTGTGTGTGTGTGTGTGTGTGTGTGTGTGTGTGTGTGTGTGTGTGTGTGTGTGTGTGTGTGTGTGT
>JAOPJJ010000001.1:10203361-10214683 GCA_027122795.1 Enchelyopus cimbrius
GAATGGTGCCAAGATGTGGACATGGGAACAAATAAGATTACGTATTTCAGGACCCGGTGTTCTGAAGGGTTCTAACATTTTGTACCTAGTAACTGTGTGAAGGCCTTCATGCATACATGAAGGCAGCTGCGTGGGGCTGTATGACGGTGCGGGTGTGTAAGCGTAGGTGTGAGTGCACTTGTATGCATTCCTCTTTGGGCGTACCTCTGGGAGGGGCTGGCGTTGAAGGAGGCGCTTTGCCGACGGAGGTACGGGTGGTGCTGAGATACTGATGGTCACTGTCTAGATCTAGCTTCCTTTTCACCTGGGAGTGAGTGGAACAGAATAAACATAAGAATATGTAAATTATCACATATAACATAACTTATAACATATAAACATACAAAACTGTAACATGCCGTTGGTCTGAATGTCTCCACGTCCCTATTGAACATCTAACACAGCATAAGCAACCCATACAAAAACAAAAAAAAGGTTACACAAGTTTACTTGAAAGCAATGAAAGCGAAAGCTAAAAAAGATAGTACAATAGCTGGTGATTGGAGTTACAGTATGCTACAGGGACAGCGATATCCGGCCCCTGTGTTTAACTTCCTGTTTGCTTGCATATATCTTGCATGACATCACCTACATAACTCTTAACCCTGCCCTCTAACCACCATACATCCAGACAGCAAACACCATTACCGGAGGTCTTCCCAGCGTCGGCCGTCTCTTGTCTTGGACGCCCACGTCGGCAGGCCCCTGTGGGGTCGCAAACAGCAGTATCTCCCCGGTACTGCTGGGGGCCACGGATGGGTGGAGACCAACATTGCTTGGGCTAGAGATGATGACTATCTGATGGTCTCCGTGCAGGTCTATGCTCCCAGAGTTCAGTAGCGTCTCAAAATCGGCCAAAATATCCTCCGACGTCTGTCCCGTTATCAGAGTCTCTGACATTGCAGTGTCACAAGGCGGACCCCTTTTGGGGCCAGATTATGGGAATTGGTGGGATGGTCAAAACGCAAAAACCGTCGTTGTGTAGAAGATCAACACCTCGTTTAATGTAACGTGCCCATAAAATGTGGTGGACAATTCAAACGCTCCCTTGCAGTGTGGTTGCCGTCAACCACGCGTATGATACACATTGTCCAAAAATCTATTTTCTATTTTACAAACAGGCTAAAAACACCACATATATGAGCACAGCGAATAGCAAAAAAACACAATAATATAGCTTCACCAAGTGTAGAGCTATACTAATTCAAGTACTATATAAAAACTACACTGACATATCACCAACATTTCAAAACACGTTTAGTACCACAAGTGGTGCAATCCAACGCACAGCCCCACAGCACTCAGACTGGTAACAGACACGACTGGTGCGCCCTGCGGCTCAACATGACGATAGCATGTTAGCAGGGAAGCTAACTCATCTTTTGTTTTAATCTCTTTATCGGTCCATTCAGTAATGCGGCGCGGCCTGACCACTACAACAGCACGCTAGCTAGCTAGCTAGGCTAATACTAGACATAACAGCAATGAAGAAACGTTTAATTCAAAGAACACTTCAAGGTTGATCCATCTGAGCTATGCCACGATTTAAACTTGCTTTACATCCGACTGAAGGATCCCATTAAAACTTTTAGAATAGCCTTACAATATTGGCCTACCAAAACGAAGAAAATAGGTTATCAAAACTACATGGTTTCCAGAAACCACCTCTTTAAGAATTAGACGGGAAGACATTAGAAGCACTATATCGAAATTAAACCCCAAATCAAACAATGTAGGGCAAGTTAGCATGCTAGTGAGTCATTAGCTTTAGTGGAGAACTCAGTCCGCAGTCCACCATCCCCTCCCAGGAAGCTGCGGGGGAACTCTTCGATACAAAAAATACAAACAAATTCAAAAGTAGCGTCCGAACTACAAACCCAGGTCGGGTTGCCCCTCTCACCGGCCACGACACGTCAATAAATGCGCTCCCCTGACCCCGCAGTCGAGTGTTGTTGTTGTTGTCCGTCCAGCTGATCTAAACAAGGGGTTGGGGTTTTCGCGCGAAATCCTTTTTGCCGCGAAACTAGCACGTGTACGAATGCGGAGCTCACCATTGGCCGAGAAAAGCGCTCGCTTGAAAACTGAGCCAGCTGCCTGTCATTGGACCCGCGACCTGCCATTTAAAGACTAGACTAATCGAGTTCGACATCGACCGATTCATTAGGAACTGGTTAACTTGCGTACCATTGTCTTCACAATCCCTCGTCCTGATGTAAGTTCGTTGTTGAACCTATGTACGATACTTAAATGTGTGATTATATTCCTTCATACGTACATTCTGTGGAGCAATCGGATTGGATTCGATCAGAAGTTGTGATTGGACATATTCGCCCCGGCCCATTGACATGTCCCCGCCCCTCAACAAAGCCCTGCTAATCGAGCGCCTACCAGAGCTGGAGATCGGCAAAATGGCGCAAGCAATATTCGAGGTGCTCGAAGGTAAGAATAATCTGCCTAAAATGGAAAATCTCGTCACCACAATTCTTACAATTTCAGTTATTGGAATATACACATTTCAGGTTCACGTCGCGTTGCTAGAGGACGTAAATGTTATGTCAGTCCTCAATGTATAGCAACTGAATAAACAGATGGGAGGTAGTGTTTACGATGGTGACGTTGAATATATGTTCTACACATTAACACTGAATGTTTTTGTTGAGTGTCGAGACATGTTTTAGGTGGCCAACTACCGTTATTAATACTTAATAATGGGTGGCACCGTCAAAAGGATTGTTAGATATCCAAATAACCGTATAGAAGGCAACTGAGTATCAATTCTCCATCGCTCCTCGCTAGGCATGGACAACCAGACGGTGCTGGCGGTCCAGTCTCTCCTGGATGGCCAAGGAGGCGTCGCAGACCCCAACAACCAGAACGTTTCTGTGCCCACAACCATCCAGTCCATGGGTACGTTCAACTTTGCGAACACTGAGACACTGTAACATGGAAGTGTCTGACGGCTCCACATCTGAACACCCAGGCTATATGTATAGTATGCTTGTTTTTGAGTTTGACTGCATAGTCCATCCAAACCACGTTATGGTGGCAGTACTTTGAGTGAGTAACACTCATGTAAATTAGCTGTCCAACACCCAAAATGACCCACTTGGGTACTTAAAATGTGATCACTGTTGCTCTGAGCATCTTGTAATGCAACTCCTTGTTTATTAATGGTACTGTTTCAGTAGTACTGGACCTTCGTCAGACTGATGGGTCAAACTGTAACATCACCATCTTGTGTAGATTAAGGCCCACCTCCATTGCGTTGACCGCTGTCCCAACTACTGGTGCTGATGAAGTACGCCTAAATAAATCCCTCCGCCCGCCTGTTCTCCTCATGGCGCCTGTATGCTGTCCCCAGACGATGAGGACGTCTTCCTGTGTGGGAAGTGTAAGAAGCAGTTCAACTCGCTCCCTGCCTTCATGACCCACAAGAGGGAGCAGTGCCAGGCGGCCGGGCCTTCGCTCTCCACCGTGTCCCTGGCCTCCAACGCCTACACCCCCGGCCCCTCCAACAACTCCGGACCCCAAGCCCCCGCCAACCGCCAGGTAAGCAGGAGAGCCAGGGCAGAGCTAGAGGTTGTGTTGCTAGAAGCCATCTTGATACTGAACTGCAGAATAGGACGACGATCTTTACGAATCAGTGTTATGGATTGTTGCTTTGAAAGCGACTCACATCATGCACCTTGCACTGCTTTCGGAGAGCCCCTCCTCCCTGTAGTGATCCTAGAGCAGAAGGACCCTAAGCCCTTGATGCTCTGACGGATCTGTATCTGTGATCCCTGTTAGTCCTGCTGAATGATTCGCTAGTGGGAGAGGGAACGTTGAATACGATAGCACGATCGCAGGCTCAAGCTCTGTGTTTCCCCAGGTGTCTACCTACATCACCGTTCCCCCGTCGCCCATGACCCACACGCTGGTCCAGGGCAACGTGCTGGTCAGCGACGACGTCCTGCTGTCCGCCATCTCCGCCTTCACCTCCATCGAGCAGCCCATGGCCTCCATGCCCACACCTGTTCAGGTGAGAGACTTGCATACCTCACAGACCTCAAAGGTAATGCACCCTGTAGCAAGTTGCTGGTTGAACGCTGAAGTGAAAATGTGGAGTTGGGCAGTTGCCCTTTAGCAATACCAATCCCTCTTTTAAAACATGCCTATGTTGGATATAGACGGCGTTAAAAGTAACGGATGGTAATTACACAACAAGGGCTGAAATATGGCTGAAACAATGAGTGAGAGACTTGACGTTAAGGTTGCCAGGACAGCTTCAGCTTCCTTATTTCTCGAACTTATACCAAGTATGATTCTCCCATCTCCAGAGTAACATGAGCATGCACACGGCCGGTGTGTCGTACCTTCAGCACCACCACCATCATCACCACCATCACCACGGCAACCAACACCACCACCACCAGCCCCAGCCCCAGCAGCAGGGCCACGCCCTGCCGCCCGGCCAACAGGCCCAGCAGGCCCTGTCCCTTCAGGTCCCCACTCTTCAGGTCCCCACGGGCCACACCCACAACGCAGTGCAGGTGCAGGTGTACAGCACGCTGCCCCCCCTGGCTGGGGGAGGTAGCGCGGAAATACACACGCTGGGCCTGCAGCCGTTCCAGCCTGTCCAGGTGAGTGAGGCGGAGAGGCTAATGAGAGACAGAGTGTGTACTACACTCTGGGGAGGGGGGACTTTTTGACAGAAAACGTCATGAGGCCAAGAAACATGTGAAGGAGAATCAATAAGGACTTTGTAAAGACGGCCCTTGTGTCACCCCGCACCCCAGGTGCCCAGCCAGTGTGTGGCGAGCCAATCGTTCACCGTGGCCCCGGTCTACAGCCCAGGGAAGCAGGGCAGCAAGGCAGCGCCCTGCAATGGGGCCAGCGGCCTGACAGACCTGGACCTGCTGGTCAAGAGACCCCGAGGTCACAAGAAGACCGCCGAGCCTGGGGCCACTGGTATGCTCTCTCTCTCTCTCTCTCTGTCTCTCTCATTGTTTTGTTTGTTTGTTTAAACAGCTTTATAACACTGCTTTGTAACGCTCCTTTTTGCTCAAACCAGCAGAACAGGTAAAAGGCAAAGGGGCCAAGCTGAAGTGCAACTTCTGTGACAAAATCTTCGCCAAGAACTTTGACCTCCAGCAACATATCAGGAGGTATTTCCCTTTCTGGATCCATAATTCAGATCACTGGCAGGACAGCGTACTAGTGGGGCTGGGTCTACCTGAGGGCAGACCGGGAGCTAGAAATGCTAACCGCTACCTGATCCTCAGTGGCATCTTAAACTGTTGGTCAAATAAACGACTAAACATGAACCTTCATGAGTTCACTGTGCATCAATTGTAGAATGGGTCAAAGTATCTGCTTGATCAAACGGTAAATCATCTTGTAATACATATATTTTTACTAAATCCCGTTTCCGTTGCTCGTCCGCCAGCCACACCGGAGAAAAGCCCTTCCAGTGTGTCGTCTGCGGACGGGCCTTTGCTCAGAAGTCCAACGTCAAGAAGCATATGCAGACACACAAGGTCCGGACACTCGTGCACATGCATGCGCGCACACAAGCAGGCACATGCACACACATCAACATCTGTTTCTCTCCTGAAAGGTGTGGCCACTGGGAATGGACACTTCGGTGTCTAGGCAGCCAATCACAGTCAAGGTGGTGCCGGTGTCAACCAATGAGAAGGAGGAGGGCACAGAAAAGCAGCAGCTGCAGGAAGAGGAGCAGTCTGGTCAGCAGAACAACCAATCACAGATGGAGGAGGAAGAGGAGGAGGATGAGGAGGAAGAGGAGGATGAGGAAGAGGAGGAACAGAGCAGAATAGGTGACATGATCTTAACTGAACCAGTCTCTCTATCTTTATTACAGTCTCTAAGACTGTATGCACATATGGTATTGTAAGACACAGGATCTAAAGAAGCATCAGGCTTTTATTTTCTGAACTTTTGACCTCCTTAACTCGATCCGCACAGAACCTCAAATCCGTCAAACGTCGGAGGTCGACACGATAGGGGTCCTCACAGACTCGCAGATCACGCAGACCTCGGAGTGTGGGCATGGCCCTCCTCCGGTGGCTCCGCCCCCTCCGGCCCCACCCCCCACGTCTCAGGCCCTGCCCACACCCACACAGACCCAGCGGGGGGGGGAGAAGGTGGGCCAGCACCAGGTGTTGATCGACCGCTCCTACCAGTGCCAGTTCTGCAGCAGCTCGTTCACCAGCTACTTCCAGCTCAAGTCCCACAGAACCCAACACAAGGGAGAGCAGGTGAGTTCTTCCACCTCGTTTCAGGTTAAACATGTCCAGGACAGTCCAGCATTATGTTATTGTAACCATGTGTCATTTCACCAGCCTGACCTGTTTTATAAAAGGTGTATGTTATGAATGTGTTCTACCAGGTGTATCTGTTGTATATTAATAGGCGAGTCCAACCAGGTGTGTGTGTGTGTGTGTTATATACACAGGTGTGTTCTATGTCCTACCAGGCGTACAGGTGTGTGTGTGTGTGTGTGTGTTATACACAGGTGTGCTATTTTTCCTCCCAGGTGTGTGTGTGTGTTATACACAGGTGTGTTTTATGACCTACAAGGTGTACAGGTGAGTTATATGTCCTACTAGGTGTACAGGTGTGTATTAGTGTGTGTTATACACACAGGTGTGTTCTATGTCCTACCAGGTGTACAGGTGTGTATTAGTGTGTGTTATACACACAGGTGTGTTCTATGTCCTACCAGGTGTACAGGTGTGTATTAGTGTGTGTTATACACACAGGTGTGTTCTATGTCCTACCAGGTGTACAGGTGTGTTCTATGTCCTACCAGGTGTACAGGTGTGTGCTGAAGACGTGTTTCCAGACCTTCCACCAGCTGGACTCTTTCCTGGAGCACATCCGCTCGCACCAGGAGCAGCTCACCTACCGCTGCCACCTGTGCAGCAAGGTGTTCCCGTCGCTGTTCGAGCTGGGCGTGCACCAGTACTCCCACTGCTTCTGCCCACAGCAGGGGGCACGCAAGGAGACGCACGTCTACAGGTCAGCCTGCCGTTCCTCCTTCTGTCCCACAACCACACGCTAGCCTTTATAAACATGGAGTCACTGACCCTGTGATCCTTGAGCCATTGTTTTTTCTGTGTTGGACTCCCCCTTGTGGACAGATGTATGAAGTGCCAGACCAAGTACTCCACGCAGGACGGGCTCGAACAGCACCTGATGACAGCCTCACACAACTTCCCCTGCCCCCAGTGTACCAAGGTGACCTTAAGCTAAGCTGTGATGATGTCATTGGTGGAGTTTGGAGTAATGGTTAAGAAAACAGCATGGCGGGAGGACATGGTCAAGAGAGTGTGTGCGTGTGTGTTAAACAACTTCTTTTTGGGTTGCGAGGTCTTTTCGAGTGAGCGCAACTTCCGCCGACACCTGCCCACGCACGGCATCGGAGGGAGCGCCAAGTGTCCCACCTGCAAGAAGACCTTCAAGTCCGAGAACTACCTCAAACTGCACGCCCGCATACACTCAGGTCTGGAACACCTCCACCTGTCTGAAACCAGACTCATAGTCAGGTCTGGAGCACCTCCACCTGTCTGAAACCAGATCACCACTCAGGTTTTTAGCATAACAGGGGTTTGAGGAGCTTTTAAACCGTATAGGGTCTCAGAGCTTTGAGAAGGTGAGAAGATGCTTAGGATGTATTTAGGAGATTCTACAGAACTCTTTGTGTGCTGTAAGGATGTTCAAAGTGTTTTAAGGTGGTACTAAAATGCTGGTCTTCTTGTGTTTCAGGTGAGAAGCCATACAGCTGTTCTCTGTGTACAGCATCCTTCAACAGGAGCGACAAGCTGAAGAGACACATGCTGATCCACGAGCCCTTCAAGAAGTACAAGTGTCCATTCAGGTCCTCATCTATACTTTCTCTTTGAGTCTGGGTTCTGCTTCGAAGAGCGATCACTTGTCATTGACGGGCCTTCAAAAATGTGTTATTGTGTTGCAGGACACATGTGGGCTGCACCAAAGAGTTCAACCGCCCAGACAAGCTGAAGGCCCACATCCTGTCTCACTCTGGTGAGTGAAGAACCAGCTGCAGATGGTTCTTCTATGAGAATGTATTTAGATTTAGATAGGATTCTGAACATCTTGGTTGGATCCGTCCATCATACAAGTATGTGGACACCCCCCCCCCCCTTGAGATGTCACTTGACTTGATGTCAGGTTTATTTAGTAATGGCTCCAAATGACACCTAGTGGTAAAACAGCAATTCAATTGGGAGGGTAAGAGGATAACCGTAACCCTCAAAGTGTCTGTTCTGACCTAGCATCTCATCAGGGATATAATTCCCATACCTGCTCTGCTCCCCTGCAGGTCTCAAGCCCTACAAGTGTCTGTTCTGCCAGAAGACGTTCAGCCGCCAGGCCCACCTGCTGGAGCACCAACAGTCCCACACCGACAACTACCGGTACCGCTGCCAGTCCTGCCACAAGGGCTTCACCCGGAGCAACTACTACCGCGACCACAAGTGCCCCGCCATGGCAGGGCGGGCCGAGCCCCGCGGACGAGCCCACACAGCGGGCCGCAGCGATAAGGACAGCGGCACCGAAGACGAAGAGGGCGGCAGTGACGAGGGGAGCGGCAGCGATGAGGGGGAGCCCGGGACGGACGAGGAGAAGGGACCCTTGCAGCCAATGGGAGATGACGGGGATGAAAAGGAGGATGAAGATGACGATGAGGAGGAGGATGGGGTGTTGACGATAGAGGAGGGAGGAGATAAGGAGGGGGATGATGATGGGTCAAAGGGCGATGAAGAGTCAGAAATGGAAGGGGGCAGGGAGGAAGAAGAGGAGAACTTGGAGGAGGGGAGAGACAATGACACCCAGACCGCCATACGGACGAAGGGAGGGGAGGGGTTGGATGTGAAGCGGGGTGATGACACAGCTAGCTTACAGCAGCTCTGTATGTAGCGCAAGCAACACGTGAACTTTGACTTTTCTTTTTTTATGGGAATAATCTGCTGAGCAAGATGTTTGAGAAAAGATTCATTGTTGAATTTGTTTTAAATTAAAACGTTTTCATTAAACCTTTTAAATTGGTATGTCTTTAGCTAGTCAGTCTAACAAGCACACCAGCCCATATGCTGCTCATTCGTGATTCTTCATCATATCCCACTAGGCACTAACGATGCTAATTCAATTTTTAGAGGCCCCTATTTGAACTCCAGGTGTGATGTTAATAAGCTATTACAAACCATTGAACAATCCCCCATTAGTGACATCACACGTGAGAGTGGCCACCTGTGCTGCTTGAACTACAAAGATGGGATTGTGAAAGTTTCTGCCGTTTGTGTATTTCGTCTATGATGTGAAATCCTAATTGTACATGTATTATATCAATACATTAACCACTTCAATCAATCGAACTGACTTTTCAAGACGAATGAACACACACACACACACACATGTAGATTTAATTTATTAAGGGGAGCGGGTTCTATCTTACACATCCATCATGTACATGATAAATCAGACAGGAAGGTTGGGGCGTACCGTTAACCTGTTCATATTAAAACCGTGCCTTTACAAAAAAGAAAATTAATTTTGTTATCAACACCATTTACATATTGTATTAATATACAGCTCAGGTACAAGTCCAGAAGGTTCTGCTGGGATAACTCGTGTTTGGTTTTGGTGGGGGGGGGGGGGAAATGTGGCAGAAAGGATCATATTTACAGCTGCTCCTCTTAGTCACCTCCATGGGATTCTGCAGGACTTCAGATGGGAATAAAGATGAAAAGTTCTGTTGGAATTTCTGCATCGCTCACAGGAAGACACTCAGCAGCCAAGTTCAAAGGGCTCCTGGTCATTACAAGCCACTTCAACGTCTACCCCCTAGTGACATCACAAGTCCGAGTCTTCACCCAGACATATGATGGATGTATAGAGCCACCCCCAAGCCTACCAGTTGGTACATTCCAACCGGCAGGTGACTATGCAGTGGATCCGTCCATCGTGCAGCCAGGTGGACATTCAGACTTGTGCATGTCACCTCAAAGTAAAAATATGTCCCTTTAAAAAAAAAAGTATCACCAGAGTACACATCATGTACTTCAGTTCTAATGAATCTAACCGAACACCAGAAGCTTAAAAGCTATGCCATCTTACTCTATGGGAAGAATACATTAGTGACCACCTTGCTCAATGCAAGGCTTGAGAGGCCGAGTGGCTGGGCCAGTGTGGTTCCAACGCGAGGCGAGGGCGCCATGCGGGGTGACTATGTCGCCCCGGGAGTGATATCATCCGAGCGGTGACATCGCCAGGGACAAAGCCCAGGGTTACACGTCCTCCCTCCCCCAAGTCCGTTGCCCTCACGGCGCCGCTCCCCATACCTCCAGGACCCTCTATGACCACAAGAGAAAAATTAAAAAGGGATCACTTATTTTGAATACTTCCAGAAAACTCCCTATAACCCAGGCCCAGCTGCCCTATAAAACTAGGGTCAGTCCAAGACACGCATCCACTCCAAGAATCCAAGGGCCATTCAGCCAACAGCATCTCCTCATGCCGATTGATTCACAGATCTCAATAGAACTCATTGTCCCTCTCTCTCTCTCTCTCTCATTCATTCCCTCTTGCTTGCCCTGTCCCTCCTCTCTGCCTCATGGTCTCTCTCTCTCCTCTGTCTCTCGTCAACTCTATGGTTGTCTGAAGTGAGTTCCTCAATCGATTTCAGAAAGACCTACGAGGGTCCGGTCAACTCCATCTTATCTCTCCCCAGCTAGATGATGATGGGGGGGTCCCCTCTGATCTCTCCTCAGGGATGGACATGGATCACCATGGTGATGTCACGCTTGGAACCCCAGCCCCTTCTTACACACATCTCGGGGTTTGCGTGAGAATCGGGCCTCACAGGTACACAACATGAAAACGTCGCCGAAATATTGTCCACCGTCTCCCCGTCTCGATACGGGATACAGGAAAGGGGGAACTCTTTGACCAATCAGAGCCCGGCGCAGGGATCATTTCAGCATACCGAGAGTTCATCGCTGGACCGACTGATGAGGCAACGACCTCACCACTGTCCCTTTTTGATGATGTCATAGGGGGATCCATGCAGATGTTCAAGGACATTCAGAGACAGGAGTGGAACCCTGTTGTTGTGGTATTAAGACAGACTTCTTGCCTCCCAGACTAGGGGGGAAATGGAAAGGGGGGGCTTCAAGACCTCCTTCTCACACACGCACACACACACACACACACACACACACACACACACACACACACACACACACACACACACACACACAC
>JAOPJJ010000001.1:10217231-10232198 GCA_027122795.1 Enchelyopus cimbrius
AGCAGAGAGCTAGCATGCCAGCGTGTGTGAGAGCAGAGAGCTAGCATGCCAGCGTGTGTGAGAGCAGAGAGCTAGCATGCCAGCGTGTGTGAGAGCAGAGAGCTAGCAAGACAGCGTGCGTGACTTAGTGCAGTGTTGCTTGAGCTCAGGGGTCTGAGGGAATTTTTTTTACAAATAGAAGTACATTGAATATAGAGAACAGTAATGTAGAATTGCAATACAGTTTGGTAAATATAATATGTGTTCCTATTCCCGACCGGATGCAGATCATCCCCCCCCCCCGCCGTGTATTTACGAACTTCTTACTTTTTGATTATGAGGCGGTCTGCAAAAGGTCTTGATAGCACTCTCGTGTTCCGCATAGTTAGGTCAAAGATTTGGATCCAGTGGCTTACGCAGGACATGGCATGCAGAGAGAGGCCGGCGTGCGGGCCGGGGAGCGGCAGCAAGCGTCCGATTACAGCTCAATGTTTGTCCACCCAAAACCCCATAGCTCTTCTAGTGAATACCCAAACAGTATCTGGTCTAGAGGATCTGAGAGCTCAGGTTTGTTCTGTGCCAAAGTAAACCAGAACAAGATTATTATAACATGTATTACCATTGGATAGGAGTTCATGACCAAGCATTTAAACCTAGCGATCACAGAGGATTCCTCTCGCTGAAGTCAAGATCAGACTTTGATCTGGAACGTTGCACTGGGTAGATGGTTTACAAAGAGATACCAGAGCCGTCTACCATGACCCACATGGTATGTGTGTGTGTGTTTCCTTTCATATCAAGCTGAATTCAAAGGGGGGTGTCGTGGTGTAGTTTGGCATTGCATAAAACACACAGGCAGAAAGGCGCGCATGCGCACGCGTACAAGCACACACACAGTTAGAGAGAACGACAGGGCTGGCCTTCACCGACCAGGAGGGAGACAGTGTGAGATAATCACACCAGTACAAACACAATGACTTCCATCTGCTCTGCATCTCTCACCCTCACTCCCTGCAGAGTGTGCACACACAGACACACACACTCATCGATTCACTAGCAAACACTTTTACCCAAAGCAGCTCTCAATTAATTCCTATATGTCTCCTAAAGGAACAGGTAAGGTCATGGATGCCTACAGGCAGGCTGCGGCGGTGGGCCTTGAACCCCCCTGGTCCCCCACATACACATGTGTATGAATCAAGTGTGTGGGCGCACTCACTCTTCATCTGGTTGGCCTGGAGGGTTTGGCTGACGTCCAGCGTGGCGATGCCCAGCAGGGCGTCTGCCTTCAGGGTCTGGTGGTTCCACACCCTGAACACCACCTTGCTGAACGGTGTCACGATGCTGCAAGACCCCCACAGCGGGACGGGAGAGGAGACAAACACAGGACGTTCACATGTGTCATTACGACTACCATTTAGGAGTTTGTCAATCAGAGTTTGTCAATCAGGGTTTGTCAAGTCGTTCAGAAAACGTAACGCACAGCATATGTATGATGTTCATGCACATCATTCAGGAGCTGGTAACACAGAGGATACCGACTGTAAGACTGCAGTCGATGTCTTAATAGTTATAAACAACATCTAATCACTTGATAAATGTACCCCAGATGTTTCGTATTAAACTCATGCCTCCATCTCCATCTCGTTTTGCATGAAAGCACTAAAGTTTGATTTGATAACATTGAATTACCCAAAGCGTCCTACAATACCGTAAATCGATTCATTATATGCAGGCAGGGGTGCCCAAGGGGTGGGACTCTAAACCCAAACCCCCGGCAGGTAGTATATCTACCAACATAACTGCTCAACCCCATAGGTGTTTTGAAGAAATATAAAATGTAAATAAACATACTGCTGGATTTCCTAACCCTAACCCAACCCCAGTGTTAACCTTGGGCTGATGCTCCATGATGGGATGCTTCATTATTTATCAAATCAATAGGCGTTTGTGTAAACAAAGTTGGGCTAGCATTCCCTCTGTGTTTACCAGAGATATTAGTAAGGCCTGGCACGTCATCGCAACCCTACAGGAACACAACGTTGAAGAGGAAGGAGTGGAGCAACTGGCTGAACGGGTTTTTGGTGACAACCTATCCGCACATCTGACAACATTGAGATCAGTGAGCACGAGGTGGATGAATGCTTGTCTGCCAGCTGAAAAGGGACGTGGCTCCATAGCCCAACGTACCAGATGTAATGTGTCTTAATCCCAAATTCATCACATGCAACCAGAAGGGGAGCTGGCCGGAGAACATTTGCACAGAGAGAGGAATTAAACGACTCATCTGTATCTGGGTAAGCCTTAAATCAGGTCAGCCCTAAATCATACCTGCTCTGCAAGACACTTTCAACAAAACCGTCTTTCAAATGACTGTTCCCTAAATTCTTTGGATTTTATGATGCATTCCGTATCAGATCAGTTCTGTGGCGGGGGGAGGCCAGGGAGAGGCCAGGCACCCAGAAGTAGACATCTGTGGGGGTTCAATTTTCAACTGCTCCCCCATAGTAAACAAGTGTTATGTAATGTCTCTTGGACCAACCATATTGGAACCCACATGAAACCCTAGACTGAGCCCGGCCCAGACATACAGCACAGCCCGGCCAGGCTAAGATTAAAGATATGTGAACAGTGCCAGCACCTGGTGTGTGGATATGATGAGCCAAGATATATTATCTGAGACAAGGTCGTCTTCTCCGTCTCTTTGTCCCTCTCTCAGTCCGTCTCCCTGTTGACCTCCTTTGGTCTCTCGTCTGTCCCTCTGTCCCTCTCTGTCTGTGTATCTCTCTGTCTTTGTCACTCTGTTTCACTCTCTTCCTCTCTCTCACCCATTTGGTTCACTGCAATCTTATTCATATTCATTTTGTCCAGCCTCCCTCTCCCTCAGGCAGACGGTTTCACTGGAATCAGGAGGTGTTGAGTCACAACTTCCCGATAAAGAAGACAGAGATTGCAACATGGAGCACCTAAAACATAACCCTGTTTGGGAGACAGTGCCCAGCGCTCCTTTCAAAACAACAGAAGGAACTACATTGTAGAGTTAGGGCAGTGGTCGGCTGGATACCAAAGTCCATTCAATTTGGTTTTCGCCAACAGTTTTTTCCGATAATTAGAAATAATGCTCCTCAAAAGGGTCAATTGAGGAACATCACACGATTTAGTCCTCCAGCTACATTTCCCTCCTTACTGGGAACTGGATCCAGCTCATAAATACTTCCCTTTAAAGTCAGATTTACACAAGACACGGCCCATCCACCCCCAAACCTCAGTCTCCAGAACCACTGGGCTCAGCACAGGGCTTTGTGTGGAGAGGGGCTGAGCTGTTAACTGGTGTTTAGCTGGACCGCCCCACCACGGAGGTTAGCCTGGTAGAGCAGGTCATGTTTCTTAACCGTTGGATGGAAACGCAAACGTAGAGTAAAGCTGCCTGCAACAGGCGCCACAATGTGGCTCATTCTTCGTTTCGGCATAGTCCTACACACATTTACTGAAAAACATCTTCCCGACGTTGAACACTCCCCATCATGGTCATGCAGAGATGTTGCAAACTCCGCCCATTCAATGTCCGTGGACCACTGTTTTAATGAACAAACATAACTGCATATCTCCTTGTGAAGCACTTGCTGACGGTCCGTGACCATGGAGAATACGGAGTATAATAAGTTCTAACTGATGGCGGACGCAGCTGTTCACTGTCCTGACAATTAAGTGCCAGTAAGACTCCGCCCTGTCCCTCTTTCCCTGTGACTCATAGTGATTGGCTAGTCCCAATTGCAGGGCTCTATGAAAAACACAGTTGGAGGGGATTTAATGACTTGGAGAGTCGAGTCTAGAGTAGACTTTAAGGTATCATTGCATTGCAGTGGTCAATTTTGCAGTGGTCTCTAGTATTAATGAATGCCCTCTGAGACAGTTTTGGTGAAAATGCTCTGGTGCGGCTCTTACTCATAAATATTCATTACATTTAAATGGGTTGCCTCTGATTGGCTAACAGCACTGTCCGTCACAGTGATGTTAGCGATTGCAAGCCAAAGTAGAATACTGAATAAGCCATGCAAGGTATTGTACCTTGCAAGCCAAGGTAGAATACATGAATACTAATTTGCAAACCTACGTCATCATGTAGGGCTTTTCTGATCTGCATGTTTATTCCTCTATTTTCTTACATTGGCTAATGCATGCAATGGGGGTAGAATAACATTTTCATGTGCAGCATGCATATGCAACTAGGAGTGACCTATCGCATCCCAAAAGGAGCAAGTAAAAACGGTTTATCGGTTAAGGACACCTATAAGTAAAATAATTAAACAAAATTATAATAGAAAATGAGAAAAAAAGATGATGGCGTTTCACTGGGAACATTGTTTCCTATGAATACATTTTTCATACACGTGTGAATGTCTTTGTGTGCTCCTCAAGGTCTTTGTCTGCCCAGAACTTTTGTTCTGGGCGGTGTATTCATCTGGTCCCTGCTCACTCTGGGACCCTCCTGTGATTGGCTAACCTCACACGGTAACACCCCTGTGATTGGCTCATGCGTGCGTGACTCACACAGTGAGGGGCTGCTTCCACTTGGGGCTCTGAGTGTTGTTGCATGTGGCCGTCTTCTTGGACTGGCCGTCCACCGTCACCTCCACGTAGGGGTTAGGGCCGAACCAGTTCTTCCTGTTCTCCTTCAGCTTCGCCGACAGCACTGAGACACAGAGCGAGAGGTAGAGATATATAGGGACAGGAAGAGAGAAATGGAGACAACAAGGAGTCAGATAGAGGGAGGAACAGATGGAGATAATATAGTGTAATAACAAAATGTATTAATGACTATAAAAAGCTCCATATCAAAGACTGGACATACAACAATCATTAATTAGCTCTATAGTTTAGCTAAAGCCAAGCTATCGGGTAAATGCAGTGTCTTACCAAGGATCTGTAGCTGTGCCTTCATAGGGTAGCCATTGGTGTGACCAGGCATGGCGACCCCACTTGTCATGACATAGGGATGGGAAGAGGGCCTGTAGAACAGAACAAGACATTAGCATTAGCATTACGAGCCCACCAGCCATAACATTGGGCTGGGATGAACACGTGTAGCACTGAAAGAGGCATTAGCATTAGCATCCTACTTGCCATGACATAAGGCTGGGAATAGGGCCTGTCGCACAGAACAAGACATTAGCATTAGCATGAGCAGCACAGTGGCTCTATGCATCAAAATGAGGCTACTAGATGTTGCATTGGTTTACCACCAATGTTACATGCTGACGTCCCTGTTTGTGTTTGATGTTCCAAAAACAGGCAGATAAAGTCTTTGTTTATATTACAGATGTTGTCGTACCGTACCTTATCTAAAGCAGACTACAGCTATACCACCCATTATAAATACCTACTAGCTGTATCTCAACATATTGAGGTCATGATGTCACGATGAAACACGACAAGCTAACCGTGTCAAGCCAATGCCACTGCGTTAGTAGACCTGTATGGGTGGTTCCACTTGTCAGACTGAAATATTTGATCAGCATAAATTGTGTACAGGAACCTGAATGGTGACGGTTTAGCAGATACCATTTGGACTATACAAGCTAACGTAGCAGGTCAGTAGTAACATATCATTGTTCCCTGTAGGATGGGAGGACATGATACAATGGCCTGTCTCATGATGACACAAACATACCACTCACAAGTTAGTTTCTGTTAGGAAGAATATTGCTGTAACAGGAGACACTGCTGACTCCATCCGTCATAGATGTACAATTTCACCCTATGTTCAGATAAATCTTAGTAAGACTTTTAGATCTGAGATTAAGCCAATACCAATACTATGAGTAGGAGTAACAGATCTGGTTTAGCCCGGGGTGTGTTCAACTTTGGTTTCAGCAGCAACAGCTGTTTACAGTAACCAAAGTGATAGTGATAGTGGTGGCAATCAAGGGGTTGTCATGGGATTTCACAGCAAACTTATGTCAAGGAGGCCTTGGGCCAGACGCCTGACAGCACATTAGACAGTCTACTAAGCTCATGACGGTTACTCATACTCAGCGCCCTTGTCCACGAGTCTGCACATGGGTGACTTATGGGCTTCAGGAGTTAGGTACTTCATGTTGCCATAGCGACAAGAAAGGGTCTATTCACACCCACACACACACACACACACACACGTGTGTATATATACTGTGTATATATATATATATATATATATATATATATTCAAAGATATTAATATCAATCGCAAGAAAGGAGGGGAGGGGGTTCCAATGCAAAAACTTTTTTTTTTTTAAGAAGCACCAATTCACTCCAGCTTAGTAACTGGATGGTTTGCAGACAAACATGCCAGATATTGAGATGTAATCTGAACACCTCCATGGCAACAAACAATCTGCCAGGTCATCAATTGCACAATTGTACAATGACTTGGTATTATGGAGGACAAAGGTTGAGAAACTCCCTATGCGCCAGCTTATCAATGACTTTAAATGGCATATTAACATGCAGATAAAATCAATATACTGTACATAACATGCTATGTGTAATTGTTAATAGAAAACATGACATTCATAATGGAACATGTATAACAATACTTTGCGTATTGTTCGTTCGGATATTGTTAATTGCTTTAGCATAAGCAGTGTCTTCTCAACAACAGGTTTTGCGATCCTTAATTAACAACGAGGGATTTTCCTTAATTCCCTGATGGTTAACCAGACGGTTTGTGAATGACAAGTCAACTAGTCTACAAAATAGACCGTAAGGTTGGGGGCAAAAACTGTTAAGAGTTGTCTACATTTTTAACTATAAAGGTCAATAATCATCCAAAATAAATGTTGTCCCTGGATGGATGGGTCAACAATGATTGCTGTCTTCTCATTCATTTTATTGTCCTGCTAACTGAGTGAGCAAGCCGCACACCAAAACACTAGACAGAAAGTGACACCTTACTAGATATCCTGCGGCTCATGCTGTATCTTACTGTGAAACGGACTGAATTGATGTGCCACACGCCACTGTTAGCAAGTGAGTCGCCACTCATTGTGAACATCCCTTATAACAACATAATACAATTCAATACAATTCAAGGTCTAAACAAAACCATACAATTCCAATGTCTGGTTTATAGGATTTCCATAGATGAACGCTATTAGTGAGTGAAAACTTCTGTGTCTCCACAGATCTTTGAAGATGTGTTGACTGCTGACCGAGAGCACGAACCGGCTTTAAAGCTTGGTGAGGCCCTTTATTAAAGAGGATGTTTTTGACATATTTGTTTCAAAGCATGTAATGCACCAGCATTAAAAAGCTCTGGAAAACATCTGGAATCTGTGGCTGTCATGGGCCTCCAAAAACCCCTTCTATAAATTTCATTTGGCCCGAAAAAATATCTGCTTGCCTAACTACCTGCACTCCTTGCGCACAAGTCTTCCATAAGGCTAGACAGAGCTATGGCTGAAGCTAGCGCACTAGTCACGTGACTTTGGGGAGGTGGCTTTAAAGGGAGGCCCGCCTGGAGGTTAGGGAATTTTTCGATTGGATATGCAAGTGTATCCTACTTTGGCAGGTTTCTCAGAATGCCCACTCCAGCGTTATCTCCTAGCCCCAAAGGAAGACCTTGACACAAACGCACTGGTTTCAGCCGAGCATTCCGTGGCTGGGTCTGTCGGCGTTCTCCCCTGATGCCGGGTGAATAATACATGATTACTCTCCCTCCACAGCGCCTGACATATGCGTGGCCAAGGAGAAGGCACTGTGGTGTTGTGGGTAAACTTTCACTGGTCCTGGTCAATAATTCATTGTGACCCGGCTGACAAGTAGGCATCATGAGACTCAGGGGGTGAGGGGTTGCTTCAATAGAAGTAGCAATGACAGAAGACTTTTCATTTACTAGAAGTTATATTCAGTCACCATGAATTTGAGTTGGAGTTGGTTCTTCAATAGGGTATATATTTTCAGTTTTGAAGCGTCCACCTGTCAGGCCATCTGTCAATCATACATTATGGTTGTCTTTCCAAGTAAACGAAACCCATTGTGCAGTATTACTAAAAAAGGTTTCCCTTTAGTACAATATCATAAATAGATCAGTGTGTGTGTGTGTGTGTGTGTGTGTGTGTGTGTGTGTGTGTGTGTGCTGAGATTATCCATCTACATTAAATGCATTGCCACTCACCTAATTAGATTCTCTACAGATACGCATTTAGTTGTCATCAAAACTGTCACAAATTCAATAGTCTTACACAGCGCCTCCAGTATTTCATGTAAATAGAAATATGAGTAATCTAACATCGACAGTCAAGAAGCATTGAGAAAAAGATGCCTCCTAATTCCGCTATATCTTGTACTGCATCTGATTATTACATCTCATTAATTAAGGTTAAAAAAAGAGGGATCAACTTTGTAAGTGATATCTTGATTCTTAACTTTTTCCGTCGTAGTGTACGTCAGATGAGGAAAAACGAAATATCAACCTAAACCGGCGACCATACTGTGTTTATCTTCCAGGCGGAAAATCCAGTGAGAATAATAAGTGAATCGCCATTCTTAAGCCACTTCATTTGTTTTCACATGTTGCGTACTGCTAGTTATGAACAATATCTGCCAAATGCAGTCCAATTGGCATTTCATAATAACTGTCAACACATTAAAACGTCATACATTAATCTGATATCTATCAACGAGTTTGCAGGCAAACGTTAATTTTACATCTACAACATCATAACTTATCTTGGAGTCGCGAACATTTAATGAGGTACACGTTCCTGTGCTGGCGTACACCAAGCACAACACATGTATTCTACGGTTAAGAAACATTGACAGCTGGGGCATTTTAACCCCAGAGGGGAGCTGGACGTGTTGAATCTGAGCCGACCACAGCTAGCCTAGCTACCGGGCTAGCCGAGGAGACAGCCTCTCTGCTGCTTTTAAAAGCCCAGCATGATCGATACGAGGGAACAAAACAACAGATCAATAATGATTCGCGTAACAAACGCTTACCCGTATCCGGTGGGGGAGTTTGAACTCGATACGTTGCGTTATAATCAACTTTCACCCCTAATTTCCTTGTTGTTTTGAGGGCTTTCTGAGCTTCACGAAGAAACTTCCACCATCTTCGTAATCGTGTCACGTGACCGAAACAAGGTGGGGCGCGTGCTCGGGCTCAGCAGAGTGCTGATTGGGTGAGGCGTAGCGCGCTCTCGGCTCCGCGGCGCAGTGATTGGACAGATGGAACGCGTGCCGGACCTCGGTCGGACCTGTTGTCACGCTCGAGCAAGTTCATGCGTGGTCCCCGGTATGACGAGGGATTGTGTTTACATGTTATCAAATGGTTTGTATTAAAAGAAGATATCATTACAAAACATTTTCGAAAGAAATATTTTGCCCGTCGAATGTAGAGAAAATATTTGACACCAGATGGCAATGTTTCATCTTCCTATTTTTGTGTTTCATGGTTTCTTTTGTGTGTGACTCTGAGTTCGGTACTGTTCTCTATTGATGGATATGATATCCTATCGAAGCCCATTCCCACCAGTAACAAACACAACAAAAACAACACCAGTATAAGTCATATTTATGAGATAAGAAGTCAACATTATGAGATAAAATGTCACATGACTTTCAGAAGACCTTTTGTCTAATTATTTCGACTTTTTATCTCATAATTATGACTTACAATGGGGATTTTCTTTTTACTGCCGGGAAATAGCTTCCATACATCACGATGAATTGAGTAAGATAATTAACCACGTGTGGGGAAACTATTTGAGTACTATTTTGGCCAAATGCCAGAGAGCACTTGTTGAGCGGTAATACGGTGAGGAGAGTGGAGGAGGCGGTGTGGTGACGCTAGCACCGCCTCTCTTCATCTCACCGTTACTCTGGCGTCTGGAGCCTACTCGGAGGCAGCGGGCAGAACATGCCGAGGTCTCGTATGGACCATGCGATAAGTGCATCATTCGGAGGAAAAGCAGTTGGACTCCACCAGACCCCTTAAGACGACAGTAAGTCATGATGATATGTTACGCAATACACATGTTCATTTGCAATAGACTTAACCGTTATATCAGCACATTACGCTTTGCATCAACTTTGCGTCCTTTGTTGATGATCAATGTTTTGTCTTGTAACTGGCAAAAAAATGATCTGTTAGTCACTGCGGGGTTTACAAGGAGAACTATGGTGGTGGATGTTGCTCTTTCTGCCAGCATACTAGATAACCTGTCAATGATCATTCATTGTGATTAGGAAGAGATGAAACCATAAGTGCTCTGAGAGCAGTGTGTTTTATGGTATGATCATCTGTACGAATCGGTTCCCTGGCAAAAATGCATCTATTCAAGGTAAAAGTACTATTCAAGCAGCATACTTTTTGTACAATTCCAGTTAGACGTCAACGTGTGTTTTAAACAATACAAACAAACAAACAATACAATTGTAGTCCATCCTTCATTCATAACAATGCATACTTCATTGATGTTTGCCAAATACTGTTTGCAGAATGTAGTAATTGATTGTTGGTGATAATAATTGATGATAATAATAATAATGATAATAATAATAATAATAATAATTATTATTATTATTATTATTATTATTGTTGTTATTATATAGTTACAGTTAGTTATAGTATATCGTTTTTCTATAATAATGATTACAAATATACACATTCTCGTTTAATTGACCACAGATTATGTATACGTCTAGCCACTATGTACAAAAATAACACTGTGAACATAAATCAACACAATCTACCATTAAAAGAACACCATGCAGAACACCATAACTGCATTTCTTTATGTTAAGACAGGCTTTTTGTTTCTGTCGTCTGTTGAATCAATCAATGTTATCCGTCATTTAACATGGTTTCCATCAATTTATAACATGTGTAAACCCTCAAAGATACTGCATTCACCCTTCCTTTCTAAACGGAATATCAACTGATACTCTCTCCCTCCCTCTTTCTCTCTCTCTTTCTCTGTCTCTCTCTCTCTCCCCCCCCCCTCTCTGTTTCTTTGTCCAGCCCCCTGATGTATTAGTTCTACCACCGCGTTCTTTCAGCATTCATCAGCTCAAGATTTGCCCTAGTGGATAGTTAAATATATATATAGCATGACGTTAAGAACACATCAATGCTGCCCGCCTGGAGGGGGGTCTGTGTACGTCCCCTGGGTGAATGAGTGAATGAACAGGCTACATTACAGTAACACCATGTCATTATCTCGATCTGTAACATCCACAATTTTTAAAAAACAGCGTTTGCTATACACAGTGTCCACTGATGAGACTGCATTCTAAGCGTTCTATATTTTCTTTTGGAAGATCATAGGTCATAGTGTCATTCAGGGGAGGACTCTTCTCAGAGCTAAGTTGTCCTTTATCTGCTCTTTCACATCCTCCCACAGATCGCATTAGTAAACATGGTTAGAGGAGGAGTCACTGCTCTCTATTCTGGTTATTCTTTTTTGTCCTTCAGAGATACAATACTATAAGTATCCCACCGTGAGAATAGAGAGCATCCTGCTCTCTGTATGGGATGTACTCACACTTCCAAGTGAAACCCAATGTTGGTGCGATTTCAAATACCGTTGGCTATTCCATGTTCTGATTGCCTTGGCTACTGATTGGTAGATCGGACAAACACCTGTGTTTCCATTGGCTCGGTTGTAACGTCCAACAGCCACCTTGATGACTCACTCGCAAAAAAAATGTTTTCATTAAGGTCACTGTTACTTATCGTCAAGGTCATCAGATCATTCAATGTAAAGCAAATGTAAATGTTCTGTTCAATCGATGCCACACGTGGGGCCTCCTACTCTGTCTTGAAAAAGCACATCCTAGACATGGCCTACTTCCTGCTTCCCAAAATAACTTCCCCATGTTCCCCTCGACCTGACCCTGGGGCACTAGGAAACCTGCCCCCCCATCAGGAGTGTGTGCCCAGGACAGCCTGCTGTGCCCAGACAGCTGTCTCTGTGCCCCTGTATTATTAGCTGCTGCTACGGCTACTCTGGGCCCAGCTCCACCTTTAGCCTGGTGGCTAACCGCACTCCAGGGTATTTTAGGGCCCAGCGACTATAGTTACCTTTACAGACTATTTCTGGATTGGGGGGTGGGAGGTTGTATGTGTGTGTGTGTGTGTGTGTGCGTGCGCATGTGCCTGCATGTGTGTGTGTGTGTTTGACCATGTTTGGGTGTGTGTGGGTGAGTGTGTGTGTGCGTGTGTGTATACATGTGTGTGTGTGTGCATGTGTGTGCGTGTGGCGGTGGGGGATTCTGTCATATATAACAAGTTGTTGCCTGTGTCAGTAATAATGTTGAAGATGAAGTGAAAGGAAAATATCGGAGAGAAGGGTTAGGGTTATGCAATGGCCTCAAGTCTGGTTTAGTTCAGTCCGTTCAGTTCAGATATGTTGTAGATTCAATTAGACAAGTTATCCGATGACATGTTCAGACGTCAAAAGTTCAGAGAGATGAGAATGGACGTATATTCCTTCACAGACAGAGTTGACATTGATTTTAGAATGACATTACATTTTCATCACATGATCGACCAATGTTCTGGAGTGGTGGGCTGCTGGCTGAGCCCAGTGTCGGAGTATCCTGGCTCTCCCAAATACAATGTGTATGGCACCACCAGTGTTTCCCCTATATGCATTCAGCGCCACTGCAAAAAAGCAGATACCGTGACTCTGTTGGTTGTTATGTCACATTTGGAAGCTCAATCTTCATTGAGCTTCCAGTCCTGAGGACTTCTGTAAAAGAATGTTAAAAAAAATGTCCCCAAAAAATATCACCAGAAGTAACCATTTAAAGGGTTATTTAAAAAATAAATTGGCATCCAACTCACAGCACCACTGCTACAAAATAATCTAGGGGAAACACTGATGGCACTCTTTACATTGTATAGAGGGTACGTTGTTGTATTTGAATGTTGAATATTTGAATGTCTCTCTCTATCATTCTCTCCATCTCACTTTCTCTCTCACTCCATCTCTCATAGTAGCCTTTCTGTCTTTCTTTTTGTCACATGTCTTAACCTATCTCCCTTTCTCTTTCTCACTCTCTTTCCATCCCTCCCCCAGTTTCTTCCTTGCCACCCAATCTCTCTCTCACACAAACCTCACACAGACAAAGTAATTCAGAAGCCCTGATGCGGATTCTGCGGATTGGTTTGAGTTGGACTATTGCATTTTAGTTGTTATTCACATTTTCTTCAGTTTTCCACTTTCGAAACTGGAGCCCTTGTCATACATGCAAACATACATACATATATACATGACTCCTACCTATTTAGATATGTCATTCACTCTGGATTTTATGACTTAAATTAAAAAAATAAATCTTCATAAAAAGCTCCAGGCAGTAGGGAACTATTTTAAGACAGGTCTATGGGAACCAGATTTGTCCACAGTCCCTCTTGGCCAACTGGGTCTTTGTAAACCCTGGGGCCATGAGAGGGGGAGGTTGTCGTGGGTGGAGTCAGAACCACTGCAAACCTCTGGACTAGCTAGCTAGCTAGCTTCTTCAGTCTTAAGAGCATCAGAACTTAATGACACATCTCCTGCTGTGTAGCAGGACTGGTATGTGCCAGAAAAAACAATTAAACTACCATAGAAACTACCAAAACAGACAAAATCAGACCAAACTAAATGAAAACAGACAAGGGCAAACCAGACTAAACCATGTAAGGCATGGAAAAACAGGATTTGATTGGTTGTGTGATGTCGGGGCCTTTCTGTGATTCACATAATGATGAATGAAATAATTAAAAGATATTTTTCATTTATGACATTATTCGTTTGTCAGTTTTAGTGCTCTGTGTTTGATGATAAGTTGAGTTGTGGTGCGCTCCCTTTTCCAATAGTAGATAATAATGTAATAATAATGGACTTTGGGCCACATCTTTACACAGTTGAAACATACATATAGGCTTAACTCTCTTACCAACGATAACAATGGCATATTTTTAACTGGCCAGAGTGTGTGTGTGTGTGTGTGTGTGAGCGAGTGCGTGTGTGTTTGTGGGTGTGCGTGTGTGTGTGTGTGTGTGTGTTTGTGTGTGTGTGTGTATGTGTGTGTGGAGCAGCAGAGAAGGAGGAAGTGGTCACAGGATGACTGAAAATAATATCCTTTTCCTCCCACTGCAACTGTCCTATGCTTACATGCTCACTCACACACTGATTCCCTGACACTCTGTCTCTCACACACACACACACACACAAAGAAAGAAAGAAACACAGAAACTTGGACAGAAACACAGACAGAAGCATGTCTTCATGTCTTCCTCAAGGGTGGACAGACCACATACTCAAACAGAGAATGTTTCTGAGACGGCTGGTGTCTGCTGTTGAAACAGAGCTCAGCCGTATTGCATCATGTCACATACAGCCCAACGGTGCTTGTTTCAGGGGAAATTCTGTGTTATTTTTTCTGCTTCTGCGATATTAATGGCCAACCGTTTTCAATCAACATTTAAAGTGAAACCCTTTTTTCTAAATGGCATTAGGAAAGCAACAATATGGAGGATAACCGCCAACAGCTGCTGAAGGACAGGAATGAGCTCCAGCTCAACGTGCTCAGTGCACGTCGGTTGAGTCGTAGAGCTGGACTGTACGTACGAATGAGCTCGCTCGCCATTGTACCTTCCCCCCAACCCCCTTCCACTACCTCCATATGTGTGTGTCTGTGTGTGACACACACACATGACACTCACAGCTATGCTCTATCAATGGGCTTTCATTGGCAATGGGCCAAGTCTAATTGAATTAAGGAGTCTGTTTTGATTCGTTTTATTATAATTACTCATTAATCTTCTCGTTAAGAACCAGCCATTACTGTAATACCTCCATCATCACTAACCTGTTTATATCATCCAAAAACAGGCAAGAGTCAATCAAGGAGATGAGGGAGGGAGAGAAAGGAAAGGGATAGAGAGAGAGAGAGAGAGAGAGAGAGAGAGAGAGAGAGAGAGAGAGAGAGAGAGAGAGACACTCTAGTACTGCCTTT
>JAOPJJ010000001.1:10239970-10253265 GCA_027122795.1 Enchelyopus cimbrius
GTGTGTGTGTGTGTGTGTGTGTGTGTGTGTGTGTGTGTGTGTGTGTGTGTGTGTGTGCGTGCGTGTGCGTGCGTGTGTGTGTGTGTGTGTGTGTGTGTGTGTGTGTGTGTGTCCCCGTGTCTGTGTCCGGGGTGTGGTGAGGGGTGGGGGGGTGGACTTCTCCTATGATGCACAGTAGTTGAACTGAGAACACAACAGTCAGTGACTGGTTGCGATTAATGGCAAAACATATTCTATCATGCTTCCATCATATATCGTATGTTGGTAGCATTAATAGGTATGTTGTACTATCTTTGGCTGGCTAACTGTGAGACCAGTTCCGCCCTTGCTGCTGTGATAAGCCTGTATGCTGGGCGCCCCCTGCAGGAACCTTCTGTAAGCGCACCTGGGACGGCTGGCTGTGCTGGGCCGACACTGAACCTGGCACCGTCCTGCAGATGTGTCCCACGTACTTCCAGGACTTTGACCCTGCTGGTAGGACCTTTGACCACACATGCTCCTAGTTGTGCTATGCTAAGATTGCGCCATGCCAATGTACTCTGCTCTTTCTGTGCTATACTAAAGTAGGTTCATTACATGCTATGAATTTGACTTAAATCCCTCACAAACCTTGTTCCCCTGCTACACATCCCCCCAAGTATGCCCAGTGAGTAACATGACCCCCTGACCCCATGACCTCTGCAGAGAAGGTGACCAAGGTGTGTAACCCTGATGGCCAGTGGTTTCACCACCCGGAGAGCAACAAGTCGTGGTCCAACTACACCCAGTGCTCGGCGTACACCAAGGGCAACCTCAAGGTGACCAGTCTGAACCGACCTGTTCACCATCCTGGCCTGGGCCGTCTGTCGCCGTGCCAACCCCTAGAACAGTTTATTGGAGGAAGGGATGCAGTGGGTTTCAAAGTAGTGCTGTGAATGGATGCTGGTCCAAAGCTACACCTCAACCCAGAAAGTATTAAATATATAGGAAATGTAATTATCGACTCAAACAGGCCTTTATGTGTGTGTTATTACTGGCAGTTAATCCTGCTTTCCTCATCACATTATTATTTATTTATCCCTTATCTAGAAAATTCTATTATTATCGTACCACTCTCTCTCTCTCTCTCTCTCCAGGTGGCCTACAGTTTGTTATACCTGGCCATGTTGGGCCACGGGTTGTCCATCGTCTCTCTCACCATCTCCCTGATTATCTTCTCCTATTTCAAGTGAGTAGCAGCCCTCACCAGTACCTCCACTGTTCCTTCCCTCACTCTTCTCTACCACAGGCCGTTTTGACCCGACAACCTGGTCCATTGGTCCAAAAAGAGCCAGGAGCGGTTGCATTCGTCCACCATGAGAACCAATACGCTTGGCTGTTGCATTTTTTTCCGAATTACACTCTTTATTACACAAGCTTTGTGATGTTACCTATAGTTCTGCATGTTGTTTTTGTGTCTTTCTCAGGAGCCTCAGCTGCCAGAGAGTCTCCCTCCATAAGAACACCTTCATGTCGTACATCTTGAACTCTGTAGGAATCGTCATCTGGCTCTCCTGCATCGCTAACAACCAGAAGCTGGTCGCTAGCAATCCAGTACGCATCACAGGAAACCGTTACACACCAACCATTAATAGGTCAACCATTACTCAGCAACCAGTAACACATCAACCATTACACACCAACCAAGAACAGATCAACCATTGCATCCCAGCCAAGTGTGGTCTTTTGTTGAGACCCAAAGGCCAACAGCAGTTAAAGCATTGGAAATGATGCTTTGAGTTTAGTTATGCCATGAGCCTTGGTCAAAGAAAATGGTAAATATCAAATGTTAAATGTAAAAGGTTGTGCGTTTCGACATGATTCTAAGGACTGGTTTCCTGTCCAAACAGTAACTCTAGAAATCGGTCCTGATGAAGCAGGGTTCCTAATAGCTGTCAGGCTTCTCTAGAAATGCAAGGCCCTTCATTAAATCCCAACACCTCAAAGGGAAAGGTCGCTTTGTTGTGACTATTTCAAAGTTTCACAAGAGGCTATTTTGATTTGTTCTGGTTGTTTAGTCACGCCAAATTCGGGTTGAGACCAGGAATACGACCTCTTGACCCCTACATATTCCTCCTCTCGCTGCAGATCAGCTGCAAGGTTCTGTCGGTGGTCACCCACTACACCTGCGCCTCCAACTACTTCTGGATGCTGTGTGAGGGCCTCTACCTCCACAACCTCATCACCGTCGCCGTGTTCGTGGGGGAGCAGAACCTGGTCTCGTACTATATCCTAGGCTGGGGTGAGGCCACGGACGTACTGAAGAGCTAACATGCTAACATTATCGTGCGATGGTTAGCACTCGTTAAATTACTCAGGCACGTCACAAGCATGTTCTGGGACTTCTTTTTGGGTTATGACTCACTTCTGCCTGGTCATCGATGCCATTGAAAAACATTCTTTCATTCTTTGTTCAGGTTTTCCGATCATTCCTGCCCTCATGTTTGCTCTGGGGCGAGGGATGTATTACAACGACAAGTAAGACTTAACATCACATAGTTATCATACTCAGTCACCTTGACTTATGTTTCAGATTCAGACATGGCTTTTAAGACTCCGGACCGTAAGATTTATGACTACTTAAAGTCAATTATATTTTTGTGTTTACATTATCAGTGACGTGTGTGTGTGTGTGTGTGCTTTAGTTGCTGGATCAGCTCAGACACACATCTGTTGTACATCGTCCATGGTCCAATTTGTGTAGCATTGCTGGTGAGTTTCTCTATCTATCTATCTATCTATCTCTCTCGCTCTCTCTCTTGATCTATCTATCCATCCATCTGTGTATAGATGGATGATTTGGATGATTTCAGTCTATCTATCATTCTATCTGTCTATCATCTCTCTATCTCTCTCTCTCTCTCTCTTGCTCTCTATGTCTGTCTATCTGTCCAACTGCAATGAACCATCTTTGGGGGGGCCTAGCTTGCAACACGTTGGAAACCCCTGACTTAATGAATGTGCAACTGATAATTACAGAAGTACAAATCTATGTCCTTGGTAGCTCGCCGTGATCGTATAGTGGTTAGTACTCTGCGTTGTGGCCGCAGCAACCCCGGTTCGAATCCGGGTCACGGCATTGAAACACAATGTCACGGCATAAGTGTCTGCTTTTGACTTCTCGTTGTTGGAGATTCTGTTTGATGCTGTCTGTACTGTGAACAGCACAGCGCTGAACGTCAGTCCCTTCTTTCACTTATTGGCATAGGCCCTGTTTACCCTAAATTTAAATGAGAATCTGTAGATATGAAGTTTTGGTGGTCCATACAGATGAGCAATGCAGTGTTGGCTCAGTTGGGGTCCTGGGTGACTTGGTGGTGCTGGTTGATGAATTGATGTTCAGCGCTGTGCTTTCACACACAATAGAGACGTCGTCCAACAGAATCTACAGAAACCAAAAAGCAAACCGTTATGCCGTGACATTGTGTTTCAATGCCATCACCCGGATTCGAATCTGGGTTGCTGCGGCCAAAACGCAGAGTACTAACCACTATACGATCACAGCGAGCAACCAGGGACATCTGAAGGCTCGGTCAGAATCAGCGTGCTACAGGCGTATTCGGGGGTCTCTATTAGTGTCCATTTTCTGTAGGATCAGGGCAATCTCATGAGGCTAAGAGAGACTACCAGGGAAGATAATGAAAGGTACAAGAAAGGTAACACACAAATAATAACAACGGAGAAGCTGAGCAGCAGTTACATCTGTTGGTGTTGGAGAGGAACAGAGGGGGTCCGACAGCCGTCAGTAGGTGGCTGAAAGGAGGGCTCCTCTCCAATCCTACCAGATGGTCCAGTTAAAGCCCAACAACACCACCAGCTCCCTCCACCAACCGGTCAGCAGGACCCGCCAAAATCAGACCCTTATGCCGTGACGTGTTGCAATGCCGTGACCTGGATTCGAATCGGGGTTGCTGCAGCAGAGTACTAAACACTATACGGTCACGGCGAGCTACCAAGGACAACTGGGGGTTCTCTCAATATCAGTGTGGTACAAGTGTGCTCCACGCTTATTTGTGGGTCTAATACTAGCCACAAACACATGTCCGGCCCTCCAGGTGAACCTGTTCATTCTGCTCAACGTGGTGTGGGTGCTGATCACCAAGCTGAAGGTGACGCACAGTGCAGAGACCACGGCCTACATGAAGGTGGTGCGGGCCATCCTCATCCTGATTCCCCTGCTAGGGGTGCAGTTCATCCTGGTGCCCATGATGCCCAAGTGGCCTCTGGCCAGACCTGTGTATGAGTTCACCATGAACATCTTCTGTCACTTCCAGGTACGGCCCCTGGACGGGCAGACCCGGTACTGCCAAGCAGTTGAATGCATGCTATTTAGGGAGGCTCTGCTGTCACTCAGTGACACCTAATGTGTAGATCAGTAAAGCAATGTCCAAGGCAAGGCCAACACCACATCGTTTGGACTATGAGCTCCTCCTGCTGCAGTCAGCAGTTCTATTTGCTGCTCCGATGTGGAGCTTCATCACAATGTCTTGTACATTCAATAAATAGAGACAGTGCTATACCCTCATAAAGGCCCGTTTAACGTATCTAGGCGTCCAAGTGTGTCAACATTCTCTGCAACAGCTCGTGGTCCTGATTGATTTCCTGCGGTGCTCCATTTGTCCATAGGGACTTCTGGTGGCCATCATATTCTGTTTCTGCAACACTGAGGTGAGCCTGTTTTATCCTCTGTGTCCTTTATCCTACAGTCTCAAATGTGTTTGAATGAATGTGAATTGCGATTTGAAACAAAGAAAAGGAATGAAGAGTAAAACATGACTCGTTTTGGGGGAGGGGGAGGGGGGTAAACGTGCACGTGCGCACCGCACTCATGTGCATGAGTGCACAATGTTCATGTCCACATGTGCATGTTTAGGCCCAGACGGCGCTGCGCAGGAAGTGGGCTCAACAGAGGGTGGCGTGGAGGAAGAACCCTGTCAGCAGCACCTTCCAATCCAACTCCATCTACACATCCTACTCCTTCACCACAGGGGACATTGTCCCGTCCCGGACTGAGCTGGGGCATACCAATGGCCAGCAGATGGATGGCAGGGCAGGGCCCCAGCAGCAGACCCCCGGGCCGGGGTGCACCGTTGACCCCTGAGCCACAGGGGCCAGCACTTGGGCGGGGGCCAGACCATCCAGAGGGATTTTTAATTTTTCGCTTTTTGAATTTTTTTCCTAAATGTAGTTTGGGTTTTTTGTTTTTAGCTTGGTTTCATCTCCTTCTCTGCACACAATAGTTGTGACCACAGCATTTTTTTTATCCATACACACACATTATCCATACACACTCAACACAACACACACAAACAGGGAATGCAGGGAGAGATGAACAGAAGAGATGTATTCTTTTCGGTGTTTGGTCTTACTTTACTCCCTGATGTATTATTATTTCTGCCAAATGTTCTGCTTATTTCCACGTCATGGTCGTTCCACACATACTATGGGTGTCAGCTATGGCTCCACTTGAAGCTTTGTTCTCAAATGCAGTACCTAGACACGGTCCAACAGTGTGATGTTTTGCAAACCGGACCCGTTCAACATGCAACGTAGACCGGATTCACCCACTCTCCTCGGACAGCGATCGCTTCACAGACACCATGCACCCTTCAGTATTCACAGACGATGTCTGAATGTGTTTTTTTAATTCTTTATCACTTGTATATTATCTTCTGTGTGTTAGCCAGCTGTATGATTATCAGAGCAAACTGGGGATTCTTTGGAAAACATTTAACATGTGGATGAAGAGGTCCACTGACGAACCAAGCATAAAAATAGCAACCAAGATATAAACATGTCAAAATAGGACACTGTTGCCCTGAGCAACCACCGTGTGACTCGACCGAGCTGCTGGTTAACACACTTAAATTGCACAAAGTCTACCACAGTATTAGAAATGTTCCTATAGTTTCACGTTGCTACCATTTTATTACTATCAAATTAAATTGAAATGTGTCAAGCAACTATTTATAATGCTTTGTATCGTTGAT
Source organism: Enchelyopus cimbrius (assembly GCA_027122795.1). Classification (NCBI taxonomy): domain Eukaryota; kingdom Metazoa; phylum Chordata; class Actinopteri; order Gadiformes; family Gaidropsaridae; genus Enchelyopus; species Enchelyopus cimbrius. Next base: position 10,245,979 of record JAOPJJ010000001.1, read on the forward strand.
GCCATTAACTTTTATTTTTCAAGAGCTTCATTTATTACAGAATTGCCGACATTACAATGTATACTATGTCAGGTTTTCTATTTCTACTAAATAACTCTGTGAAGGTCAAAAGCCCTTTCTGCCATGACTGAGAAACATTCCATTGATGTGAAAGCTGAGTTTGTGGGAATGGATGATTAATATTGATGAAGAATATCAATCTACGTTGTACATATACGATGACTATCTCCAAGTTGACAATAAATATAATGTACACTATGTTTTGTGTCGTCATTTGGTTTCATTTAGATCCATCATCAATTTCCCTTAATTGGAAAAATAATCTCTCAAAGACTACAATCAACAAAGTCATGTTGTAAAAATCGCAGCTGTCCAAAAAGGACGAGGTCCCACCGAGATTTGAACTCGGATCGCTGGATTCAAAGTCCAGAGTGCTAACCATTACACCATGGGACCGAATGGTACTCAGCTGACGATATTTAGGAGATTAATATCACCAATATCATGTTGGGCAATAGCAGTGTTTATCTGTACATTTGCAGTACACTTCTTTTCGCCGCAATGCCAATTCGTCGGAACGCCAGTTCGTCGGAACACCCTACGTTCTAGGTAGGCCTACGTTAAGCACGGTAAGTACGCGAATTGGAACACAGGGCTGGAGATACTGCGAGTTTTTAAAGCCATGCGACATGTCGCAGAGGGAAGTTATCACCAGCATTTCTGACGTTTTTATCCCAGAATGCATTCTGACGCATGCCATGCCCATGCGTTTGCATGATCACAAACTCGCCTATTAGTAGGCTAGTAGGATATACTAATAGTAGGATAAATAATAGGCTGTTTTATACTTCTGCGTCAACTCGATGGCGTAGCTACGCCGTCACCCCTACGGCGTCGTGGCTGTTGTATGCTTCTGCGTCGGGTTGCTTTGCATTGCGGTGCATTTGACCAATCACAGCCCTTGTGGTCTGCGTAGCCTCGACTCAAAGTTACAATGACCAATCACAGCCCTGGCGGTCTGCGTTGCCTCGACGCGTAGTTAAGGCCTGATTATACTTCCGCAAGGAATCACGCAATGGCCACGCAATGGCGACGCAGTTGCTTCGACGCAGTCGAGAGACCGTGATAGTTCTGCGTGGGGTTTACGTTACGAATTCAATGTCACACCGGTAGAGGGCGCCGTGTTTTTTGGTAAACACTGACCGACCCACCGAGACATTGACATTGACATTATAGCCTATTTGTTTACCTCCGTCTTTTCTTCTAGTGACAGTGAATGATGGCTGTTTACGTAATGCCAAAATAAATGTAAGTATTATTTTTCTACAACTGACTCCGGAATCCTTTTAAGATATCTGTTGCAGGGAACCTATTAGACTGGTACTTGCATCATGCCATGGCAGGCTGACATAGTCTAACGTGGCACACTTGAACAATGATGCTTATGAACTTGGGTAAATAAACATCCACAATGTCAGAACTTGGTGTTTTATTGCTTTATTGCGTTGCGTCGGAAGTATAACTTGGCCTTTACCATTTATACAGCACTACCATTTATAACTTCGTGAATTTGTGAACATATTTTAACATCCAAATTAATTTGCATAGAAAAGTGCTGATCAAAGTGCACTCAAAACGGCCCTGCGACCCACTTTTGGGTCAGGACCCACCAGTTGAAAATCACTGGTGTAGTGCTTTATTGGCCTTTTTGTTAACATGCTATTTTCTGTCCCAACAGGTCAGTAAAGCGCATGCTAATCACTGATGATGCTCGCACCGTTGCCGCGCCTACAGTTCCGGGTGTTCCTTTTTTCCCTTCTGGGCGGCGGCTGCCTTCTCTGGGAGCGTTTGGGTCATGAAGATGAAGCGGTCCCTGGCCAGGTGTTGCAGAACCTCCTGCTCCATGTCAATTGACAGATACTCCTCTTGAGGTCCATACTGTGGCCAGGCCACCAGTCCAGGCCCGTTGGGACTCCTACACACGGGCAAAATACTTCAGGCACTCCCAAGACAGGTTTTGGGTCTTTATTATTATTATTATTATTATTATTATTTATTTGTTTATGTTTTTGTCATTTATTCCAAGCACTTACAATTATGTGGCTTTTGAGCATATTGTATGGATAGATATAATTTCTGTATTATTTTTAGTCGGTTTTAATACTTGTATCACTGTTCACATATCCCCTCTGGGATGAGTGACGTCACTCCAGCAGTTACTAATGGTCTTTAATCAGTGCAGAGGAGTTCCTTTGATTGGGAATATATTTATCCTATTGCAAGTAAAGAGCTTTTTGGTCCTACCCTGTGCGGGCAAAGTTTCCCCAGTAGGTCATCATGAGTTTGGACAGCTTCAGCTCCTCTTCATTGCATACACCTACGATTGTAGTTCGATGGTCAGATGCATTCTGGGCAATGTTCTGCATTCAGCTCCCCCGCCCAGCTAGCCCTTCCAACCACACTGGAACCCAGGGGATCGCTTGGAGAATCCAACGCGGTCCAATACTTTTACAAATTATTATGATTATTATTAAGATGATGATCATGATGATGTTCATGATTATTATGGGGTTATATTATAGGGTTATACTTTAGGGTTAGAGATGGCTGCCCACTCACCTTCTGACTGAAGATGGATGGTAGTGAAGCAGAATCCCATCACCATGAGTAACTCATCCCCATGGTCAGCGCCAACGAAGCTGGCACGCTTGCCCCGGAGATACTCTGGGGCATAGTGGTACTGGTACAGGTAGACTGGGGCCCCAGCATCTGACACAGCACAGACACATTATGTGGGACTTTCGAACCACTGGGATCCATATAAGCAGATCATACCGAGATAAAATATCATCACATAGGATTAGTCCCAGCAGAAAGTACAGACATAAAATCTACACAAACAGACTGAAAATATGTAAATGAGAGGAAATAGCAACCTCAATGCAATGTTAAACAAAAGATTATGTGACCATCACAGACAGGCGGATGAGGCTGAGGAGATTTAACAGAATATGCTGGATGAACGAAAAGAATTCCCACTCATTCTGACCTCGGTGGGAGTTTGCTGTGTGGATCGCTGGAATCGTAAACATCGAGTCTCCGATAAGTTCGCTTATACTCTTACGGACTTCATTCGGATCCTCAGTGGTCCCTATGTACTCCTCCAACAACAAGTCTAGTATGGGCTTGTCCTTAGGCTGGAGGGAAAACGCACACAAGGGAACACTGTTGTGCAAACATACATACGAACTGGAACTACCCGTTTCATTTACGCTACCACCTGTGGGAACGGCAGAGGCCCCCGGATTTCCAACGTAGCCAAGAGCCAACCGATAAATTGGGGCAAGGTCCCGATCGCAGAGCCCCACGACGGCAAGATGTAGAGGAGGTGGGCGTTCATCCTCGCAAACTCGTTCACCTAAGAGCCTGAGCCTCTTTCTGGTCTTCCAAATGGCACGTCATGCTTTCCAGTGCCATGCAAGCGCATTTGAACTACAAAACTACAAACATGGCTGTTACATGGCCTACGTTCTCTCACCTCGGGGTAAAACATGCCCATTACGGCTATGGCGTGCTCTCTGTCGATTCCCTCTGTCCAGTTTGGGGGGAAAAAAAACTAAACAAAGGGAAAAATTACATTGGGTTACCCGTTGTTATCATGTGCATACCAAACACAAAATAAGACCTACAGCTACCCTTTAGTGACACATACTGTATACACACACACTTTATAACATATTGTAACATATATATATATATATATATACGTAAACCCATAGTACCAAAACAGCCAATCCCTCAGACCTGTGTTTGGGACCGGGAATTTGGTAATTCCCAGTATACTGACATGGTCTTCTGCAGTCCATGTCAGTATACTGGGAATTCCATAGAGGAAACGCTGTGACTCATCATGGTCCATATCCTTTGGACTCTACGGTAACCCAATTGTTCACAGTCCTGCACTTACGGACGGCAGCATCCAGCCGGCCTCGTGGTTGTTCACCCCGGTCATGAAGGGGATCTTCATGACCTTCTTCTCTTTGTGAAGCTTATGCACTTTGTCCGTCAGGAAGACTCCATCAACCACCACAGGGAAGCGTTTTGTGATGTCCTTCATGAGATCGAGAAATTAGAGCCATGTCGAAGCCATCATCATTAAGCTGTGAGAGATAGCTTTAAGTACTATTCCGGTATTTTACACTTCAAGCCTTATTTCCAGTTTGTTCGATGAGATAGATTGGTTCAGGTGTTCATTACACCAAAAGGCTGTGTTTGGAGAAGGTTAGGTTTTTTGCTAACCTTCTCCAAACAGGAATCATCGGTCCTAAAGCAACATTAAACGTTTGTTTGCAAAGCTGTGAAACTCACCGAGTGGTAACGAGTGGTGTTCGTTGATGTTCGACAAAAAAATCTGAGCAAAGTAAGCTTTCCAACCGAAGTTTGACTATGATATCTATTTTTCAGATGAACAACATCGCTGTGTAAACTTCCGCTTGCCAGTTAGAAAGCCACAGCGTTACTACAAAGCGGATGAAAACTATCAATTTTCCGGTTCCAGCCGGTGGCCTGGCTACAACAAAATGACTCGTACAGCCTGATGGAAAGCATAATTCGCTCAGATTTTTTACCATCAACAAAAATCAACAAACACCAGTGACCACTCGGTGAGTTCCACAGCTTTACAAACAAACTTTAATGTTGCTTTAGGACCGATGACTCATGCTCAATGACCTCTACAGTGGGGCTAGCAAAAACCTTAACTTCTCCAAACAGCCTTTCGGCTGACACCTGAACCGATCTATTTCATCGTTAACAAACTGGAAATAAGGCTTAAAGTGTCTATTAAAAGAATATTCCTTTAATAGATCTTCTGAACTCACCAATGAAATAGCTGTTAATACATCGATGTGCATATTTCTCAAACATATTGCAATTTTCTCCAAGCTTGGGTTGCAGCCTAGTTGGTCCGCTATGCCCTAGTCATAAAAAGATAGGGAGCTGTTGTTAGGATGAATATACAAGTATGAATTCTGTACACACACACACACGCACACACACATACACTAAAGGTAATGAAGGTCTGTATGCCAGAACTTTTTCAAATGAGCTGACCTTACAAAACGTACATACTGCACCTTGAACCTGCATAAAGTTAAAGGTGGAGCGTATACGTTACCTGGAGCTGGGCCTCGGAATGATCCATCACCAGGCTTTCGATCGCAGCGGTGCCACTCTCTGCGATGGCACGATGGAACAGCCCGGAACCCAGAGGAGAGATCGTCTGTTTGTCACAGAGCAGAAGACAACACCACAACATCAGAGCAGCCGGACACCAATTAACATCAACAGACACCGCCCGATAAACACCAACGGACACCGACATCACGCCTGCGTTGTCGCTGGGGTCGGTTAGCCAACTTCAGCCTGTCTGAAGTTGGCCGTTGGTAAGGGAAGGCGTGAGCGTGACACACACTACCATGGGATGCCCATCAGTTGACAGAGTGAGTGGGTGTGTCTGTGGTGAGTTCCCACCAGCAGCGAGACACTGATCCCCCCGGCAGACTGTCCATATATCGTGACAAGGCCGGGGTCTCCTCCGAAGTCCCGTATGTTCTGCTGCACCCAGCGCAGGGCCTCAAGCTGGTCCAGCAGACCCAGGTTCCCAGGTATGTTGTCGTCTCCAGTGCTAGGAAGGTATCAACAAGAGTTTATACATTCACCGGCTACAAATGTGTATTTTATTGTTTTCCATCGTTGTCTAGACCTGCCTCTAGACAAGGCCAGAGACTCATGGGTCTTAGCTCACTCACTAGCCATATGGCTTACATCTTGATATTATCATTATTTTGATTTGATTTTATTGTTTCCATTATTACGCCTTGATAACAATAGCGCTGTTCATATCTATTGGAGGTATTTCCTGAATTTCCCTCCTAGTATTCTTTTATTCCTAACTTTGGGAAATCTCTGTTGAATCCATCTTCTGACCTTGTGGCCTTTTACCTGAGGAAGCCCAGCAGTCCAAGGCGGTACTGGATGGACACCGTGACGACGTCTTGGTACCCTGTCATCGCCGAGACATCATACAAGGAGGCAGCTCCGCCCGTGAACCCTCCCCCATGAATCCACACCATCACCTAGAGCAGGAGAACGCCAGAGTCAGCCTCCTGGTGACATCACTGCGGTTTGCACACTAGATCGTTAACGTAATTCACTTTTAATATCTGACAGGAAATGCAGAAGATGCTGGACAGTAGTAAGCAATATTTAAACAAAAGTTAACGGTGAATATAGATTTTTATCTAGTATATATTTTCGCATTAACTCCATATGTCCTTTTTTTTACAAGAATCAGAAGATGAATACGGCTATGATTAAGGAGCATGTGTACCAAATGTTGGGTTATTTGGTTTTACAGGTGAGTTTTGAAGATGTTGTGAAGGTTTTTCAAAAACCTTAACGGTACACCAAAATGTATCCAGATTCACTCTTTGGGTCCCTGAGGCAGTAAGGTTCATGGTGACAGATAGGCAGTGTTGGGAAAGTTCACATTCTACATCAGGAGTGTCCAACACGTCGCTCGCCAGCGACCCGTCGCTCGTCGCCCCCTGCTGAGTAGCTCTCCAAGTTGTCTAAACATTTAAACTAGGCTGTCAAAATTAGTGCGATAATAACACGTGAACTTAATCTTAGTTCGTGATTAAGAGCAATGGACACATGAACTCACGCGCTCTTTTACCCTTTTGACACTTTTATTAAAATAAGTTATTGTCTGTGCAGCGTGCTGCTCCAACTCTGTCACGCTGCTTGCATGCAGGGGCTGGTGGGCGTGGCTAACGTTCCCCAACACGCAGCAGGCAGGTCTCATGTAGTCAGTGACTGAGAGACGGCTACAGGTACGGAGCGCGTGCCGACAGTCCTCGGCTTGTGGACAAAAAAGACGGTCGAAGTGAAGTCTGGAGCTGTTTCGCATAACTCACAGATACTAAGGGAAGGCCCAGACCCTGAATTATTTTCAACACTGAATTTTGACGAGGCATAGCGACAGCGATCATAGTGTATTTCGCTTATGACAGATCAATAGTGTAAATAAAAAACCGTTCATGTTTTATCTGGTAAAATACAAATTAAATAAAATGATGGCAGTGTAATGATAACTTAAGCATACATTGCAAACGATGTTTTTAATATTCAATCAGTTCTGGTAATTTTAATCATGATATCAGGTCTGCATTTTTTACAGTGCATGAAAATGCACTGTACTGTTCTTCCTAGGCTTCTTATTAC
>JAOPJJ010000001.1:10310496-10320826 GCA_027122795.1 Enchelyopus cimbrius
CAGTGTACCATTTGGGTGCGTAACAATTGAAGTAACGTTCAACTCTGTGTTGTGTTAGTCAAAAGGTGTGAGAGACTATGTATGTATGTGAATGCTTGTCATAACTGTGTGTGTGTGTGTGTGTGTGTGTGTGTGTGTGTGTGTGTGTGTGTTCAGTCCTGTCCGTGAACAGAACGTCCTCTGTATGTGTGTGTGGTTCTCCTGGCTGTAGGTTATGCATCCTGGTGGACTTCTTTGTGTTCCTGGCGCCCGCGGGTGTCCTCTACCTGAAGGAACACTGTACATAGAACCCCCTGACCAAAATACACTTGATGTCACGCGTGTGTGTGCGCACACACACACTTACACACACGCAATTTGTGTATTGGTTCTCCACTAACTGGACTTGTAAGGAAAAGCGTGAGGCTTAATTCTTTATTTCATTCCTTTTCATTCTTGTTATATTTGACCTCTTAATGTTTCAACCATTATATGTATAGGAAGATTTTCTATTTTTTACTGATATTTTCTCTTGTCTGAATTAAAACGGAAAGGTTTGTTCCAGTTTGAGCCATGTGTCTGTTTGTATCCTCAAACTTTAAAGAATGTGTTCAATTGCACAGGATAGGGTTTCCCCCAGTATTGGACTGTCTGTAACAAAAAACAAGCCCACCTTTTAACTTGATGAAATGTCCTTTCATTTTCTCTCAGCCAAGTTGTATACCTACTGCTGTGTGTCGGTGGATCAGGACAACTGCTTATTGATTATTGATTATTATTGGTTTCCTTCAGGATGGTCTGCCTTTGGACTGTAGACGTCCATCACTGTCTGTAAGCCAATCAGCAGCCTTACATTGGGTTTCCTTGCACACATGCAGAAGACACGACTGCGGAGATACACGGCCTCAGCTGAATTGACTGAAAATGAAAGATGGGCACACACGCTCAGACCCACAGAGAAGCTCACACAAACCACACTGAGAACACACACTCAAAAACACAACCCTGCTGTCAGAATGATTCACCATTTTCTTCCCTTCTCTTTCATTTTTATTTTTCTTCCCCCAGACCACACTGACTCCAAAACAACCCATATATATTCACAGATGAACGTGCTGGATTTAGGGCAGGACTCCTGTTGCTAACTAAAAGGGGAGGATAAATGGATGATAGGGAAAGGAAAATAGGATCCCTGCTGGAATGACCCAGGGGGGAGGGTTGAGAAAGAGCAAAAAGTCAGGAGACATGGGTGACTTTTAGATACAATGATCCAAGAATCCGGATCCACAAAGAAAGACTCATGCCATGTTTTTTCGTCCGCCCATGCACCAAACCAGATGGCCTCACTTTGATTGGAAACGTGTCCCTTCAGCTAATCACAGCACTCAATGTAGTGTGGAGGACATTTTGTAAACTTCCTCATCTGACCTTACCACAAACTACAACAGGTATGCCTACAAACACAGCTGTTTGACTCGGGGTTTGTTATGACCTGGAATTCTTTAATCACTTTAGAAACCAAGTTTGACAAGTTTTTGTGTTTTCACATCACATCACAAGCCAGCACCAACAGTTTTTTCAGCTCAGTGCTTCAATTAATTCCTGTTTTAAAAATATTGTACAGCACCAAGTGGCACCTTTGAGTTTCCAGTGTCTTCAGCCTCAACATAGAAAGCACAGTGCCAGTTCAGCTTTCTGGGCTGGGATTAGATCATGCAGTCTCCTCCTTTGTGTCCAAACACATTTGATCAAAAATGGGGATAACAACAATCACATGACCAATAGCCACAAGACCCGTAGGGACCGCAAAGGCATCTGATTGCATTATAACGCTGATTTGAAATAAGACCTGATACGTTGACATTGAAGGGCCAAACATTTATTTCAACAATTCGGTAAAAATATAAAAAAATATAAAAACAAAGAGATCCAACAGATGAAGGGAAACAAATGAACAGATCAACAAGTCAAAGGCAGACACCGTAACACGGAGATTTGAGGTTGAAACGGTGAACTCGGGGGAGGAACAGAGAGATGTCGGCGGAGCTCTGAGCGTGTAATGTGGCGTTCAGCCTGGGCTCGCTCTGAGTGACGGAGGAAAACAGGCGTCCGGGGGCCACTCCCGAAGACATGGGGGAGGTGCATGTTGCTGAAGAATGTGCACGCCCGCCTGTGTGTGTTTGTATCAATGCGTGCGCACACTTTCACATGCCTGTTTTTGTGTGGAATGTATGTGTGTGTTGCTTGTGTAGTGTTTTTTTTTAAGCATGTGTGTGTGTGATTGCGTGTGTGTATGTGCATTGGTGTGTGTTGTCTGTATGTGTTTGTGTCTATGTGTATGTGTGTGGTTGTGTGTGTGTTTGCATGTGTGTCTGTGTGTGTATACGTGTGTGTATTGTTTGTGTGTGTGTATACACACATGCCAGTGTGTGTGTGTGTACTGCTCCACATCCTGAAGTGCAGCGTTTTAAGACCAGCCCCCGCCCCATGCCCCAGCCCCAGGGGTTTATGGGAGCTCCGGCGGCCAGGCGCCCGACCGCCTCCTCTTTTGATGGTCGTTACGGCGATCCAGGGCCGCTAGGTTCGTCCTCATTATGTCCGCCGAGGCTGGGCCCGGCCCCTACTATCTCCACGCCACGCCAACAAAACCTGGCCCAAACGAACGGAAAGAATGTGAGAGAGATGGCTTTGTTTTCCTAAGGAGAGGAGAGGAGGAGGGAAGGAAAGGAGGGGACATCAGTCAGAGCTACTGCCAGCGCTGCTGCCCGTGGTTTTTATTATTCACAACCGCCATTTTGGGTTCAGAGTTGAGTTTGTTGGGGATCATTTTCACGTCTCTGGGGGGGTAGGAGTTGGCAGGAGGTGCTGGTGAAGTCACAGGGAAAGCTCCTCAAACCTGTGATTACCTGCCTTCCCCTCCATTCAATAGTCGCGTTCGGCCCGGACGGAAACATCCGTAACTGCGACCGGTTGGCGATATATCCACAGAAAATAACATGTATATGCAAACACGTTTAAATACCTTGACATGACAACGATGACATGCTAGTGATCATACGGTCAAGGGTAAGGACCGTGGGTGGTCAAAGGTCATATCAAGTAACTATAGGGTCCAGTATAAACAAATCCATTTATTGCAGTCCAACATCTGGCAGGAAGAACAGGACACTGGGATTTATCAGTCTGTCCATCAGTCCATTTATATAAGTTTCCTTTTGGTGCTGGGACCTGAGAGTCAATCCTGCGTCCAAAAAATCCTTTATAAATCTCTTGCCAGAAAGTTATTTCCCAAATGTTGCGCAAAGATTGCCTGATCAATTACAAGGGCTCATGTACACACCCTGCAGTTATAGTGGACATTTCACAAACCACCATCCAGCTTCAAGTTAGCATATCACCCTCCAGTTTCAACAGTGGTGCGTGGCAAGTGACCAGCATGGCATGGCTAGTGACTAGTATGGCATGGCTAGTGACTAGCATGACATGGCTAGTGACTAGCACGGCATGGCTAGTGACCAGCAGGGCATGGCTAGTGACTAGCGTGACATGGCTAGTGACTAGCATGGCATGGCTAGTGACTAGCAGACATGCTGGACCAGGCGCCCTCCATCCTCCAGAGGGAGAACGCGTAGCTCAGCCTCTCGTGCGCCAGGTAGTTGCAGCCGGCCGGCTTGCCGTCCGCATCGTCGTTCTGCAGAACCTGGTAGAGGAAGTCGATGTAGCGGGAAGCCAATTTTAGGATCTGAATCTTGCTCAGTTTGTCCGAGGGCAGCGTGGGGATGATCTGGCGCAGCGAGGCGAAGGCGTCGTTCAGCGACTGGGTGCGCTGGCGCTCCCGCACGTTGGCGATCTCCCTCTGGGCGAAGGGCTCCTCGTTGCCGCCAGGGACCGGCGAGAGGGAGGAGCCCGAGGAAGGGGACCGATGCAGGGGGCTCCTCTTGGGTCTCTTGGGCCGTCGAGGCCCGCGGCCCTGGACGTCGGCTCCAGACTTTGGGTCCATCTTGCCATCTTCTTCTTCTCCTTCTTCTTCCGCGGTGGGGGAATCCTCTCCGCCTACTGCCTGCTGGGCCGGAGGTCTCCTGCGCGTGACCCCTGGCGTCACCATGACGACGGGGCAGGTGTTTGAGGGCGGCCTCCCGGTCTCTTCCTCACTCCTGGGGGTGCCGGGCCGCTCGTCCTCCCTCATGGCTGGGAGGTTCTGCACCTCCGCTCCACCTGAACCCAGCTCCGCCTTCAGCTCCACCGCTTCACTTAGTCTCTGGCTTGGCGTCCGCTGAATCTTTTCCCTCTCGCTCCCGAGAAAAACCCACGGCCTCACAACAAACACATCCGAGTGCTCTCGATCAGATCCTTCCGCTACCCTCTCTGCGTTCTCCTGCGCCTGGTGGTCTGGCGCGCCAGGTAAAGTCTGGGATTAGGCCTCCCTTTTCCTTCTTCTCCCCACTGGACTCTCTCGGGCCAAAACATCCAAAATGGCGGGCGTCCTCACAGATCAGTTGAAGCTGCTTACGACTTCCTCACGCTTCATCAGCGGCAGCATATTCCCAGTCCCCGAGAAGTTTGTTCTGGTGCCGTCCTGGAGCTACATGTGAGGCAGCGCTCGTCCAACTCCTTCTTTAAAGTGGGGGGAAGAAGGGGAACGGACTCTAGCTTCCCACCCAGCCTGTCCGCTGATTGGCTCAGAGGACTCGCTGCGTTTCAAGCCAAGCCAAAGACGCGAGGAAAAACATGTGTGTGACGATTTTGTGCATCAAAGGGACGAGGCGGAGACAAAGGTGTGCGCATGGACCAACCAGAATGGGGGTGTTCTGACGCTGTTCACCGTGGGTATTTTTTTTCTCCCCCTCTCTCTCAGAAGTTTCCAGAGTTTATGGGTTCCAGATTTATTTCAGAAGGAGAGGCGGCCAGCGCCTCTCTCCCCCCCAGTTCTGTCTCCCTCCCGTTCAGCGCTCTACCACAGCTGCACTCTCACCCCGAAAAGACTCAGGAGAGCCCGGTTCTATGATGTAGACTCACACTCTGTTCATGCTTTGAAACCATGCCTTTATAAAAACAGTCAGTAAGTAATTTCAGTCTTTACACCACCGAAAGAAATCTGCCACTCCGTGAGCAGTTCTGGGTTTCAACCACTATTGGGCATTAGATGAGCGCTCAGAAGGTCTCCAAACGCTTTCCGGAAGATTCCAGAGCATCATCCAATCGGACCCAGGTCCCAGGTCCGGAAGAGGCCCCCCCTCTTAATACACAAGGTGATGCCTCACCTTCAATAAAGACGGTACATTAAAACGAGCTCAGGGTTGTCCATGCCTTGCCCGAGAGCAGAGGGACGGGGGGGGGGGGGGGTCCTTCGCGTGTGGCCCGGCCCCCTCCAGTGATGTCATGAAACCGGACCCCACCCAGGCCCGTTGCGTCGCTTCAAGCCAATCACAACAAGCCCTCCGATCGTCCCGAGGGAACACCACACACGCTCACACACACAATGCGCCCCATTGTTCCCCGGAGCGGGGGTCCGCCGCTCTGTGGAAACACATGCCCTGACCACCCCACCACCCCCCCGCCCCCGGCCGGCTCCTACTCCACCCCCTCCACTCTAAACACCGGCAGCCGACCCCTCAGGCCCACGGCTGTTTACACATCTGAGGTCTCTCCCCCTTGCCTGGGCGGCCACCGCTATGCTCCGTCCAGCGCGACGGCGTGGACAGCGTGAGGGTCGCGGGGTGATGGAGACGGGAGGGGGGAGGGGGGTCTCTGGAGGGCTGCGGAGAGGGAAAGAGATTGAACTGCAAGGCTCGAGCAAGGGCTTGGCATAAATATTTCCACCGAGCCGTGGGTTTGATCACATGTGCACGAACACAAACATAGGCGCACGCATGCACACAGACACGTATATACGTATGTAATGTGTGTGTAATATGTGATCATATATTTCCACAATGACTTAAGGAAGGCATGACAAATAACCAAGGTACGCCTCCTGCACTTTAATCAGCAGGTCTTACCACTGCACCACCAGGACATGTATGGGTCATCTTTTATTGACATTAACGTCACATGACAATTTTATGTTTAAAAAAACCAAAACAATATTAGTAGGATTTAGACTCAAAATGTGCTTTTGATACATTTTATCTTTTGACAAAGTTCCAGACTGCGACTTTGCCTACTTATTATATTTCATATACCTATAAACCATTGGCCAGTTTAAACAGTTTAAAGCCCATTTTCTCAGTTAAATCCTTTGCCAGAGCTAGGATCTTTATTGTTGTTGTTCAAAGCAGTTTAAGTGTAATTGAGCCTTTACCTGTCACGCCTCCAGTTCCTGGGTTCTCCACTAGTAGTCAGCTTAGGTACGCTGCCCTCTTGATCTGTTTCTGTTCATCGATGAATTGACGTAAGAATCGTTGAAACGGGTTTTAGGTAGGTAAATCCGTGTATCATTCGTTCTTTTCATATTCAATTTAGATTCTAGCCTATGGATCGGTCTCAGTGAAAAGTAATTTTGTATCGACACCATGGCCGCACTGGAACCATACGCTTAGATTGAATTAAAAACGTAAAAAAACAGCGATGTTCTGAAATGAGCGTATGAAGATTCTGTGTTCTTGCGTATCTTGGCGGTCATGGTCAGAGACATCCACTGTAAAAGCCTATTTTATACTTCTGTGTCGAATCGACGGCATACCCCTGCAGTGTGATGGAATATTAAGATGTGTTATTTTCTGTTGAACCATTGAAAGCTGTTTCTCTGTATTTGTATGTTATTTTGTATGCTATAGCCATTCCATCAGTTCTAGGACATGTGATTGTTTATCCTGTGACCCCTCTGCGTCGCCGCGAAGCCCTCTGCGACCCCTACGCTGTAGCTCGACGAGCACCTTCAAAAAATGGTAACTACGCGTCGATGTTACGCAGACCGGAAGGGCTGTGATTGGTGAAATGCACCGCGATGCAAAGCAACCCGACGCAGAAGTATCAAACGGCCACTCAGTCGAGATGACGCAGAAGTATGTTGAGGCCTCAAAACGGGCTTTCGTGTAGGCTACGCAGACCGGAAAGGGCTGTGATTGGTCAAATGCACCGCGATGCAAAGCAACCCGACGCAGAAGCATAAAACGGCCACGGGCGTCGCCGTGGAGTTGACGCAGATGTACGTTGAGGCCTTGATGCGTGCATACAGCAGATTGTGTCAAGTGCTGTACGCATACAGGGAACGCCCTCTGCGTGGTACCGACACCCTCCCAGATCCTCTCCGTACTCTCCGGGTGCATCCGATATTTTTTATATGTCCGTCACTCCGTCGAGGGAAATCGGAGACGGCAAGGGACTGTGAACGTCAACCTGATTACTTTACCCGTTTACTGATTACTTTACCTGTTTACTTTGCCGACGGGGAACTGGCAAGGCTCGAGGGGTCTGCGTAGTAACGTAAACGGATTACGTGTAGTACGGAGAAGTATATCTCGGCCTTTACACTCATTTCAGAACGTCGCTGGATAGCGATAGCTACCCATCTGCTGCAGGCCCTGCAGCGTAGCAGAAAGGTCTACATGTGTCTTGCCCGTTTCAAACTGTATTTAAATCTGCGTATGGTTCCAGCGCGGCCATGGTGTCGATACGAAATAACTTTTCACCGAGACCGATCCATAGACGTGTTTGGCGAAATTGCGGCAAACGTCCAAATGCATCACACGAAGAAGACAATAACTTAAATAAAACAATTAAATATCAAAATCAAAATCTTTCCGTGGCCCGTCATTTAATTTCCTATTTTTGATCTGAGCAATAAATCGAAAGTACAACACAATTAACCGTTATTTGTTGTTGGTATCACATCTATAAACGAATAAGGAAATAAACTGTTTTTAAATTTTTCGATTTTGGAATCTAAATTGAATATGGAAAGAACGAATGAAACACGGATTGTTGTAAAGCAGACTCTTATGAAATAGTAATACGTAAGTAGTTGAAATCTGTAATGTTAGCATTATATGCTACATAGCTTAATTTGTAATACTTGGTGGTCATACAGTCTCACAAAAAATGCTACTTGCAAGCAATAGGCCCAGATGAAGATGCAGGTTCTTGGTCCACCACAAGATGTCCCTATAGACCAGGAGGACGACGGCGGAACTCTGGACATGCTGTCGGAAGAGGCAGCGTGTACCGTTCCCACTGAAAACAAACTTCACTGGCCGTCTTGGTGGTTTGGCACACGGGTCTCACAGACGGGCGAGCCCCCCAAGTGCCCCCCAATAGTGGCAAGCCAACACTTAATGGTTACTTAAAATATGTGATTGTTACTGTGTATTTGTATTTACTTAAAGCTGTTAGTTGTTACTCAACAATTTCAGTGTGTGCATTGTTGCTTACAACAACAAGGACAAATTAATGCTGGTGGTCACAGGTATGTAGGAGGTAACGACCATTCTTAAAAGAGTAAACAGTGAGACTAAATGTTTAAATGGGAAAATAAGGTAGTATGTCTACGTGCCAGTCGTATCGTAACTCCTCTGTGTATCTCCAGAGTTTCACCCAGGAGACCCGGGAGGGCGGGCCCCAGACCGGGAGTCCGAGTGTCAGGTTAAACAGGAAAGCACCCGAGGGAGACCTCCGAGCCACTGAGGAGGAAGAGCACTATCTCCCAGCAGGGTGGATCTGTGTTTACACAGACCCCCACCCAGCCCCACCCACTGCTCCCTGAGGTGCGACGCTGCATGTGCACCAGTCTGCCCCCTTGTCTCTGCGAACACACACACACACACACAGTGACAGATCTTTGTTTCTTACATACATCCGACAAATTAAACAAAAATGGTCTTTCTCTCTTGCTGCTTGTATGTTCTGTCTGTCTCACTGCCTCTTCTGATTGGCTGACAGCTCCATTCGGATCACCATGGCAGCAGACGATCAGCTGAAACAGCTGGCATGGTGAGAAGATGGCTGCCATGTGTTTGACCTATATATGAGCATGCGCACACATACACACAAACAGTATGATGTTGCTCATGGGCAGCTAATCAGGGTAGGGCTATGGGCAGGGTGTCAGTTGGAAGACTCATCTTCCCCGAAGGTCATCATAAATCTCTCCCCAAGCCTTCAGCAAGAGAGAGGTTAACGACCCCCCCCCGCTGCTCTTGGTCTCCCCCCTGCAGCCTCCCTTCACCCCACCACCGTGTATTTGTGCACAGTCAAATAGAAAGTAAGGAGAACCGCTCATGAGGGGTTCTCCTTACTTTCTGTCCCCGACGTGAATTGGAATTTCAACCAGTGTTGTCTCTCTGGTGTCACTCTGGGGTCGTGGGGTCAAACCCCTCGCCACTCTGCGTTGCGGGTCAAGGACAGTCTTGATACGACTATAAAACACACCGGGGCAAGCCTTGTGGAACCAGAGTGATGGAGGAGCACGTGAGGCTGGAGAACAACCACTGGATTTACCCCACAAACAGGGGAACGCTGAGCAGGGCCGCCTGGTGTCAGAGCCAAGGCCCTGGTGTCCCTCATGATTTACAGCTTCTTTCCAGAGGGACGGATGCCCTCCCGGGGCCGCCTGTCAGTCTCGGCTCGCGTTTCATCGTTGTTGTTACCACGGCACCCAAATATTTTCCTAGAGAAGTCTGGCCAGGGAGGCGCGTGTTCAGGAACCACAGACACACACAGCGATGGTGCCGACAGATATCTGGTACTGTTGGGCTGCGTTACATTTGGATCAGCTGTGTTACATCTCGGACTGTTGGGCTGCGTTACATCTCGGACTGTTGGGCTGCGTTACATCTCGGACTGTTGGGCTGCGTAACATATGGATTGGTTCTGGGAGGATGAAGAAACTTCCACTTGAAAAAGAAAGATAAACAGAGAGATATGAAAAGAGTGATGAAATGTAGAGAGGGAGAGACAGAAAGAGGGAGCGTGAATTACTAAAAGATATATAAAAAGGAGTGATGCAGAGAGGGAGAAAGAGACAAAGAGAGATCTAGAGGGAGGAGAGAATGACTGTTAGGTGGTGTGTGTGTTAAAAGTGTTTAGCAGGAGGGTGAGTTCTGCCCCTACCCACCCTGCAGGCGGCTGTTACCAGACCATAAAGACCCATTAAACCTCCTCATATTCTGGTTCTGCTACGGCACCCATACAGCACCCTGCAGACCGTTAACACTTTACTACTGACACACACACCCCTCCCCCCCTGTGTTTGGGGTTGATGTAATTTGCTGTTCATTCCAGAGCTCTCTGAATGTGTTATTGGCGGTGCTGAGGCGGGGGGTAACCGTGGCAACCACAGGCCCGGCTGCAGGCCCTCCTCTGGCATCAAATCCCCGTCTGGCCGTGGCTACGCAGAAAGACACACAACTACCTC